>OX637568.1:7641568-8227199 GCA_951800025.1 Oligia strigilis | reverse complement strand
GTGCCCTATGTACACCCGCAGCAAGCAGCAGCGCGCGCGCAGTCGCCGGGAGCCCGCGCCGCACGTGCCCGCGCACTCCCACGCCGCCACTGGTACGTGCCCTATGTACAACCCGCAGCAAGCAGCAGCGCGCGCGCAGTCGCCGGGAGCCCGCGCCGCACGTGCCGCGCACTCCCACGCCGCCACTGGTACGTGCCTATGTACACCCGCAGCAAGCAGCAGCGCGCGCGCAGTCGCCGGGAGCCCGCGCCGCACGTGCCGCGCACTCCCACGCCGCCACTGGTACGTGCCCTATGTACACCCGCAGCAAGCAGCAGCGCGCGCGCAGTCGCCGGGAGCCCGCGCCGCACGTGCCGCGCACTCCCCACGCCGCCCACTGGTACGTGCCCTATGTACACCCGCAGCAAGCAAGCAGCGCGCGCGCAGTCGCCGGGAGCCCGCGCCGCACGTGCCGCGCACTCCCACGCCGCCACTGGTACGTGCCCTATGTACACCCGCAGCAAGCAGCAGCGCGCGCGCAGTCCGCCGGGAGCCCGCGCCGCACGTGCCGCGCACTCCCACGCCGCCACTGGTACGTGCCCTGTGAAGCCTCGTTTACGCGAGGAGAGTTTCTCGACTGACGAGAAGCGAGACAATACATGCGACTCGTTGGTGCGAGAGTCCGTAATGTAACAACATCTCGTCTTGTTACCCCGAAGGATTGGGCAGAAGTCTACCTATACAGAGTTATTGGTAAAACATTAACAACCTCTTAAGAGGTCATTGTACTCATCATTATGAACAACTTTTAGTATGGGACCAAACCTGAAATCGCGAAAAAAATATCAGCTGTTCCCTACATTTATGTTCGTATAACTCGTCCAAAATGTAGGAAACAGCTGATTTTTTTAAAAAATCTAACATAGCGCCTTACATAAATCTTTATTTTGTATTGCAACTGTCAACGTAATGCAAACAAAAAATCACCAATGACGTCATTATAAGTCACCATTGTCATCATTATAAATCACCAATGCCATAATTATAAAATCACCAATGACGTCATTATAAATCACCAATTACATAATTATAAATCACCAATGATGTCATTCTAAATCATCAATGACATCATTCTAAATCACCAATGACATAATTATAAATCATCAATAACAACATTATAAATCACCAATGACATAATTATAAATCACCAATGACATCATTATAAATCACCAATGACATCATTATAAATCACCAATGACATCATTATAAATCACCAATGACATCATTATAAATCACCAATGCCATAATTATAAATCACCAATGACATCATTATAAATCACCAATGCCATAATTATAAATCACCAATGACATCATTATAAATCACCAATGACAACATTATAAATCACCAATGACGTCATTATATGTCATATTTTAATTTCATATTAAACCATGATTTTTCTTTTTGGACAGGACATGCCAATGTGCACGACAAGTCTCGGCCTCCGTCCAGTGAAGTCGTGTGAGTCACTCGCCTCCGACAGCGACACCCTCGCTCCGCTTGCCGAGCGATCCGCCATACCGCTCAAACATCACACCAGGTAAGCGTGTTAGTTAGGAAGTCAAATTGAGCTGAAATTCAGCACTTTTTGAAGGTCAAAGTGCACAAAGAACCCCTCGAAACGCCCAAGCTTCACCAACCCGAATTTCAGCTGGAAATTTAAATGTGGCGCAAATATTGTGGATCTTTACGACTTTGGTGAATTGACGCTAACAAGACAACACATTTGGAAATGTCTTATTTAAAAAAAAGATAACTGGAAATCTCTGTTTCTATGGAAAATTTAAAATCGGTCTAATTTGGCCGTGACACTATTATTCGAAAATGTTCTCTACTAACTTTTTATTAGACATTTGTAGCGTATGAAGTTTCATTAAAATCGATTCATTCATTTCGAAAAACAAGGGCTTGGAAGGTTGTATGAAATGCCGTACGGCGTTAACGCTTTTATATACGATCAACGTTAAATAATTTATAACTAGTTTTTTATTCAGAGAGCTGATGCGAATGAATACCAGTAATGCTATTCAAGCAGCTATATTTTATGTTATTATCATCGCGCCACAAGGTGGACCGACGACCTTGTGAAGGCCGCAGGAACCCGTTGGATGCGAGAAGCACAGAACCGGTCGAAGTGGAGGTGCTTGGGGGAAGCCTTTGTCCAGCAGTGGACGTCTTTCGGCTGAAATGATGATGATGATCATCACGCTTGGCTAATTGATTGGTGATTGTAGATGATGATTAGGAAGCTAAGTGATATTCCCGATATTATTTTCGGGATAAAGGATTAGTAGTTTAGTATGAGTTCAGGAGAGAACATGCCGGTTTCCTCACGATGTTTTCCTTCGCCGTTTTGAGAGCAGTGCTGATGAAATGATTTACACAAAGTAAAGCGCCTGTCTGGGATCGAACCTACGACCCTACAACTCACCACTACACTCTACCAACCCGCACTGGGCCCGCGTGGTTGATTAGGGACTGTTCGTTTATTATGTTAGACAATTTTGACCATTTTCTGACCCCCTCCCCCCTCTCCTGTAAGAAATAACAAGACTTGGCTGAATACCCTCCGCCTCTTTCAATCTTACGTAAGATCAGTATCTACCAAAATTGCAAAGAAAATGTAGCAAATAAATAAAAAATTGCAATTTTTGCTTACTTTTGTGATCAATCGCAAGAACAGTCTAGATCCCTCCCGGACCACGTAAGAATAGAAAAAACTGGCCAAGTGCGAGTCGGACTCGCACACGAAGGGTTCCGTACCACAAGGCAAAAACGCTGAAAAAAACACGTTTGTTGTATGGGACCCCCCTTAAATATTTATTTTATTCTGGGATGGCAATGCGTCTGCGATGCCTCTTGTATTGCGGATCTCCAAAGTCGGGGTGACCATTAACACCACGTTTGCACGGACGTAAAAATATCGTGGCGGGATTTTATCGCGCACTGGATTTTCCACTCTCCGTGCTGAGCTGAGCATTGAGAATACAACAGATCGCGTCAAGAACCCACACTGTTGGATTTTCAACTCTGCGCTAAGCAGTGCGCGAAAAAAATTTCACCCGTGCGAACCTGGGTTCAGGTGGTCCGTCATGTTTGCCACATGAAAACATAACCATTTTTAAGGGCACCGTAGCAGTCGGATAAAAAAGGGCAGTTCTCCAATACGGTCCACAATAGAACTGGAACCGCAACATTGTATGTTAGTTTTCTCTTTTAAGAAGCCGCTCATCTTTCGATGTCTGGCAACAGAGCGCGATGTTGCCGGCAACAGTTGCGCAACTCTTGTCGCCTTGTGAGAAAGTGGATTTAAGGTAACCAAGTAGAATATGTCACCTGCTAGGACATAACATAACAAGATAAACAATTAACAGTAGAGTATGACATTATGAAGGCAGCCATTTTGTATTTTCTGTGAAATTATTTTGCCTGGGACACATTCTGGATCAAGCAAGGCAGATCGAACGATGCCACATTTGTTAAAATCTGTTCAATACTTTTGGTTAACTTTTATACTACCTTACCTACCTGTGAGATTCATGACTTACTTTTAGGTTGACTGTATAAATTCTGACTCGAATATAGACTACAATCAGAAATATTTGCCTCAGCGGTTTTGGGATAAAGACTTGAGTCTTCCCGCAAAATCAACCATCATCAAAAATTTATTCAAACTAGGCTGAAAATCAGCACTTTTTGAATGTCAAAATGTCATAAGTAGAGATCGGATATTCGGATATATATTCACCTAAAGTTGAGATGTTGGCTTATATGGAATGCACTTTTTATCGAAAAAATCTCGCGGTTCCGCGATATATTTAGGTTCCTGATTATAGAATCGGATGTAAGTATATTTACTTACTTTCAAATGTTGGCTTATAAGGAATGCACTTTTGTATCGATCGTAAAAATCCCGCGATTCCGGAATTTTGTGTTTTTCCTGACTATAGAATCTGATACGTCTACCTACCTAATATTGTAAAGTAGGTAGGTGGAATTTTATTTATGTATTTCCTTCCTTCCATACTATACAGCCGACTAGTTATACATTCCCGGTGTTCCTGGAATCCCGGGATTTTTTTTACAGAAAAAATATTTTAAGAAGCCGCTTCCATACTTTCATAGCTAAAAATTCACTTTAGGTAAATATGCATCCGAATATCCGATCTCTAGTCATAAGACAGTCCCTCGGCACCCCCGTTCTTCACCACTTCCTAGTGCTTTAGCTGGGAAGAAGAAGTGTCGCAACGAACTCCCCAGCAGCTCAGCTGTATGTTTAGTTAAAATTGAATGGATGCCAAATATTACATCAAGAGGATACACTGCATGAAGCTTACTTACACAAATAACTCGAATCACCAATCCAACTGCCAAGTGTGGTGATTATAGAATTACCCTTGTTTGGCTAAATCTCCATTCTAAACGAATGTTCAAGCATGAATCTAGATTTCGCTTCATTTGCTACAAGGTCGACATATCTCAAAATTGATGATTTTTCTTATATACATATAAAATTCAAAGTCCTGATTGACTGATATATCAACGCACAGCCTAAACCGCTGGTCCTATAGACATGAAATTTGGAGGGTGTGTTCTTTGTGAAGAGTAGGTATCCACTAAGAAAGGGTTTTTCGAAATTCTACCCCTAAGAGGGTGAATGCGGGGAGGGTGAAATTTCACGCGGACGAAGTCGCGGGCGGAAGCTAGTTAATAATAAAGTTATGTTGAAAAAGAGAGGGCAGATATTCACATTGCAATGTGAATATCTGATTGCGCTGAATTGAATTTTAATTTGATATTCACAATGCATTGTGAATATCAAATTAAAATTCAATTCAGCGCAATTTTTTCAACACAATTTTATTAACTAAAAAATCATAAATTTTGAGATATGTCGACCTTGTAGCAAGTGGACGATTTATAACTACATTATAATCTGTTTTAAAAGTATCTAATTAAAGTTTAAGTAAAATACTAATTAATTAATAATAATAACAAAATTATATCCTAACTTAACTAAAACCATTCACAAACTAAAATATAGCGTCGAAAAATTCATCCACATCGCTGTCGACTGGTCAAATTTTCCCAATCAACTTTGAACCTTATGCTTTAGCGATAAAGTTGATAATCTATTAAAGGAATTTAACAAATTGTAGTAACTTGATGTGCTGTAGTATATTGTATGTTTTTTTTTATGAAAGTGTAAATACTCTGTTCAGGCCAAATTAAATGAAACTGTTTTTTCTGTAAATAGGATATAGGAATTACTTTTACACGTCATATAAAAATAAATAAGCCAAATCGAGTCGACATTGGTGCCGATTCTGTTGTTCACAAACTAAACTAAATTTAAGTTCAGTGCATCATTTTCTTTTTATTTCATTAAGAAAAGGACAGAAGATAAATTTTATAATAATAATTTTATTCATTATCATTTATCAATGTCAGGTTTAGGTATACAAATAATGGCTTTACAAATTCTGATCCACAGCTACGTTTTCTAATTCATTTGTTTACATTTTTATCTGATGCTTTTGAAACGGATTATAGATATAAGTATAGATTTGTGCGAAATCTAACAGTATTAAAACAAAATTCACGCTTGATCTTCGTTCGATAAGTATCCTTTTCACAGTCCCCACATTTGTCTCCAGATCGTCATCGTGCGACTCGTACTTCGAGCCGTGGCAGGCGGAGCTAGCCGACATGCGCCTGCGCCTGTCGCCGCAGGAGAGGGACCATCACATGTTCAGCGAGGAGGACGACACGCAGCTTCAGATCAATCACAAGCCGGTTTGTTCCTAACGCCCACCACCACTAGTACCACCACCACCACCACCACCACCATTACCACCACCGCTATCACCACCACCACCACCACCATCACCACCACTACCACCACCACCACCTCCTCCACCACCTCCACAATTTTTTAGTTTATGTGCAATAAAGACATAAAATTAATGTGAAATAATTAACGAAATATCCCATTGTTACAGGATGACTCTTTATGCTCGACGCCTCCAGAATCCGTTCTATGCAGTGCCGAGCCCAGTCCTCGTAGAAACTTGCGCGTTGACATACACCAAGCTAACGAGCTTGCTGAACGGTTAGTACTTATAACATTAATGTTTGTTGCTTATTTTTAATAGTAAATCACGAAATAACAGCTAGTTCCGAATAGCTACTTGTTTTAGTAATTAGATGCGACTTTAATTTTATTAATAGAAAACAAACAGCTCATTTATCAAATTAAATTTCAGTCGACAACATCCATCGGTTTCTTACTAAACTTGAACTATATCGGACGATCCTGCATACTTATCTCTTTTGTTGACTGTACATAATACAAGTTTGACAAATCAAGTAATAATAATAATTATAGTAATCTTTCAGAATCATTTTTAAAGCGCCACATAATGCTTCGAAGTGTCGGATTTAAATAATATGCTTGTGCAGGTGTAAAGTAAACGAAAGTGAAGAAACGGAGGCAATACTTCTTGTTAGTTATTAAAAATATATCAATTTTTATCATAGTGTTGCTAGTATAATAATGATGTACAGTCAACAGCAAAAGTAGATGATCAAAGTCAGAAATTCAATACTAATGAACGGAGTTCGCTTCAGAACTGTGTGGCGTCGAAGTGATTCAAAAGTATTCTACGTAGTAAGTATTCTAAGTAGTAGTACTTCGACGCCACACAGTTCTGACGCGAACTCCGTTCATTAGTATTGAATTTCTGATTTTGATCATCTACTTTTGCTGTTGACTGTACTTAGAGGAGTGGTGGCCAAATGGTAACGCCGCGACTTACATGTTGTAGGTCGTAGGTTCGAACCCAGACAGGCGCTTTACTTTGTGTAAATTATTTCATCACCACTGCTCTCAAAAACGGTGAAGGAAACATCGTGAGGAAACCGGCATGTCCTAGAACCAAAACTTCGAAGACATGTGACATCTGCCAAACAGCGCTGGGCCCGCGTGGTGGATTACGGCCCACTCCCTCTAACCGAGAGGAAGCCTGTGTCCCAGCAGTGGGAACATTATAGGCTGATTATGTTATGTACTTATAATAGGCTATTTGACAATGTAAAAAATAAGGTCATAATTATTGACACTCGTATAGATTATCGCTTTTAAAATCGATTTGCATTAATTTTACTACAAAACAATGTATTATTTATAAAAAAAATCCCGAAAAAACTTTGTCTTTTTAAATCTGGCGTCACGTAATCGAAAACGGTCTGGATTGGCTGAACTTAAGATGACGTTAAGATTTAGTAAATTTCTGTCTATCGTTGACAGAACAGATGACTTTTGTCTAGTATCTCGACCGTTTCAACGTTTGTTTACGTGAATCGTGACGTCACGACCGACGCCATATTGTTAAAGATAGCGTTTTGGCGGCTTATTTAAACAGTACATTTTTATTTACTATTTTTTAAAAGAAATACATTATGCAATTTGAAGTAATAGGTTTTTGTGGGCTCGTTGGACACCATTAAATAATCTGAGATATTTATCAGAAACCAGTCAAATAGCCTATTATCGCAATTTTAAGAACGTTCACAGTCTCAGTCTCAATCTGTTAAAAATACGTCAAAATTCCCAACATTTTGACAAGTTTTTGACATTGATTGTCGCTGAGATGAGATTGCGACTAGATTTTAAACTTTTTTAATTACGGAAATTGGCTTTCAGATAATTTGAACAAATACCAAGATTTATTTCTTATAGTTTTCTTGAATCCCCGTGACACCCCCAATCTGGCGCCACGTAATCGAAAACGGTCTGGCCGTTTTCGATTACGTGGCGCCAGATTTAAAAAGATGAAGTTTTTTCGGGATTTTTTTTATAAATAATACATTGTTTTGTAGTAAAATTAATGCAATTCGATTTTAAAAGCGATAATCTATACGAGTGTCAATAATTATGACCTTATTTTTTACATTGTCAAATAGCCTATTGCCGTCTACACGAGCGAGAGAATCGCGGCGATATTCTCGCCGCGCCATCAAATTTTCGCCGCGATGACATCGCCGTGTGGAGACACGTTCTAAGAGAGTGTATAGTGGCACGTGGCACGAAAGAAAAAAAAGAAAGAAAATACATTTATTTAGCACAGACTAAAAGACACACAATACACTAAATAGTCAGACAATTAATCGTACATCAGTTAAAAACAAAAAAAGATAAAAAAAAAAAAGTGCAGTCTGATATAAGAAATTAGCAGGAATGTGTGCCTCACGGCTGCGCCAAAAAGGCCCAGTTCAGCAAAAATGCCAGACAACTAGTGCCTGACGCTGGTTTTCAACTGGACCTGGTGTGTGAGGTGACGGATGTAAATCAGTTTTATATTCATAACGACGATAATATCGCCGCGATTCTCTCGCTCGTGAAGACGGCCTCTTAGTCATTTGTGTACACGCACTCCATCAACATTTCTACAATTTCCATCCTCAGTCGTCGCCTCGCCCTAGAGGAGCAGCTCTCCCAAATCGGCTACATAGACGGAGAGTCTCCTCGTGCTCGTCCTCCACCTGAGAAACGACACTCGGCCAGACCCGCCTCTCCCAGGCACACGGATATAGCTAAGAGGTAAAGAAATAAAAACTCTTTAAATAGTTATCAAAACACTAACCCTTTATTCGACGCCCGATACTAAATGTTACAAAGACAAAAAATCAATGGGCAACATAAAAAAAATAAAAGGGTTTGTTAAATGATTTTAATTAGATATGAGAAGTATGTTGATATCAAGTAAGTAGCAGATAGGTGTATATAGGCTCACGATAGTGATCCTACCTTCGAAGCCCAGGGTTGCGGGTTCGAATCCTGACTATGTGACAATTGGACCACGATGCATTTTAGCACAATTATGTTTTATCTTTTGTACATTTTGACAATCTAACAATTAGACCCCCTTACGCATTATATCACAATTATTGTTTGCCATTTGCACATTTATATACGATAAGACTTTTGTACATTTTGACACTACACAAAGACAAAGACAAAAAATCAATGGGTAACATAGTCATGTTGCCCATTGATTTTTTGTCTTTGTAACATTTAGTATCCGGCGTCCTTACGTTTAGGTCCTATTTGTCAATCTTCAGATAACTTTTATCTGAGGAATATAGATTGTGTTTTTTAGCAGGCGGGACCCATTTGAGTCTGCTTCCAACTTATATTTAATTTAAAATGGGCTTGTTTTTAGCTTTTCAGTTTGTTTTAACTTAAGTTTTTACCTCAGTCGGGTTTTTAGTTTTTTTATTACGTTTTTTTTTATCATGAACTCTATTTTTTTGCAAAAATAACCTGTATCCCAAACGAATGTGTGTATTGTGTATTAGTAAAAAGCTTTTAAAAGAAAAAGGCTTTTTCTTTTTTACTGCACTAACAGTCTGTTCTCCCATTGTCCACAGACTATGCAAAGACCGAGACAGTCCAATGACCTCTCTTACCGACTTCCCAACTTCCCTTGGAAACGTGAAACTCAGGTAAATATACCAAACATTAGACCTTACATGATATTATAAATTATACGGTCAGATAAATTAATTGTTTAGCAAATTCACAATTGAACAGTCGGTCGTGAGTTCGTATCCAGCCAGGCACTTTTACTTTGTGTATTTTATTTCATCACCACTGCTCTCAAAACGGTGAAGGAAAACATCTTCAGGAAACCGACATGTACTACAACCAAAAAATCGTAGACATGTGACATCTGCCAACTCGCACTGGGCCCGCGTGGTGGATTACGGCCCTCTCACAGCGAGGAAGCCTGTGGGGACACAGGCCTCGTCTCTGCCAATAATTTGCCCACTGCTGGGAAACAGTGGGAACATTATTAGCTAATTGTGATATGTTATTTACAGTTACTTTTGAATTTTTAAAGCGTCGGTCTTTTAGAAAGTTGACTCTAGTTAGCCACTCTTGAATACTTTCTTACATAATTCTAACTACTGTTTTTACCAGCACATATAACTGGAAATTATTATTCTTCCGATCTTATACTGTCGTTCTGTTAGAATAGTTATAAACAGAAACATCACAAACTCGCATAATTATAAATACCCACATTTTCAATAACACGTACATTTTACAAATTGTGTGAGCGCAGCCACTGTTAATCTGTATTTTATTAATTAGTTATTTAGAATGGTGTTGTGGACTTATTACATTTTGTTTTGCTATTTACTTCACTACCAGAACATATAAACACAAATATACTAAGCATATTTGCAGGTAAAGAAATAACCTGTTTGACATATCTAATCAAAATACACCCATAATCTAGTTTAAACTAATGTCAGTGCGGCATACACAATTACAATTAAAACCCTCTCAAATATGTACAATTACTAGCACTTCAGCATCATTACTAGCACTTCAGCATCAACTTTTTACGCGCGGATTTCGTATTAAAATCACGATAACAGCGCCACCTATCGGATCCAAAACAATCCTATATTTCAAGCTAGATCTAAACATACACATTTACAAAATTTCACTGAAATCGATGGGGTGATTTCGGAGATTAGCGTGTACGAACATAGTGACAGATGAAATATAGTTCGTGTTGTTATTCGTTCATAATTTCTTATTCCTTAAATTGTACACAAAAAAGTTCTTACGCAAAAATAAAATAGAATACTTAGTTTGAAAGATAGTGTGAAAAAAAACATGAAGTCCACTATTTGATATAGTTGTACCTGTCGCAAAAATAAGCGAATAAACAACAAAATTGCTGTTAAACTAGTAATAAATCCACAACACCAAAATAACCACACATAAATGTGATAACAACCTAAATTTCCGCTTACACTGACATCTAACACTTTCAGAGAAAGAAACTCCCCGAGAAAATCCAAAACACGATACAGCGCCATGCATTTGGACACCGACAAATCTACCAACCGACTTAGTTGGCACGGGAAAGATGGACACTCTACCTTGATAAAGATAGATTGGCCGAATGAGAACTCCGTGTCCACTCTAACCACAAGCACAATGAATTCTAGTCCATTAACACCGATAACTCCAATATACGACCCGCTAGAAAGCGACTCCGAAGTCAGCGAGACAAACAAACACACTATACAAATCAAAAGTGAAGTCTGCAGTAACTGTGATCAAGAAAAATGTCTCAAATGTGAATTAAAAGGGACAGACTACGAAAATTTAAAAGATTTCGCCGAAAATCTTCATGATAGTTTAGAACACAGTCCATTACACTCCACTGATATCAGCTATCACAATTTAAACAGGTTATCAGCTGTGTCAAACTCCTCAAACTCCGAAACTGACAAGAAAAAGGACGACAATGACGTCATGAAAGTTATGACGTCCTCACACGAGAGCTCGTCCAGCTACTCAAATGTCAGTTTGACGAAAGGAGATGAGCTATACGAATGTTACAATTACACTCGACCGAATTACATAAACTTACAGTCTTCAAGTACTAGTAAAAGTTCGCCAGGAAGTCCTTTAAAAAGTCCTCTAAAATCTACTATAAGTATCACATTCCGATCTCCTACTAAGTGTAAGAATTATGAAGACACTCCCACTAATGATAGGGACTCCGTCTACGAAGATATTGATTTGGAGAAGAATCTCTCGATAGTCGAAGATGCAAGTATACCTCAGACTGATGCCTGTCTGCCTACCCAACAGGCTTGCCAACCTGATGATATCCAGGACCTGATAATCCTCGAAACACCGACTGAAACCAACCTAGATGACGAAATTGATGTCTACAGTCAAGTTAAATTTTTCAAAAAGAGTGTAAATGAAGTCAACGCGATGCTTCTACCGGAAGACCGACATTACGAGAACATAGCGTTTGAAAAACAAAACGACTATGAAAATATTAATGTTGATACGTTAAAAATATGTGATAAGGATATGATTAATGAAGATGATAATTCCAAAGATGCGGCCGAGAACGGAAATTTTAAGAGTATGAATGTCAGAGAGCTGGCTATCCGATTTGAAAGCCCTACGGAGCAGAAAGCTGCTTTTACGTTTGACAAATTCAAGGCTGAGATTAAATATCCTAGCTTAGAACGAAAAGACGAGAAAAGGGTTATAGAAATCAAGAAAATTGACTTCAAAACGCCAACAGTGTCACCAAAGTCTTATAGACTATCGAAGAATTCACACAACGCGAGATCGTTAGACGAGAACGCGTTTATAAAAGAATTTGGAAACGAGCAATCGAATGTAGACAGGAGAAAAAGTTTAGAAGTCAAAACTTCAAGCAAAATGCTCCCAGATTTAAATCTAAATACAGACCATGAACATAAAGTAATTATAACGCCTACATCAGAAAACAAAATTTCCCTAATACAAAGATTCGACCGCCCAGACATCAAGAACCTAATTTCGGTAGACTGTGACAAAAAACTCAGCCGCGAACGCATAGAGAAATACAAAGAAGAACGCAGAAATTTTCTCCGGGAAAAATATAGCTCGCAATCTTTCCGTTCGAATCCCGAACAGCTGACTCGGATAAAGATACGGAAAGATAGGGAAGATAAAATTGAGACTTGCGAGCGACTAAAGGATGAAATGCCGAAGTTTGAAAGGCGGAACACGGTGGACTTGGGACAGAGGCTGAGGTTCAGTCTGGCTAAGAGTAGCAACAACCTGGAGTCGATCCCGTCACCTTCTAGTCCTGAGACAGAGTTTCGAGATGAAAGGAATTTTGATAGGTAAGTGAATTAGAAGGCTTGGGAGATATTTTTTTTGGCTCATTCTCTATAAAAAAACAATTGACTACTGATATGACGACTCTCTTATAAACACGGGTAAATAAATCATGTAAAAATCTTATTTTTATTCTATACTAGCAGCGACCCGCGGTTTCCCCGCATAAGTGTCGATCCCGTGGCAATATCAAAGTCAAAGTCAAAGTCAAATCATTTATTTCAAATAGGCACATTAAAGGCACTTTTGAACGTCAAAAAAAAACTAAATAGAAATGATTCTAGTCGCCCATTCGAAAAGGTAGTTTTCGTATGGAGAAGAATGGACAAGAAACTCCACCGTTACTCTTTTAAAAATGTTTTACAAGGTCTTGTATTTTTTTTTTTTTTTTGCTAGCCTATGCTGTCCCACTGCTGGGCAAAGGCCTCCCCCAAATCCTTCCAGGAACTCTTTTCCCGCGCCACCTCGAACCAGCCCTCGCGGTACGCGTCCAGGTCATCTCGCCATCTCTTTCTGGGCCGGCCTCGGCGGCGCCGTCCATCTTCAGGCACCCATTGTGTGGAGATTTTTGCCCAGCGGTCATCGTGCATACGGCTAATGTGACCCGCCCAATCCCATTTGAGCCTGGCAGCCTTCTTTCCTACATCCAGTATGCCCGTTTTGGAACGCAGCGTGGTGTTCCGAATTTTGTCCTGTCTTTTAACACCCAGAATGCTGCGTTCCATCGCTCTTTGGCAAACTCCAAGGCGGAACTTTTGCGACTCGGTGAGCGACCAGGTCTGAGCACCGTAGGTTAGGACGGGCAGGATACACATGTCGATGAGTTTGCGCTTCAGGGAGATCGGTAGATCACCCTTCATTAGCATCTTCATGGACCAGTAGCTTTTCCAGGCGTTCTCGATCCGGCGGTCGATCTCCCTTTCCTGCCTGTTTTCGAAAGAAACTAACTGGCCCAAGTAGATATACTCATCGACATAAATTATTTCCTGCCCATCTACCTCGACCCTACGCTTAGTGCTGTTGGTCATTACTTGGGTCTTAGACCGATTCATCGCAAGCCCTTGTATACATAATAAAAATTATATGTGAACACTATGCACCCATAATAAAATTAGTCTACCACAAAAGGTAAAAAGAATTAAAAATTAAGCAATGACAGGTAAATCAAATACCTAAGTGATAGATACATGGTGCTCACATATTTACAAGTTATTTAAAAAAAAAAAATGCAAAAGTAGTTGAACTTTAACAAGTGTGTGAGCCACTGTAGTCGCAGATTGTAAAAATGAATTAGAATAAGATGTCATAATTAAAAATATATATATATATAATATAAATTAAATTAGGAACAAGTTTGATTTTGTCTAGACTTTTAGATTGTCCTATGGAGCAGGACCAGCATGTTTCCAAACATTCTTATCTTGGATATAATCCTCTAATTTGTAATATCCTTGTTTACAAAGTGTACTTTTAATATGAGTTTTAAATTTTCTTTCATTTAATTGCAATATGTCACAAGGTATTTTGTTGTAGCATTTAACACAGTACCCCATAAAAGATGTATGTACTTTAGATAATCTAAAAAAAGGTTGATCTAATTTATCTTTATTTCTAGTATTAAAATTATGCCTATCACTTATTTTATTAAAAAGATGTTTATTTTTTCTTACATACATAATATTTTCATAAATGAATTGGCAAGGTACCGTCATGATATTAACCTTTTTAAATAGTTCCCTAAGAGATTCGCGACGACGTAGATTGTAAATGGCTCTGACAGCTCTCTTTTGTAAAATAAAAATGGATTCAATGTCAGCAGCCCGACCCCATAGTAAAATGCCATAATTATGACATAATACTGTGGAAGTAACTAAAATAGACCAAACGCGCGGTTTCTACATCTGTTAACTGTCTTATCTTTCTAACAGCATAAGCGGCGGAGCTTAGCCGCCCCGCAATAGATGTTATATGAGGTCCCCATTGTAATTTCTCGTCTAGCGTGATTCCTAGGAAAACTGTCTGATCAATAAATTCTAGTTTTTGGCCATTCAATATGATTTCACATTCGCTACTTCTAACATTCGGTAATTTAAATCTAATGCATTTGGTTTTTTTTTCATTAAGTACTAAATTATTTACCGTAAACCAATCTTGGACCTGAAGAATAGAGTTATTCACGTCGTCAAGATTTTGTGACCGTCGGTCTATTTTAAAGATTAACGATGTGTCATCTGCAAATAACACCATATATATATATATCGGGATAAAAACTATCCTATGTCCTTTCCCGGGACTCAAACTATCTCTATACCAAATTTCATCTAAATCGGTTCAGCGGTTTAAGCGTGAAGAGGTAACAAACAGACAGACTATATAATTATTAGTATGGATTTATTGTTGTTATAACCCGCGCCTTTATGGAATTTAAAATGGCGGCTAATCCAAGGAGCATATGATGCCATTTGCACATTACACAGTAACAGAAGATTATTATTTTTAACGCGTTTCTTTAACGGCATGGGTTGTAATAATATACAAATCTTGATTATTTTAATTTCACTCGAAAGTTGACATGTGTGAATGAAAATGAATGAGCCATTTTAAAAGATATCTTCCAAGCCACTTCATTATTTTTCTGTTTAATTTTTTGTTATGTGTAAAATTGGCTTTAAATTGTGAAATATAACATCATAACTTTAGTTTTGCACAAAATGTATGTGTATTTTGTTACGTTGTAGTATTTGTCGTATGGAGGTAGTAAGATGCACTTAGCGGTTTACCAGAAGGCTAATTTCTCGTAATTAAAAACGTTCAGAATCTAGTCGCAATCTTATCTCAGCGACAATCCATGTCAAAAACTTGTCAAAAATGTAGGGAAATCATAGGTATTTTTGACAGATTGAGACTGAGATCAGGGGGCCTAAAAAGGCCACTTTGGCAGAATCATAGAAGGATAACATAATGGACAGTTAACCGTTAAGTTAATCGTATTAAATCCCATTGGTGAAGCATTTTTCAGTTATTTTTTTTTGTCTGTGCTAAAATACCAATCAATCCGATCCAAATCCAATCCCAATCTCTTTGATTATACCTACATAGTGCAACGAAAAAAAGAAAAACACGGACTGTCTTAGCCATATTACGATTCATAATGTTATCCTTTTATGATTCTCCAAAGTGGCATTTTTAGGCCCCCAGACTGTGAACGTTCTTAAAATTACGAGAATTTCCCCTCAGGTATTGGTATTCATACCTGTAAATTATATCTTCAAGTATACCGGTAAGTGTAACTTACCTGTTTATTTGTGTTTGTTTTTGAATAATTGGAAAAATTTTAATCGGTTTTTATCTAATTTGTGTTGTATTAAAAATAACGCATATATATATCTTCTTTATTAATTTACTAAAGAATCATTTTTTTTTATAAAAAATTATTTCCAGTTTATTTCAGGTTCCTTGGTAATTTGGTGCAAAATATTAATAATTTTCTTTCTCATTCTTTCCCTAGGAAGGAGAAAGTCTCGCCCTCATACAATATTCGGGATATGACGGCAATTTTTGAGCAAAAGTCGCATCCAAACAGCGGTTGATATACCAACTATTAATAAGTTTACCATAATCTGTGGTGAGACTCGCGGCGATACCTGTAAACTCAGGTAAGATTGCCAAACTTACCAAAAATTGGTAAATTATGTGTAAAAAATATTGGTGAAATTGTCACAATGCAATGATTTATAACAGGTATGATTACCACAAAATTATGTATTCTATGCTATGCAATCAAATGGCGATACCGGTAACTCAGGTATGTCTGCCAAAGTTACCAAAATTGGTAAATTGTGAATTTGACGTATTGGTGGAATTGTCACAATGATAAAATAATGACGAATTGGTTACAAAATTATATTGTATATTAATTGAGCTTGCTTTTTTGGTGAGATTTGTTACTAATTATGAATTAAGTTGTGAAGTTTGCTGAAAAAATTATTGAGTTATTTTATGTATTTAAAGGTGACATCGTCACAAAATTTAGAACTAAATTAAATTGGTAAGCTTACTGCTATTAACTAAGAATTGAAATGTATTTGTGCCCGGTTGAGGGCAATAGGCTCGCCCCCTATTACATAACTGGTGAAATGTAGGTGTACTATAGGTAGAGCTCTGCCTAACCCTACGGGGATTTCAGGTGTGATGTTATATAATATAAAATGTAAAAAAATATTGTAAGGGTTTTTCGCTAGAGTTTAGGCCGCCTAGTTACTCTGGCAACTGGGTTGTGGAGGTCAGATAGGCAGTCGCTCCATGTAAAGTACTGGTATTCAGCTGCATCCGGTTACAAAAGAAATACCGGTGTTCCGGTATTTCCGGTATCCTCGCCAAAGTCTCACCACAGTAGCCATTTAAATTGTTATCTTGTATATTAACAAAATGAAACTCATTTTATTGTGAAAATATTAATATTAAGTTGTATAAGGATATATTTACTTGTATCAATATACATAATTCTAGGTAAATATAATTATACCTCATTTATCTCATCTTGTCGGGGTCAAATTAAATTAGCTAACAAAACTTCAGAGGCGTGTTTGGTATCAATATCTAAACAGGATAATATCGATGTCATTTGTGGAGTTATGCTAGCTTATTTTATTTGACCCAGTATTTATACCAGCTCGTCCCTTATTACATGCGGGTGTAATTGCCTACCCCTTTGATAAAAAAACTGGCATGATGTTAATGTATGACTGCCTCATTGGTCGAGTGGTTGCAAGCGCTACTGCTGAACAAGAGGCCCTTGGTTCAATTCCCTAATCGGACAACGTATCATCGGGTTTTTTCCATCTTCCCCCTCTAACATGGGACTTGAACATGACTAGCGAAATGTCGGTGTACTATTAGGTACACTTCTGCCTAAAGGGCCGTCTCCACGAGCGAGAGAATCGCGGCGATATTATCGTCGTGCCACGTATTTTTATACGCTCTCTTAGAACGTGTCTCCACACCGCGATTATCATCGCGGCGATTTGATGGCACGGCGAGAATATCGCCGCGGTTCTCTCGCTCGTGGAGACGGCCCTTAATCCTTTGGCGATTACAGATGGTATGAAGATCATGTTTACCTACCTCTATGTATATTGTACAAATAATATATTATAGTTATTATGAGTAAGTCACTTGTTTTGTTATATTATTTATTGACAGTTTTTTTTTTTTACTAATATTATTATTTCGTCGGTTAATCATCACAATTTGATTGGGTTTGAAGCGGTATTGAAAGTACAGGTATAATTACCAAAAAGTTACAGGTAAATAAAATACCTGGGGCCGTATTACGAAGTATTAATGCCATCACGATTCCAGTGCCAAAAAGGGATGGTGGGGTGGTTCTTACACTGAGATCATGATGGTATTAAACCGTTGTAATACGGCACTCGGACAGCGGGGTATTTAAAAGAAAGAAAGAAATAAAATACGTTTATTTACGGTAAACATGATGCAATAAAAATGAAAACACAAAATAAAATATAAGAAAGAGTTGGGGGAAACATGCTGACATCCACGCAAACGGTTATCGCTCAGCATTATGCTGCGACCCTATGCAAGACAGAGACCCAGCGCTGGTTTTCAGCGACAGCCGGAATTGCGTAACACACTAACAGTAGCTATGGCTTTCATTTTGTTCAGTTCAACAACATTTCATTGCGTTGTTTACGTTGTTGAGCAGACAAATATGAAGCAATGGATTAGTAATATCCTTCGAAATGATTCAGATTGTGATTTTTCAATCACAATCCTACCAGGCACACACACACACACACACACACACACACCCCCTCACGAGCACACACACACCCACACGCGCAACCACACACGTTCGTGTGTTACGCAATTAGAGTGCTGGTTAATGGCAATACAATTGTTTCCTATAAAGTTCTGGCTCCACTGAGGTGAATCCCGCGCGGGTGATGGACACGTTTGCTGACTTTTAATGATTAGAAAGTCACAGAACTATTCGTTCAAGTTTGCAAGCGCGACTGCTGAGCGTAGCGTCCTTGGTTTGATCCCTAGGTCGGGCAGTGTTACTGGGTTTTTCCATTAGGAATTCCTTAGTAACAGCCCGGAGTTTGGAAGTGGGCGGTGTGATACCCCCGTGACTCGATAAGCACGTTAAGCCGTTGGTCCTGCGCCTGACCTCTCTCCGGTCGGGTCGGATTGCCGTCCCATCGGACTGCGAGAGTGAGAGAAGCACACTCGCCTTCACTATCTCCCGCGTCGAAGGCTAGTCTCTGCTGAAATTCGGTCTGGATTACTATATAGAGGTATGAGGAACAGGGTGTAAAGTTCACTCATACTCTGTTGAAAAGGGAGGATCCTCCGACCAGACGGGTGTCGTGTCTGGCGGGCAACTGCCCGATGATTCATGTCGGGCCGTTGTAAGTACCTATGCTAGTTGTGCGGTAAACTCTGCTTGCGCGATGCAGGATTTTGCGTGACGTCAGTATGACGCGTTGTTCGCATGATACCGCTACAACTATTATTATTATAAGTTAGTTTACATAATCAGCGCAAACTAATCTCATCCCGCTTCCTGCGCGTGATTCGCCTCAGATTGGCCAGATCTAACTGGTGACACGTGGGTGTAATAACCTCTGTCTCCCCCAATCTGGGTTTACAGGCGTGGTGTTATGTCAATGTAAATAAAATCTTTACCGCTTCAAAACCAAATCGAACAAGTATTATTATATTATATTGTAAACGGATAATTCTCATAAGATAGTTGTTTTACGAAGAATCTCAGTATATTTCTCAGGGATATGATGTTATTGAAATATGGACTCTAAGGGCTTGGTAATAGGCGCCTTTTTTCTATTTTAAAGGGAAATGTGACTGTTTTTGACATTTTCTGTTGTTATAAAACTTGTAATGATACTTTGGAAATCGAAAGATGCTAACGCTGTGCACTTTTCTGTATAAAAATGGACTGTTTAAGTCACAGAAAAACGTGACTTAAGAGTGGGCTTAGGTCACACAGTGCTATAAAAACTTTTAGTTACTAATACACAGTTTCTAAACAGCTAATGAACACAAAAATTAGTCAACAGACTGTCAAACTGCTATGATTGACTGACTAACTTAATTACTGGATTTTGTGTAGGAGATAATTTTGCCAATATGATCGACCTACTCTGGACATTGAGCGTAGTGGTAGCTCAGTGGTAACGGCCACGACTTACCGAGTTGTAGATCGTGGGTTCGAACCCAGCCAGGCGCTTTCAAAATCAGCCTATAATGTTGCCACTGCTGGGACACAGGCCCGCTCTCGGTAAGAGGGGCCAGGCGCTTTACTTTGTGTAAATAATTTCATCAACACTGCTCTCAAAACGGTAAAGGAAAATATCTTGAGGAAACCGGCATGTCCTAGAACCAAAAATTCGAAGACATGTGACATCTACCAATCCGCACTGGGCCCACTGGGAGATTAATTTAGACAGCCCACTGCCACTCGAAGAGAGGAGGCCTGTGTCCCAGCAGTGGGAACATCAATAGGCTGATCATTGAGGCTGAGAATCAGGAATTTTCGAACGTCAAAAAAAAATCACAATTTTACCAATACGATAGACCATCAAACTAACATTAGTGATTTTTTTTACCTCGAAAAGAGAACGTTAAAAAAAAAACTGTCACTTTTGACCGTCTGTTACGTAAGAAAACTGTCCTGACGGTCATAATGTTAAACTTTTCGAGCTTTCATTCGCCAAGAGTGCGGAGTATAAACTTGTGATATGGAACTTATAAAACTATTTTACACAGACATTCCAGAATTAACAAGCAAATCAGTTGGACAGTCTTTTATCAAATTTTTGTGTTGATCGCTTTCTAAAGTATTATTCAATCTTTTCTATAACACTCAATGTATACCCAAAAAGGTACACATACAAACAAATACGTAACTTAAAAGGTTACGTAACTTACGTAACCTTTTAAGTGACTCTGTAACTTATCCTCGTCAAGTCTGTAAGCTTTCGAGCTCGTTAGTTAAAATGAAAGGCGCCGAAAATATTTATTTGACAGGCATTTAAATGTTTAAATGGTTTTCACTATGATTGATGACCTTCGAGACAATTATTGCATTTCAACGGACGTAAAATTTTTAATACAAAATTGACAACAGATTCAGTCTTCAGTTTTCATAATTAGAACTTTAACTTTGCCGGATTTTTTTTCTAAATACAATAATGGCTGGATGGTTTAAAATGGTTTCTAATTAAGAACCTTTGTATAAGTCTCCAAGTCATATTAATCTAACCAATTATGTTATTTATAAAAAACTAAGAATCATATTCAAGCAACCTGTGATTGGTTGATAGAAATTGAACCTTATTTGTATAAAGTCATTGTGCATATTCGTATGAAAAGCTTTTCCAGTCCCTTTTAAGAATATCTGCACTAACATGATATGAATAAGGTAAATTTTCGTATGAAACGTTAGATATTCGTGAAATCTGGAATCTCTGGTAGACACATGAAACTAAAGAAAGTCATTAATACATAAGATTTTTAATTCCATATTTAAAATTGTTATAAAAAGATATTTACACCACTGCCTTATCCTGCGGGGAATACAGCCATTATTTTATGTTAAAAAGGTATTGTATCAAAGTGAAACCCGTTTAAACATTGCCACAGGAATATTGTGTTGCCATATTGAACAAAAAAATATAAATAATAAAAATGCATTTATTACTATATTTTTGTAAGCAGTATTTATTCAATAGAATAGAGGCTGTATAATATTTGAATCTTATAGAAATATAATAAAACAAGACTATGTAATGTGAAAATATGAAAAAAAAAATACGTAAGAATGAATCTCGGGAACAATTGACTTTTCTGGACTTGTCAGAACATAATTCTGACGATGTCAGAAATTGACTCGTATCTCAGGTAAACGGAAGGTTTTTTTTGTAATAAAATTCAAATTGCATAGTCATATTATATTTAGATATGTTCGAATAAATAATAGCTTTCTTTGTATATAAATACGCACCTCTTTTTGTAAAAAGTCGGTTAATGGAGTCGAAAACATATTTAGTTTGTGTACATTAAAATATTTTATAGAAATAAATAAATAACTTTCTCTGAATGAATTGATTATATTTTTAACTTTCTATTATACTAAAATTAGCTAAATATACAGTTAACTTAATCATGACTCGTTTACATGTCTTTAGTATTTAGTAAGCAAGTAAGTACTAAAATTTTCTAGCTCTCGGCACAGCTCTCGGGATTTATATCCAGGGTGTAAGAAGACCCATCACGAATCCGTCATCTACGCATTCTTAAAATCAAACTTAGTGAATTTGTGCAAAAATTATTGCTGGACTTTTATTTTTGTGTGATAATTCGCTGTTTACGGTAGTGCGCAATGTAACGCACGCAATACATTGTGCTTTTAGGTGCATGCAGGGATCGTGAGCGCATTTAAAGTTAACTTATAACATTTGAAACTTGGTATCGTAAAAAAACGAAGAAAAAAAAGCTGGAACTTTAACCTTTAATATCTTCGTAACCAGATGGTTCCCAGGTATGGTCCAGTACAAAAAAAGCGGCCATGTTGGACTCGCACGCGAAGGGTTTTGTACCACAAGGCAAAAAAGACGTTTCATGAATGGAGACTTCCTTTAATTTTTACTTTATTTTATTTGTTGTTATAGCCGCAAAAGATTTTCAACTATCTGCCTATTACTGTTCATCAAATACAACCCACTGACGGACGGACAGCATAGTAATAGGACGGGGCCCTATTGGCACCCTGTGGGTACGGAACCCTAAAAATTACCACAATAACGGGTAGACCGAGTGTCTCTGCTTCGTTGAGGGAATTTTTACATTCGTTATTAAACACACAGAAAGAGACAGATGGCAAAGGTGGATGGAAAAAAAACTCCAAATTAACTGGACTCCTGAAGGAAGACATCGCCGTCGAGGTAGACGACGGCGAAGGTGATGTGACGATATAACGAGGCTTGCAGGGCCAACATGGCCAGAGATCGCTCAAGACAAGGTTTGGGAGAAAAAAGGGGAGGTATTTGCCCAGCGGTGGGACACAATATAGGCTAACGAAAAAAAAAACAGTGGCACTCCGGGAGTGCCGACAGAAGTGAAAACAAAACACAGACAGAATACTTTGCCATCACACTGACATATCGGATATTCATTAAAACCGAGTACATCCCGAGGACAGCCGAACACATCCGAAGCAGGTATTTTTTTTAATCGTCATAAACAAAGCACGAGCGGTGTCGCTTACGGTAACAGTTAAGTAAAAAAAAATGTTTTTTTCCCATCTCAAAAAATACCTAACGCGCTTAAAGAAGTTTTTACTTCAAAAAATTGATCACTACGTCATCAAAAATTAACAACAAACTCTCTTACTAATGCTAAAAACGTGTAAACAGATTAGTTCCTAAACGGAATTGAAACTTAGTATGTCTTTGACTCGATTGAAATCTATACAGACAATAATATAATCGTGTATTTAAATCAACGCTTTGAAAATATCATCGTTCAAAAGTTTATAGGAATTTTGGACGCTAAATTATCGGTTTTATATTGTTATAATAACTCGTGGTACTCAATTTGGAAACCATACTTACTTCATTATAAATGTAAATGTGAGTTGTTTTCAGCTTGCAAGCCTTTAACTTACTCTGAATAATAGCTCCAGTTTGTGCTAAAATAATCTTTAAAGCACTGTGTGACCTTAAGTCACGCTTTTCTGTGACTTAAGTGGTCCATTTTTACACAGAAAAGCGTGGCTAAAGTGCGGGATTAGGTCACGCGAGCTATAAAATAGTATACGATACATGTGACTTAGTCTATTAATACACGGCGTTAGCATCTTCACTGCTTAAGTCACCCGTATCGTAATGTACAGACGCCAGCACATCAAGCTACCCGAAACTGTCAAATTTTCCCAATCAACTTTGAACCTTATGCTTTAGCGATATAGTTGAAAATCTAAGAAAAAAAATTTACAGATTGTAGTAGATTGATGTGCTGGCGTCTGTACTGTTATTTGAAAGTGGTAAGGGTGGTTTTTGTACTAAGCTAGGAGCTACATCTGTCAGATTTCAGGAAAATCCCCATGGAAGTTATGCCTTATAAAGTACCGGACAGATAGAAAAATTCAATGTTGCATTTTTATAACAAGACATTAATGGATATGATTATATTATCTTCGTAAATTGTTTGATACTATAAGACCGGTAATTTAACTGTTTTTCATCAAAGTTTGAAGCTTTTTATGTAAAATAGTTAGCAGCTAAAATTAAAAAAAAAATGAGAAGTTGCAGATGCAATCGGTCACGAGTAGATATTTTGTGACTTGTGTTAAGAAAACATGAAAATACAACCACAATTTTAGAGTTTTAGTCGCTAACCAATTTCGATTACCTCCAAAATATTTCTTCCAAGTCATATGCTAATTTCATGTAAGATTATGAGTACTGTATGATTACCGATTTGAAGTTTAAATACAATAGGTTCAATAACATATTTGGTAGAGCAACGTTATGTTTCAATGTGAGATGAAAGGGGTCGAAAAAGATATTTTCTTATTATCTGATACATATTTTTGTAAATTCGATGACGTGTATTGATTGTTGCAACAGTTTTCAGCTGCATAACCATTGTTACATGGTGTCAGTACAGACAGCCGTCGTTAATTTGGCTTAAGCATCGTTTCTGACACTCATTCCTGTATGACAATCTCTTTCTTTCTGTAAGCTTTTTATGCCATTTTAACGCCGAATATTGTAATACAAAACTAATTAAATACATACAGGACACATAATCTTATAATAACCAACCGACTGCGACATTGCCAAATCGTATTTCTCTTTCAAATAATATTGTAATAAAGTATTTAATAATAAGCAACGAATAAGCGAGATAAGTCTCAGGCCAAGATAAATATAACTTATTTAACACTTAGGTACTTTGTCTAAGCATTATTCTTGTCCCTGTCGCACAACTGTCAAACTACAAGTGCAGGACAGAGACGGGAACATATCTTAGCCAAAGTACTCGTAAGTACTAAGTAACGTTTATTAATGTCAGCCTCAATGTTTAAATTAAGCATATAAATATTAAAACTATGTAAAATTATAACGGAAAAATGGTGTATTTTTGTTGGTTTGGTACTCAGTTTGGTATTTGGGTAGTTTTGAAACGGCCTTTGTAAAATGGTGGCTTTTTGGGGCGTTTCAAAATTGTGTTACGGAGTTTTTTTTTTATTGATTTTCGGAATTGGTGTTACTGTTATTTTAGTATAGAATTACGTGAAAATATTTTGTTCATTTAAAAGCTGTGACCTGTTTGTTTATTTCATATTCGTAATAAATAATTTGTTTGCTTACTATTTTGAACAGTCTGACTCCTAAAATTCTGTAATTTTTCTGATGGATACAAGTTATCCGGATATTAAAATACCAAACTAAGTAGAGAATCAATATTTAAGTATAAAACGGTGAGCTTTAAAGCGTTTCCACTTATGATGGCTATGGACGCAGAGGGCGCCACTGAGCGTCCCTTGTATTTACAATCTTGTAATATAAATATTTCTTTATTGTCGGCTTGTAGATGTAGGTTATGACGAATAAAAAGTATTGCGGAATTTTCGTATTTTTCTTTTTCCCTTATTTATTAATTTAATACTTCAAGCACATAAATGGCAGACTTATGCCATAGGCATTTCCTTTTTTTTTGCCTTACGCACACGTCAAATCACTCCCACAACTTGGTGATACTCCCTGGCCGCGCCAAAGTGGAAAATTAAAAAAAAAATACTTTTCTACTAAAAATTGAACAGGGGGGGGAGTGGGTTACGGTTCATGTGGTGAATTCAAATCCAATCCCACCAAAAACGTGTCATTTAGTGTTGTGACTTTTTTTATTCATTAATAAGAATATTTCAATTAATTTTGGCGTTAAAACTGCTAGTGAAGTACCTGCCTTTATTTCTTTTAATTTAAAATGGTACACAAAAATAAAACAATGAATTATAAAAAGCAATCTTTATTTACATAGTGGAACTATACATAACTATACACGAGAGAAATGCCTACAGTCTTAGAAACTTGATCATTGCTAGTCAACAGTAGCGGCGCGAGAGAATCTTACAAATTATTGAAACGACTAAATAATTTGTAACGTTCAACGTTCTAAAATATTGATTTTTAGAACGTTGCTGCACTTTACAAAAGTGACGATTCATCTACCTGCAGGCTTATTCTATAAAATTCTCACCGTGGAAACTTACGTGAAGTGAACTGTCAATAGTGGCAAGTTGGCAACCCCTAACCCGTTCGGGTTCTCAGTCTCCTAAGGCCGCTTGTATACGTCCGTTTCTTTCACCGGACAACGGACCGTTTTTTTTCGCCGGATTCGCGGTGGTGTATGATTTATAATGAATGTGTGCACGGAACGAAACGGACGTATACAAGCGGCTTAAAAGGCTAACAGATGGAATGACAGCTGACTTCAGCGAAGTTTTCACGGTAACATTTCTACAGAATAGTAATGCTGATCATACAGATTGAGATAGGTATTCCCCATAATATCAATAAATCATGATCGATTACGATTTTAATGCAGGTTTTAGCAATTAATTCAGTCTGAATAAATACTCCACATTTCTTTTCCATTCCATCAACTTTCGCGCCGCCACTGGTGTCATAATAGGCACAGAATACATGAAAGTAATGGTCTTTTTTTAGTAATACTGTTCTTGCAAGTTAAGTGCGCAAGTCGACTGTTAAAGCCCAAATTTTCGTAGATATGGGATAAAACTATTGCAAGAAATGTCTATCTGTTCGATTGCAACTTGTAAAGTTGCAAGTATAGTACACACGGACAACAAGCTATACATTTCCAGTTTTAGCTGACGTCGCATTGTATAGGGTTTTCGTACAGTCAGGGGGTCTAAAAAGGCCACTTTGGCAGAATCATAAAAGAAAGGATAACATTATGAATCATAATGCACAGTTAACTGTTAAGTTGTTAATCGTATCAAATCCCATTGGGTCTGTGGTAAATTACCAACCAATCCAATCCAATTCCAATCCCAATCTCTTTGATTATACCTACGCTACGTAGTGCAGCGAAAAAAAGAAAAACATGCACTGTCTTCGCATTCATAATTTTATCCTTTTACGATTCTGCCAAAGTGGCCTTTTTAGGCCCCTTGAAGTCAGCTTATGTATAGCTGATGTGAAGCAGTGCAGGTTACTACTAGCGGACAGTATGTCAGACATTTCTTGCAAAAGTTTTCTTGCATGTCAAAATGCCAGAAAGTTTAGCAAAGTTTATCCTAACTTCGCTTTACATATAGAAATTCAAAACAGTTGGTAGAAAATACAGCAAGTCAAAGTTGTGGTCTGCAAGTAAGTTACAAACGTCGACTTGCATAATACAACTTGCAGATACATACCATGACGACGAAAATGTTGATTAAAAATTTATTGAGACTCCTAGGGGCGACTAGCCTCTAAATAGTTTGGAAAGGGCGCAAAAGTGACATTAAAAAAGATTTGTTTAATTTTTTTAAATTGTTTCATGGCGAGATCTTAGACAATTATTATCTTGCATGCAAGTATTTTGTTTCAACTTGCATGCATTCTACTTGCAGAATCGAAAGGGTTGGTGCAAGTTTCATACATTTTAAATATTGCGTTTTATTAAAATTCCTAAGTGCCTTATACCTACTAGAATATAAAGAGAGAAATATAAAATGATGATTGATATTTGTTAATGTAACTGTGTGGGGTGTATTTAAGTATAATATTTACATTTTGAAAACATTTCTATACTAACAATACTTTTAATAATAATCCAACTTTATAATTCCACTCCTGTGCATGTTTCGTTAGTTCCAGAAGGTGAATATCCGTAATTAATATTTTTGACGCTGAGATTTTAATGCGAACGTTTCTAAAAATACGGGAATTGCCCCTCAGGTTAGTTTCGAACTCAAACGAAGACACAAACTGATGAATCCGAAACTCATCGGGCACATCCGAAACATGACAGGAATAAAATTGCAACTATCTACTTATAAACAAAGTATCTCGAAGCTATGTATTTTACTGTTTTTAACCCAGATGTTATTGAAACTAGTTTTTTTTCAAGCCAGGAAATGGTCTCATAATATAGGGGTCGTATGCATGTCATATGCAGAGGCGTAACTAGGGTGGGGCAAGTAGGGCAGGAGACCCGGGCGTCTATCGAAGGGGGGCGCAAAATCGTAGTAGTCATTTCCTAGCTATTTATCCCGTATGTTGCACCTGCCATGTTTTGTCTCTGCATCACCCTAAGGTTGACTGGTAGAAAATGCCTCAGGCATTAAGTCCGCCTTTCTACAGTATTTCTTTTACTTGTGCATAAAGTTTTAATAAATAATAAATAAAATCGCCAATTATTCAATTAAACAAACAAAATACACTAAAATAAACCATTGCTAAAACAGCTTTACTCAGTGTAGAGCTAAAAGTGACGGGATAAAATTAATTTCGAAAACATTATCGATATGTTTGTGTCGTAGAACAGGCCAGGAAGGTGCAGTTAAAGAAGCAATCAAGTAAATGTTTTACGGACTTCATCATCTTCCTGCCCTTATCCCATGTTTACTTGGGGTCGGCGCAACACGTTTTCTTCTTCCATTCGCCCCTGTCAACCGTCACGCTATCATTCACTCCCTTCTCTTTCATATCATTCCTCACACAATCCATCCATCTTTTCTTCGGCCTTCCTCTCCCTCTCCATCCATCAACATGTATATCCATCACTCTTTTAGTCACATGCGTTTCGTCCCTTCTCATCACATGCCCATACCAAGACAATCGATTTCCTTTCAACTTTTGTCACTGGCGCCACTTTCAAACTTCCTCTTATGTTTTACGGACTTAATTTCGATATAACAAAGAAAATAAATATATGATTGTTTTTTTATTTAGTGTATCTGATTTTTCATATAAGGTATGATAATTTACGAAGGGGCGCAACTATGATGCGTGCCCTAGGCGCCATTTTCTATAGGTACGGTCCTGGTCATACATATGCGTGTTTGGGTCTTTTCAAAGTCACGTCGCAGTATCTGGGTTAAAAACACACAAACTTAGCATATTCCATTTTCTTCGTTTAATTTATTTTTATAATCTAAAACTAAAAACAGGAAATATTGTTCAAATTTGTAATAAGCTTATAAGCAAGAAAACATTTTTAATTTAAATATTTAAAATTTTAATTTAACATTTTCATAGCACCTTGTTTCACTAATTGATTTAACTAAATATAAACTTTGGTGAAAATTTAATTACTAAGGTAATTTTAATCGACTATTAATAAGAAATGCGGGTGGTCGTTTCTCCATAGAAACGGTCTCGCCTGTTTTCTTTCTGGTTAATGACCATAGAGCAATGATTTTTTACAGAATATTAAATATTAATTACTGGTATGTCCCTATGTTTCCCTCTTTGATGATACATTATTTCTATAAGCACTAGAACCCTCAAAAAATACCGATTTAAGCCGCTGTCAACCTAGTGCACAAGCTTGACAGCTATTAGTGAAAAAAAAAAAAACATTAAACAACAAAAAAGTTCCGTTTGTCAACGCTGTGGACGAACGGAACTTTTTTTCCCGATCGCACATATTATGTTTATTAGAAAAGTTCAATTATGCTCTTTATTTCCCGATTGTCAACAGTGTTAACAATAGTGGTGTTACTGATCGGGAATCGAAAATAAATCCCGTTCGTGAACACTGTGAACGAATGAAACATTTTTTTCCGATCGTCAACAGTGTGGTCAAGGTGCGACTGATCGGGAATATTCGCACCATAGTCGACCGCATCATCGACTACCATCAGCGGATCAATGCAGTAAAAATCTCAATGTGGAAACTTAGATGAAGTGAGCTGTCAATAGTGTCAATCACTAGCATCAGGTGCAAAGACAACTCACTTCAAACTCACTTCACCTAAGTTTTCACGATGAGATTTTTAGAGAATAGAACACAGATATAGGTAAATAGACCTAGATAACGCAAGTATCACGAACTGTATGAAAACCAAGCGTGCCATTTTTTGACTACCTACTATGACGTCACAAGCTCGCGCTCTCGCTCACGCTTACCCAGTGGCGGCTTACGATTTTTGTACGTAAGCTGGTGCGATTTTTGGCACGCGAAGTAGTTGCTCTTGCGTTATCTAGGTGTATCTGTGGAATAGAACGCCTGGTGAGATTGTGTCCAAAAAACGAGCGCTTGTCAATTTGTCATATTAATTTTGAGATCATTTTCGTTTTCGTTACACTCTCCAAATTAAAACTAACATACAAAATAGTCGAGAAAAGTTGTCGGACAATAAATTACTAAGGCGTGTCCAGAAGCTTAAAAATATTAAATTATTTAAAAAATTTAAACTAATATTATTTTAAACGTTTAAAATTTAATTTTGTAATCTATAGTGACAATAATTTAAAAACTACGCTTGCGCAGTATAACTATTTCTTAATTTAATCAAACACACATACTTTGTAACAGCACACAATAAAACTATTATACGTAACATCACGCCTATCTATATTTCCCTATAGGTTAGGCAGAGGTCTAAGAACACCCACGTTTAGCTAGTTATGTCTAGAACTAACATACAATCAAATCTGAAGTAATCCCAAGCGACAGTATTTTTATCATAAGTTTTCTATTTTAACGCAGTGCAGGCTAAATCTATAGCTGAATCCATCTAAACAATATTGGTCCCATGGACAAAATTGTTTAGTTTGATAAGTCTTTACCAGGGTTGTTGCAAACATCAGCATCAGCGGAACTTCAGCATCAGTTTCAACATCAGCATCCGCATGATGATGCTGATGTTCGAGTCGTGACATGACCGCAGAGGAGGCGGGGCTTATAACACGTGTTTTTTTCGGTCGACTGCGGTTATTGCGAATATTGCGATTGTAAATAAAAATCTAATTATTACTAAACTAGGTACTTAGTTTGATTCTATGTTTCATTAAGTCACAAAATTATTAAACCAACCTTTTATTTCAATACCAAGGAAAACTGTGCAACTTTTAGGTATACATTCATAATGGTCGCTGTTTTTTTTCTTCAGAAAATAATTAAAATCAGCATTAGCATCCGCTGATGTGAAAAAAATATGCGTCAGCAACAACCCTGGTCTGTAACCACACCCTTATAATTGGCTGATCTTTGAAAAACTTCGTTTTAAACTTCTAACTACGTTTTAAACTTCGACGGATCCAGTTTCCCAAAATAAAATAATTTTGAATTTGAATTTGAAAACCAACCCTGTATGTGGTCACTGTGTAATTTCTTATGTTAGTAATAAATACTTTTTTGAGCACAATTTGTCATGGACATTTTTTTTTTTTTCAAGATGAACGAGAAATGAGTTTGCGTGGCTAAGCGAGGTGTTATGAGGATTTAAATATTATATTAAACCTACTGCACAGTGGCTCCGTTTAGCTACGGTTTCCAAGTTAAGCGGTGGCCACTACATAGCGTCCGCAATTTACCGGCGAATGACGTCACTGAAACGTTATTTTTAGGGTTTCGTACCTAAAAGGTAAAAACAGGACCCTATTACTAACACTCCAGTGTCCGTCTCTCTGTCTGTCACCAGGCTGTATCTCATGAACCGTGATAGCTAGACAGTTGAAATTTTCACAGATGATGTATTTCTGTTGCCGCTTTAACAACAAATACATAAAAACGGAATAAAATAAATATTTAAGGGGGGCTCCCATACAACAAACGTGATTTTTTCGGCGTTTTTTTGCCTTGTGGTATGTACGGAACCCTTTGTGTGTGCTAGTCCGACTCGCACTTGACGGATTTTTTATAGTAAGTTGGTGTCTTTTCCTAGAGAGAGTTTTTGACACCGTCATTTTCATGTCGGCCGTTATGTGCCGGCCTCCGCTCTAGGAAACTGTATCTCTATAGGTTATTATTATTTAGATTACTTTTTAAGACTTCAAGTTTAATGAACACTATCAAAATATTAAATTAATAAATCTATTACAGCCATGTGATTCCTATGGCTTGTTTCCTCTCAAAAGCCAGGGTCAAATTAAATTAGCTAACGAAACTCCGCAGCAGACGTGATGATATTTAAATACGATAAAACGAAAAAAAAAAAAATGAAAAGCTAAAAACAAGCCCATTTTAAATTAAATAAAAGTTGGAAGCAGGCGGGCCCATTTGAATTTGAAAATATAATAAAAATGGTATGGGTCCCGCCTGCTTCCAACTTTTATTTAATTTAAAATGGGCTTGTTTTTAGCTTTTCAGTTTTTTTGAACTTAAGTTTTTTACCGCAGTCGGGTTTTTTATTTTTTTAAATTACTTTTTTTCTATGGTTTAGCGCCGAGACTTGAAAATTCAACAGTGTGTTTTTTGACGCGCTGGGACGCGCTCTGTTGGATCCTCAACCCTCGGCTCAACACCGAAAGTTGAAAATCCAGTGCGCGATAAAATCTCGCCGCGATATGGGTACACGCCTGTGCCAACGTGAGCTTTGAGGATCTTTTCTTATAGAGGTATGAGGAACAGGGTGTAAAGTTCATTCATACTCTATAGAAAAGGGAGGACCAGACGGGTGTTGTGTCTGGCGGGCAACTGCCCGATGATTCATGTCGGGCCGTTGTATCTATGCTAGTTGCGCGGTAAACTCTGCTTGCGAGATGCAGGATTTTGCGTGACGTCAGTATGACGCGCTGTTCTCATGTGGCGTTGTGGATACCGCTACAATCTCATGAAATATGATTCCCTAATGGAACGTAATATTTATAGCCTATTCAAAATTGATTTTGATAGTTTTTTTTATTAAATTATTGACAACTAAATCATAAAAAAAAAAAAAATAGGACAAAAATTAAAAAAAAATCAAGTAAAATCGTAAATATATAAATTCGAATCAAAATATTTTTTTTTTATTTAGCCCGAATTACACGGTGTAATTAAATTGCCAGTGGCATGCAAGAAGTTGACCAAAAGTTGCATCATCTAAACATCGCCTTGCATCCATCTTGTCTGCTCGACGTCCGTATCTCACTGCAGGGATCCAGCAGAATATCAGCGTCAGATATGTGTGTATGTGTGTGTGTTTATATGTTTGTTACTTCTTCACACTCAAACAGCTGGACTAATTTCGATAAAATTTTGTATGGTGGTAGCTGACACCCTACATTAACATATAGGCTACTTTTTATCCCGATATTCCCACGGGATCGAAACTTATGTGGGTGAAACCGCGGGACGCAGCTTGTTATTTATAACTAGTTATTTATAATTATCTAAACAATGTTCAGACAAAACACTAACTGACAGTGCCGTCATTCTTGGATCTTTGACAGTCGTTACGGGTCGTCAGAAGCCCGAAAATCTGACAACCAGTCTTACCAAGGTGTATCATGTTACCCAGTAACTAGGTTGTGGAGGTTTACCCAGTAACTGGGTTAATAGACAGTCGATCCATGTAAAATACTGGTATTCAGCTGCACCCGGTTAGACTGGAAGCCGACCCCAACATAGCTGGGAAAAGGCTAGCAGATTGGTTGACTGTTTAAACGATGCAGAGTCTCTTTTTGCTTAAATTTTATTGTATGCCCCCAGGCAAGAAATTTCATCGTGTAAATGGAACTTTATAATTACTTAACAAGACAATACTTTCTTTAGGAACTCCTTCAAAGGGACAATGTAATTGGAAATATTTGTACACACGCCCGCACATCAAGCTACCCGAAACTGTAAAATTTTCCCAATCAACTTTCAACCTTATGTTTTAGCGATAAAGTTGAAAATCTATTAAAGAAATTTGACAGATTGTAGTAGCTTGATGTGCTGGCGTCTGTACAAACGACATGCAATTAATAAGATGTACAGTCGACTGCACATCAATACTAACACTTGAACGAAAACCGCCCTTACTGCCACGACATAAAGGCGCTTAAAGTCAAATTGTTACCATAGACTTATGGTTGCCTATAAACACAGTTTAATAAACGAATGAGAAAAAAAATTATCACTTATTTGAATAAAATCGTCAATCATCGTTACTTTTTATTTTAGTTCTTTGATTCCTCAGTCGTCAATTTAAAGTAACAATTCTTTGTGTCTAAACACACTATGCCGAAAGTACGCGACCGAAGTTCGGCATGATTACGCCTGCAATGCTATTTGAATTACTGACGACACATTATGCCGAAATTACGTTGCGTTATAGCGTACAGCCGAACTTCGGTCGGGCGCAAGTTCAGCGGCAATTCAGCGGAAACGTATTTTGTAGAGCACACATTATACGCGACCGAAGTTCGGTTCGATTGCCGAAGAAGATCCGGGGCCCGAGCAGCGGGAGGCAGGCATGCCCGCGTCCACTAAATATGCCGCGTAAGTTCAGCACTTATGGTGTGTCATATTCATATCTGCTGAATACGTGGGAACGTAAAATCAGCCGCGAAACTTCGGTCGCGTACCTTCGGCATGTTTAGACACTTTATCTCAATTTTGTTCGAAAACCATATTCAATTTCACATTTTAACGACTAAGAAACGTCCACCAAATTGAATTTTCAGTAACTTGGCATTCTTTTATTATACATATATACACTCACGCCATTTTCTCATGGGGGTAGGCTGAAACTACAGAACGCCACCTGCTACGATCTGAACAAAATCCACACATTTTTCAATTGCCTAAAAGACCATGATATTGTTTCTGGGCGTCCTGGAGAGGTTGTCGTCTATGGTCAGGTACATGTTGAAGGAGAAAAACATGGCGGTCGAAGATAGGAAGTGCCAAATATCGTGCGCGTCGTACAGTTGGAGTAGAGAGCATTGGCGGTTGCTTTGCCGAGATTGGGCCGGAGTTAGCTGTGGAAAAGAAATAATTTTTTTAAGCTTATTAATTTATCCTTGTCATTAGATCATTACTTTATGTACAGTATTAAAATAATAATAAGAATATGTACAAGTATATAAAAAGGAAAGGAAAGAATCAAAGGGCATCAAAAAATTCATCCGCATCGCTGTCAAACGGGAAACGTGCCCAAAAGACTGGCAGCATTGCCACGTTGTATGGCAATGCTGATTCTTTGGCCAAAAAATAGTTCTTTCCTTGTCATTCGTATGATTTTTCCTGAGAATCCCACCCGTGTAGGTTGGAAATTATCCCACTGGAACGTACTACCGGGATAAAATAGTTTGTGTCCCTACATTATTTGCTTATTACTAGCTTATGCCCGCGCCTTCGTTCGCGTGAAATTTCACCCTCTTAGGGGTGGAATTTCGAAAAACCCTTTCTTAGAGGATACCTACTCTTCACAAGGACACACCCTTCAAATTTCATGTCTCTAGGACCAGCGGTTTAGGCTGTGCGTTGATATATCAGTCAGTCAGTCAGGACTTTGAATTTTATATATTTAGAAGATAAACAAATGGTGTGGGTACCGTGACGCCCGTGGCTAAATAATAACAGCCGCATAGGTCTATCGATCTGGTTAAGCTACGCTTGCCGTGGTTGGCCTGTGGATAGGTGACCATCTTTACATACCGTGACCCCTCCGTGCCTCGGAAAGCACGTGAAGCCATTGGTCCCGGCTGTCATTCCCGGATCTTTGACAGTCATCACGGGTAGTCAGAAGCCCGAAAGTCTGACAACCAGTCTTACCAAGCGGTATCGTATTACCCAGTAACTGGACTGTGGAGGTCAGATAGGCAGTCGCTCCAAGTAAAATACTGGTATTCAGCTGTATCCAGTTAGACTGGAAGCCGACCCCAACATAGTTGGGAAAAGGCTAGGCAGATGATGAAATGGTATGGGTATATGAATGATATTTAAGACATATCTATCCACACACGAAATCTTCTAAGGGGTCATTGTACTCATCATTACGAACAACTTTTACTATGGGACCAAACCTGAAATGCGAAGAAAAAATCAGCTGTTCCCTGCATTTATCAAAAGTTACATCATGTTTTTTTTAGCATTTTTCTATTACGCAGAAAAGTTGCCTCAGAAATAATTGTTATGTATAAGTTGAGAAAAGTTATTATCAGCCTGTGATGTCCCACTGCAGGGCAAAGGCCTCCCTACTCTCTTTCCACTTCTCACTGTTCAAAGCTGCTAAGGACCAGTTCTTGTTGAAGGAGGCCAGCTCAACCCGCCATCTCCGTCTGGGCCTGCCACGATGTCGTTTGCCATTAAGAGGGACCCATTGGGTCGTAAGTTTGGCCCATTGTTCGTCTGACATGCGGCAGATGTGTCCAGCCCAGTTCTATTTTATCGTGGCAGCTTTCAAAGTGACATCAGTTATCTTTGTGATGGAACGGATGGTCGTATTCCTAACCCGGTCTGTTAGTTCGATACCCAGAATACTCCGTTCAAGAGCCCTCTGGCAAACCTCGAGCGTGGACCTCTGCTGATTTATCAAAGACCATGTTTGACCACCATATGTGAGTTGAGAAAAGTATTGATAGTAAACAAATAAGATACATACCGCCCAGTTAGTGTTCTGGTCCAAATAAAAGTAGCTTGATCCGAACCAAATGGAGTATGTCATCGCTATAAATACCCAGCTGTTGAAAAAAAGCAGTAGGTCAGAATAGATGAAGATGGTGGCACAGTGGTCACGGGCTGCCGTGCATAGCGAGGCTCAGGGGAGGGCCTTTTACAGTCTCCCAAGGGATGTGCCTTACAGGCGTTGCAGGGGGGAGGGGGGGTTCCGGAATTGGTCTTTTAAGAGGAACCTGGACCACCCCTATGTGCTGATGGTGATCACCGGGGTGGTTTTAGTGAGGTAAAAATCCCACACTCCCCGACCTCCCCTCCCCGGAGGTCGGGTGCTTTTTGATGGTTTCACCTCGCCAATAAAAAAAAAAAAAAAAAAAACAAAATAGGTCAGAAAAGATCAGTCGGAGTTGTAGATGGCATGACATTAAAGCTAGGCTCGGAGCAATGGTGACCCATTGGTAACAGCCGCGTCTTACGAGTTGTAGGTCGTAGGTTCGAATCCAGACAGGCTCTTTACAAAAACGTAAAAAAAAAATATAATAATAAAGGTGGGGAAGAAATAAAAAAAATATTATATAAAAAAAAGAAGATTTGTTGAAATTTAGTGTTACAGCCAAATTAGACCGGTTTTAAATTTTCCATAGAAACAGAGATTTCCAGTTATCTTTTTTTAAATAAGACATTTCGAAAATGTTCTTGACCTTTTGACCGCCACACGTGCCCTCGGCGTCAAAGTCTGTCATGTAGTCGAACCGTGGCGTGCTGGGCACATTTTGGTTTGTCATCTATACATGACTGTGGCAGTCAAAAGGTTAAGTAACTTTTTAGACCTTTGTATCCACCTCATGCGTATGAAGTTTCATTAAAATCGGTTCATTCATTTCTATTTTCAAGGGCTTGAAAGTTTGTATGAAATGCCGTACGGCATAAACGCTCTTAATAGTATGACAATAAAATTGAAATTACCTGTACCACCGAATGGACTCTCGATGTAGCAGCTTCATGACGATATAGAACAGCGTGTACAGGAACAAGTTGCTCATTAGCACCAGCAGTAAGTGGGAGGCAAAGTCACGGCTGTGCTGGGCAACACTGTGGGAGAAAGTTATATTATGTAGGTTGGCAACACTGGGAACGTTTCAGCCAGTGTTACCAACCAAGAATCAAGAATCGTTGAGCTCCTCAAGTTCTGAGTTGAGCTGCACGATTTTTGACAAATGCGTGCACTGATTGGACAGATCCGCTCAATCTGTGTGGTTCTTTCCTCAAAAGACCATTTCAGACACCAATCTACATGGTCTTCACACGATCTGACCAAGAATTTGTCTGGACTTTAAAAGAGACTGTGACTTCTGAGTTTGTTTCCGCCTTTCTTCTCAGAATAGTCAGGAAACGCCGACCTCATCTAGTTTAAAAAAAATATGATTGACGTGTAAAAGTGTTTGTACAAACCTACTTACAGAGAAAAAAAAAAAAAAAAGAGTTGACAACACTAGCTTCAGGATGATGTTGGGGCTGCCTCGCTTCTGTAGTGCATCGGGAATGTTTGCGTTGTATCGCACTGATGGCTTTCATGCAGTCATCCCCAAGAAAACTGTATCCCTGATCTACAGAATGCGTGACTGCTGCAGCGGAATTCTGAAGACTAGCAGATGGGATCTCTTCTCCGATACGGAGATCCTTTATAAAGCGAGTAATTTGAATTTATTTCATTTAATTTTTAACCGACTTCCAAAAAGGAGGAGGTTATTAACCGACTTCCAAAAAGGAGGAGGTTATATGTTCGACTCTATATATGTTTTTTTATTTATGTTCATCGATTACTCGAAGACGGCTCGACCGACTCGCTCTCAAGGTGGTCCCATTATCATCAAGTTGGAATCTGATGAGAGGATCCCATGGAAATCGAGGGAATCCCTCAAATTTTATAGGCAAACCTATAGCGATTTGGGTATTTTTTAAAGTAACTTGAGCATTTGCCCTCGGAAATCATCATTTGTTAAAGTGGAGGTGATGATGAAGACCACAGATGGCCATCGGAACTACTCAATAACAAATATTTCACGGGTTGCGATTCGATTACTTTAATATGCAACCATATTAAAGTAATGCTAAGCAATTTATGCTCGTCACAATGCGTATGGTGAGTTGTTGTTGAGGAGTTCTCCTAGTTCTTACCAGGAGAACTCCTCAACAATTAACGTCCCAGCACCGGGAAAAGCAATATTTTGTAAAATGTGATGAGCAGTTGACATTAGGCAATTGTAACTTAGATAAATTACAAACTGACCCACTAAAAAGTGAAAAATAAAAACTTTTTTACAAAAAAAAAACAACCGTCTTCTAAAAAAAACACTACATATTGAAAAATAACTTTAATTTCGGAAGTCGGTTGTTTTTTTTTTGTAAAAAAGTTTTTATTGATCTTTAATCTTTAATTTAATATTATTTATTTTAATTTTAAATCGGTCTGTATGGATTTATGGATCAATTAGCTATCTCAAATAAATGAATTTTAATTTAATTTAAAATCCGAACTCTGTCAAAAGCTGCTTGGCGAAAAAAATAGTAAAAAATGTGCAAATCTTGTCAATATCAGTTGTTTTATCTTACGGGTAGTAAGAACCTGGAGTCTTACCAAGGGGTATCGTGTTACCTAGTAACTGTGTTGTGGAATTAAGGTAGGCATCAGTCGCTCCATGGTAAATACTGGTATTCAACTGCATCCGGTTAGACTGGAAGCTGACCTCGACATATTTGAGAGAAGGCTAGGCAGATGAAGACTCACCCATAGGCTGCAATGGCCCAGTTGGCTAGATTGGCGATGATGAGGAGAACACAGCGGCCGCAGTAGGTCGGTGTGATGGCCGCGAGAGGGCGCGACAGTAATTCACGAGCAGCTCGGTAGATAATGCCGCCGTCTGGAAGATCGACAGATACAAATAATATAGAAAATAATACTGTTTACGCGGAATAGGCTAAAATTACACAACAAATTAACTTGGTAGGTAGTAAAGTGGGACGTTGAAAGACCGCGTGGAGGCACAGAGAAAATCGATCTTTCAAAAGGGTTACAAGGATGCACGGTACCTTTATTTCCTCGTCAGCAACTCCTCAGCTCGATCACAGCGGTTTTCACGCACAAAACACCAAGTTTTCCAAGTTTTCTAGGGAGCACAATGCTCTCGACACGAAAGTTTATAGCCAACGAAATAAAAAGTCTAGTGAATGTCCAATGACGGCTCACTTCCGCCGTACGTTCGCCATCTCGCTTCCACGAGTACGATAGGTTCCGTGCAAGGAAGGGATGGGAGATAGGGATGTATTACCAACCAAATAGTAATGTTGCCAAATAATAAAGTTTAATCTGCGATTTAAATTAGCGCAACCATCCCCCCGGGCTTGAAGCGATGCCTTCAAGAATTGAAGCTAATTTACGAAACTAAACTAAACGATAAACTAAGCAATAAACTATGTACCTAATTACTAATGTTAACCTAACCTAAAATGACGAAATTGCTCAATTATTGGTTAGGTAACGGACAAAGACGAACGACGGGGCGCAAGTAAGAGCCAGTCGTCGTCTTAACCCGAACGATGCGAGTGACTCCAGTGGAGTCAGGAAAAACTTCCTCCACGACACCCAATGGCCAGTGTAGTGGAGGCGAATTATCAGTTATAAGAATCACGACCGTACCGACAGCGACCGGATCAACCGGCGTGTTCCATTTGCGACGCGATTGCAAGGTGTGGAGGTAACCGCTCCTCCAGCGCTTCCAAAACGACTGTACCAGTCTATCTAACAATTCATGTCTAGCGATAGTAGTTCTCTCGTCTATTTCCTCGGCAGGCAAATATTTCAAAGGCGTGAGATTTAAAAAGTGCGCTGGAGTTAAAGCTAGCGGTTCCGAAGGATCACTAGAGAGTGTCCTGCAAAGAGGTCTAGTGTTCATTACCGATTCGACTTGGGTAAGAACGGTACTTAATTCTTCGAATGAGAGAATCGTGTCACCTATGACTCGATACAAGTGCGACTTTAGACTTTTAATGTTAGCCTCCCAATTGCCCCCAAAATGACTAGCAGTCGGGACATTGAGTGACCAATCTATGCGACTCTCAGCTAGCATGTTACCAAATTCGGTATTATGGTATTTTGAACAAAGAAATTCGTGAAGTTCCGAAAGTTTGCGTTTAGCGCCTATGTAATTAGTCCCGTTATCCGAATAAATCCTACTCACCGGGCCACGCCTTGACAAGAACCGCTTGAAAGCACCCATAAAATTAGCTGTGCTAAGGTCACCAACGAGTTCAATGTGCACGGCGCGTGTAGTCATGCAGACGAACAGACAAACGTAGGCTTTGGTGGAACGAACACCTCGGCCGCGAGACATAGTAACCCTAAACGGTCCGGCATAGTCTGTGCCCGTGTGGACAAACGGCTTAGCGGATTGGACGACACGACAAGAGCGATGATCCGCCATTTCAGGGAAACTTGACTTAGGACGAAGGCGAAAGCAGGGAATGCACTTATGGATCCTATTCCTAATTAAATTACGGGCAGAAAGTATCCAATACCTCTGACGTAAGAGTGACATCAGCAGGTCGGGACCTGCGTGACAATTTAATTTATGATGGTATTCGACGAGCAAATTCAAAACGAGATCCTTGCTTGGAAGCAAAATGGGATATTTCCCTTCATAACTTAAATCCGAATTTCTTAAACGGCCTCCTACTCTAATGAGTCCGTCCTTGAGAAACGGCTTTAAGTGTCGTAAAGCTGGACTACAATCCTTGCCTTCCCCGATTTTAGCAATCTCAGTGGAGAAATAAAGGCGTTGAAGCTCACGAAGAACGAGTAATTCAGCGAAGTCATAATCCGACGCTGACATGCGATGTCTAACAGGTAACAACCTGACAAAACGACAGACGTAAATTACTACTCGAAGTAATTTACTCCAAGACGAGATGCGATCTACTAAAGAAAGAATAGGAGATCTTTCATTTGCTACAGCGGATAGCAACGAAAGCTTCTTCTCTTCGGGTGCTTCAGGCACCGACGAAGGACTGAAAGGAACGACAGGCCACTGTGAGACGTCCAAACGGGCCCACGGAGGACCACTGAACCAAAGCGGGTGGTCAACAATTTGAGAAGGCGTGAGACCGCGTGACAGACAATCTGCGGGATTGTCCGTACCGGACACGTGATACAAATTTTGTGGCGACAAGTCGCTTTGTATTTTCGACACTCTGTTGGCCACAAAGGTGTTCCACCGATGGGGTGACGAATGTACCCAACAGAGCGCGACTGTCGAATCCGAAAATGCGAATATGTTACGAAAAACAATGCGGTGCTGACAAGCGACTATGACATTTTTTATAAGTTGAGCTAGCACAAAAATAGCACAAAGCTCCAGACGAGCGAGAGAAACGACTTTCTTAGGTGAGACTTTCGATTTAGCGGTTAACAAGCAAACGATATTGCCATCGCTATTTTGGACGTGGAAGTAAATCACTCCCCCGTATGCCTTCTCACTGGCGTCTGCGAAAGCCAAGATGGTGACCACACTATCTGCGACGATACCAACGTGACGTGGGATTTTTATATTACAGAGCAACGGGAGCTCTTCCTTGAAGCGAGTCCACAGCCTGACTATATCCTCAGGTGGGGTATCATCCCAGTCACAATCACGCAGCCAGAGCTGCTTGATTAGAAGTTTAGCGTACAGGACGACAGGTGCAACAAATCCCATGACGTCCCATAATTTAGCGACACACGATAATATTGTACGTTTAGTACAATTTTGCGCGGGAGTATTGACTCTCATGCTGAAGTGATCTGACGTAGGCGACCAACACAAGCCCAGTACTTTCTGCTGGTCGGACTCGTCGAATTCTTTGACAGCTAGCAGACGATGCGAGGGTGGAATAGAATCTAAAACGGCTTGGGAGTTACTGGTCCATTTAACCAATTCAAATTGACCAGCTTTCATGAGGCCTATCATCTCCGAGGCGGTAGAGATACCCTGGTCTTCCGTGAGGACGGAATGGACGAAATCATCCATATAAAACCCTGAAGTGACGATATTTTTAGCCTGAGGGTAGGAGCCACCCTCATCCTCTGCTAGCTGCCTAATAGTTCGCAGCGCATGGAAGGGGCTAGACTTAAGCCCGAAAACAACACGATTAAATTCATAAACCTGTAAAGGTTCTTGCGGGGAAAAGCGATACAAAATGCGTTGGAAACGCCGATCAGATTCTCGGATCCCAATGCTGAGAAACATCTGACGAATGTCTGCGGAGAGTGCAACCGAAAACAAACGAAAATCAACGATAATATTAAACAAACTCCCTTGCAGGTTTTGCCCACCGTACAAGAGGTCATTAAGCGAAATGCGGGAGGTAGTTTTGCAACTACCATCGAGAACGACACGAAGTTTGGTGGTGACCTTATCATCCCTGATCACCCCATGATGCGGAATAAAGTACGAAACTTCTGATGAATCAGAATTTGCAGGTGATATATAACCCTTTTCTAAGTATTCGAGGATGACGCTATCATACGCGACCTTTAATTGTGGAGAAGCTTGCATCTTCCTTTCCAAGCAGTGAAACCGACGTTCACTTGCTTGGCGTGAGTTACCAAGGGACTCGACATCACCCTTGAAAGGCAGAGCTACCACGTATCGACCGTCACTATCCCGAGTAGTGGTGCGTGTGTAAAATTCCTCACACTCCCTGTCGTCCGAGCTGACTACAGGGGGAACATCCACCTCCTCCAATTCCCAAAATTTCCGGACCGCAGAGTCCAGTGGGTCCGCGGTACAACAATATGAAACGGTCGAGTTGCTATCAACACGGACCGGAGCGTCACCTACTATAACATAGCCAAGGACAGTTTCTAAAGCAAGCGGTGATACATATGGCGGCTGTCCTTGAACCTTATTCGACAAGAGTAAGTGTGGATAAATCGAAGCACCGATCAATACTTGAATCGGGCCTGGAGAAAAATAGGTGTCGTCTGCCAACGGCAAGTTTTTGAAGTTAGACAAGAGTGAAGAATTAACCGTGGCAGTTGGTAAATGTTCAGTAATTTTATCTACTACCAAAGAGTCGACACTATAATTTATGTTACGATCGAAGCGAGAATGAAATTTAAATTCTACGGAACCCTGAATTGTTTTACTTGAACCACCTATTCCTTTCACGGCGGAACAAGTAGGTCGATTATTTATGTTCAAACCTAAGCGTTGACAACACTCACGTGTGATAAAGTTACTTTGCGAAGCGCTGTCTAATAATGCACGAACAATGTGTTTATTACCATGAGAATCCACGACAATAATACGCGCAGTTGCAATTAAAACCGTCGTGGGGCATCGAGACAAATGGTCAACCTCATTATTATTAGCTGATAACGCACACAGCGGCAGCGCGACGTCATCGCGAGCGGAGGCAGCGTTAGCGTCACTAGGTGCCGCATTGGCAGCGGTAGCAGACGCGGCTTGCCGGCCCCCAAAGCACAATAATGAATGGTGCTTTCGGTGGCACTTTCTACATCTAGAAGTTGACTCACACATGGAAACACGATGTCCACTACTTAAACAATTTATACATAAATTATTAGACTTTACGAAGTTAAAACGCTGATCCGGGTTATAACTATTAAATATCCTACATTTATAAATGTAATCATGTTGCTCACTGCATAGACTACATGTAGTTTTCTCGGGACCAGAGGTGCTGGCGTACGCGACGGTAGACTTACGTTCGAGTGGTTTCTTGTTATTGGTGACCCTAGCAACAGATGATGAAGTACGTTCTAACATTTTTATATGGTCACGAACGAAACAATCCAAATCAGAAAAGGATGGAATTTCGAAACTATTTGATCTTAGTTGATAATTAGTTTCGAAGGCACGCACAGTATCTTGGTCGAGTTTCTTAATAGCAATATGTAACAAAATGAAATCAGCGAGGTCATTGACCTTTGTGTTTTTTAAAGCGGCTACAGACGACGAGAATTTATCGAGGAATGATTCTAAATTATTTGGGGTTCCAGTCGAAATAGATTTAAATTCAAATAATTGATCTAAGTATGAAGTTGCGGACTGACGCTTATCTTCATACCTTTTACAAAGCAAATCGAAAATAAGGGGGTAATTATCAGCTGATGGATTTATTCCAGCACATATTGAACGAGCCTTGCCTGTTAATTTTCCTATCAAATAATATAACCTCTCACAGTCTGTCAGAGAAACATTATTATGCACTGCGTTTTTATAACTAGCGATAAACAATGGCCAATTTCTATGGTCTCCGTTAAATTCGGGAATTTCGATAGGAGGTAGTCGAGGCGACCTTTTGACCTCATTACGAGATTGAATTAGCAGTTTTTCTTCTGCTCGCTTTACACGGCCCAAAAGGTCTTCGAATGAAGAAAGCGCCTGATAGGAAACAGGGCAGTCAGGCTTTAATTTGAGCTCATGGATAACAATTTCGTCCAATATGTTTTCGAAGTCTACACGCAATGAATCCACTGTTTTAATGTCACAGAGGAAGGACTCCTTATCGAATCCTTCTAAGTCGATTCTTTTTGCCTGATCAGAAATGATTTGCATGCGAGCAAATATCCGATCGCGTTTCGATATTAATCTTTTTAGAGTTGCGTCCGCCATATTAGCGGCTTACGACTAACTAAATAAATAACTAAATATTTACGACAAGTAGGTAGTTCTGGAAGTACTGTGAACCGATTACACTCCACAAATTACAATAAATGATTTTGTGAACGCACGAATATGTTGTATTCAACAGAACAATTACAAGTTATGCGGTTCGATCGCAATTTGTTACCTACCTACCTACGATGTTTGTTACGTTCCTGGGTCACGAAACGAAATAATGTGCCTAACGTATTTGTTAGGTTTGCGGTTGCGAAAATCTAACTTACTTGCTAGATTACGACGATACGACACAACGAGACGATACGATACAACGAGACGATACGATAATTAATAAGAATGCGAATTTATTACTTTTAGCGGGGTTTACGAGAATCTACGATAATTAACCTAACTGACCGGCGCGGCGCGTGCGCGCGGCGCGGTTACAATTGCGAGATTTGCGACAAATTGACCCAGGATAGGGGAATGGTTGGCTATTCACTGATTCCAGATGGAATCCGGCTCGAAAAGGACCAAATGTTTACGCGGAATAGGCTAAAATTACACAACAAATTAACTTGGTAGGTAGTAAAGTGGGACGTTGAAAGACCGCGTGGAGGCACAGAGAAAATCGATCTTTCAAAAGGGTTACAAGGATGCACGGTACCTTTATTTCCTCGTCAGCAACTCCTCAGCTCGATCACAGCGGTTTTCACGCACAAAACACCAAGTTTTCCAAGTTTTCTAGGGAGCACAATGCTCTCGACACGAAAGTTTATAGCCAACGAAATAAAAAGTCTAGTGAATGTCCAATGACGGCTCACTTCCGCCGTACGTTCGCCATCTCGCTTCCACGAGTACGATAGGTTCCGTGCAAGGAAGGGATGGGAGATAGGGATGTATTACCAACCAAATAGTAATGTTGCCAAATAATAAAGTTTAATCTGCGATTTAAATTAGCGCAACCAAATACTGTTTAAGGGGGAAGCGCTAAGGTAGCCCAATTTCCTGGTCAGTATTAAGTTGTATGTTGATTAAAATATGTATGACTAGCTGCGCCCCGCGGTTTCACCCGCATAAGTTTCGACCCCGTGGGAATATCGGGATAAAAAGTAGCCTATATGTTAATCCACGGTGTCAGTTACCTTCACACCAAATTCTATCAAAATTAGTCCAGCCGTTTGAGCGTGAAGAAGTAACAAACATACACACACACACTCACAAACTTTCGCCTTTATAATATTAGTGTGATTCGCGACCGTAACAAATATGTATTTACAGAATTATAATCATTAGACTCAGTAATAACATGTTTGCTTGAGAATGTGAGATGCTTTTCATATTTATAGTTTCAAGTTCCTTTAATAGGAAGAAATTCTTAAATTAATACTTCATTTTTGTCTCTTTCACCCACATAGGAATGTATTGACATCTCGCTCACACATTCACATCGAAAATTACCAGTAAATAACCTAAATAAGTACTTAACAAAACTCACCCAGTTTAAATCTTCCCAGGTAATATATCTGGAAGGTCATCACCAAACAGGTTACCAGATGTAGCACTGTGAACGCTATCCAGAAGTAGAAGTTCGCGTTTAGCACTCCCACAAGACCTGGGGAATTAAATACAAAGATATTGTTAGTTTTCGAAGTGATCCGACAGTTTACGGACTCGTTTCTTGAGCAGTAGCTCGAGGGTATACGCAATGTCATCATCTGCCTAGCCTTTTCCCAACTATGTTGGGGTCGGCTTCCAGTCTAACCGGATGCAGCTGAATATCAGTATTTTACATGGAGCGACTGCCTATCTGACCTCCACAACCCAGTTACTGGGTAATACGATACCCCTTGGTAAGACTGGTTGTTAGACTTTCGGGTTTCTGACTACCCGTAACGACTGTCAAATATCCACGAATGACAGCCGGGACCAACGGCTTAACGTGCTTTCCGAGGCACGGAGGGGTCACGATATGTATAGATGGTCACCCATCCACAGACCAACTGCGGCAAGCGTAGCTTAACCTGATCGATCGACCTGTGCGGATTACAATATAAGTCAGATTGTTACTATAGAGGTGATGTATGATGCGAGTATAATAATAGCCTCCCCGACCGTTTTCAGTCACGGTGGCCAATCTCAATGGAGATTAGCCAGGTACGCAGGAGATATTATAGTGCACAAGTGTGTGCGCAAACACAGGTGCACTCTGTTCCTTTACTCTCATAGTCCGAAGGGACGGCAATCCGACACGACCGGGGAGAGTTCAGGCTTTACGTGCTTTCCGAGGCACGGGGGTATTAAACCGCCAACTTCCAAACTTCAGACTGTTACTAAGAAATTCCTAATGGAAAACCCAATAACATTTTGTCCGACCCGGGAATCGAACCCAGGACCCCATGCTCAGCAGTCGCGCTTGCAACCACGAGACCAACGGGGCAGTCAAAATCGAGTATAGAGGTATGAGGAACAGGGTGTAAAGTTCACTCATCCTCTATGGAGAAGGGAGGATCCTCCGACCAGACGGGTGTTGTGTCTGGACATCTGGTGGACTTCTGCCCGACGATTAATGTCGGGACGTTGCACTAATAAGGTGTTAGAAAATTAACCTGACAAACTTTAAGACCATCGAACTGAACAACTTTCACTATGGGACCAACTCTGAAATCACGAAAAAAAACTGGCCTAGTGCGAGTCGGACTCGCACACGAAGGGTTCCGTACCAGACAAAAACGCCGAAAAAAACACGTTTGCTGTATGGGAGCCCCCCTTAAATATTTATTTTATTCTGTTTTTAGTATTTGTTGTTATAGCGGCAACAGAAATACATCATCTGTGAAAATTTCAACTGTCTTGCTATCACGGTTCATGAGATACAGCCTGGTGACAGACGGACAGACGGACAGTGGAACCTTAGTAATAGGGTCCCGTTTTTACCCTTTGGGAACGGAACCCAAAAATCAGCTGTTTAATACAAAAGTTCAATACCTACTTGACCGAAATGTATGAAACCGCAGATTTTTTTTTTCTTGATTTCAGAGTTGGTCCCATAGTGAAAGTTGTTCAGTTCGATGATCTAAAGCACCTCTTACAGTTTGTCGGGGTTTTTTTTAACACTTTGTATGTGCTACTTGCACGGTAAACTATGCTTGCGCGATGCAGGATTTTGTGTAAAGTTCACTCATACTCTATAGAAAAGGGAGGATCCTCCGACCAGACGGGTGTTGTGTCTGGCGGGCAACTGCCCGATGATTCATGTCGGGCCGTTGTATCTATGCTAGTTGCGCGGTAAACTCTGCTTGCGCGATGCAGGATTTTGCGTGACGTCAGTGCGATGCGTAGTTCGCATGTGGCGATGTAGATGGCGCCACACGAGGGCATTCGTTAACCCCGGGTCCCACAAGAAAGTCGCAGGAATGCGCTGGATGAGAGAAGTACAAATTCAAATTCAAATTCAAATTCAAATTTATTTATTTGTACACATAGGTGAAATGTAGTTACATGATGGATAAAATAATATGTTGTGTCACTATGTGCTGCCTTGCAAGGCGTACAAATATTGCTTACACAGTAGGTAATGGATGTACAGGTAGGCCTATAATATATAATTATAGATTACTGCTGAGTAACAATCTTCGTAACAAGTCTTATAAAATTATAGATTACTGCTAAATAACAGTATTAAATCTCTAGCAATAACATAAACAAAGAAAATAGTACAAATTAAGGTAACTAAGTAATGAACTAAACTTATTAACTAAAGTAAGAAAGTAGGTAATTAATAAATATGAGAAAATGGTATCACGGATTTTATATTTCTTCTAAATATTCATTTAAGGTGTAATATGCTTTTTGTATCAGGAACGTATGGAGTGTTTTTTTGAAAGTATTTAAGTCTTTTGAAGCTTTTATTGATTTAGGTAGTTTGTTGAATATTTTTGGAGCCATTCCTAGGAAACTTTTTGAGAATAGGGCGGTTTGATGGGTTTTGGACTTAAGAGCACCTAGATGTCGTTTAGTGGTTAAGGTTTCAAATAGGTTATGGTTATTTTTAATAAACATGACAACTTCATAAATATATAAGGACGGAAGTGTTAGTAATTTTAAATTTATAAAAAAAGGTTTGCAACTGTCAGTGCTTTGGATCATGCATACTGCACGAAGACACTTTTTTTGGGCTTTAAAGGCCATTTCCCTATCCGTAGAATTACCCCAAAATATTACGCCGTACCGCAGTGTGGTGGAGACGTATGCGTGGTATGCGGTAAGAACGGTGCTACGATTGGCGACTTTGCTTAGATTGTGTAAAGCATAGCAATATTGATTTAGTTTTTTTATTATATGATCAATGTGCTTTTTCCATGTCATGTGCTGATCTAACCAAAGCCCTAGAAATTTTGTGTTGTCTACTTTAGCAATCTTATTATCATCATATGTAATATTTGTAATTATAGAGTTGGTTCGTTGATTAAAATTCATGATGTGGGTTTTTCCAAAATTAATTTTTAGGTTGTTATTAGTTAGCCATTGAATAATTAAGCCTAAACTATTATTTATTTCATTTTCATATTTTTCTAAGTTTTTTCCTATAAATATTGTAGTACAATCGTCGGCAAATAGGGTCATAGGGTGTTCTATGGTTCTGGGAATATCGTTTATATAACATAAGAATAATAACGGACCAAGTACACTCCCCTGGGGTACGCCGTAATTTATACATTTTTGTTGCGATAGGTAGGTTATTTCTGTTTTAGTTCTATGGCATAATTTTACTATTTTAGTTATTTGTTTTCTACTAACTAGGTACGACTTAATTAATTCCAGGACATTGCCCCTAATTCCAAGGCTATTTAATTTTATGAGTAGTATTTTGTGATCTACAAAATCAAACGCCTTCGTCATATCCATAAATAATGCGGTAACTGGGACTTTTTTGTCCATATTAGAAATAATTTCATTTACTAATTCATAGATAGCCATATTAATATTTTTCTGCTTCCTAAAGCCGTACTGTTCCTTAGTTAGGATATGGTTTTTCTCTAAGAATGAGTAAAGGCTGTTATAAATAACTTTTTCGATGATTTTGGAAAAAACTGGAACGAGTGCAATAGGCCTATAATTTTTCATATGTTGAGGATCATCCTTTTTATGGAGAGGTTTTATAACAGATAGTTTTAAGTCATCAGGGAATTTACCGTTTTCTATACAAAGGTTAACTATACAGGATGTAAGGGTGAACAGTGGCAACTTTCAAAGGACGGATAGATAACCTTAAATAAAAAAATATTACAAAAGTTTTAAATGTATAAGTCGCAATTTTTTTGTGAATTTTACAGTTTTCTAATTCCGAAATTTTACGCGAAGTGACCGCACCCTACGATAACGCACGAAGCCGCCGGCAGTGTGTCCCCCGGCCGCCGCGCGCCCGCGCCCGCACACATGTACACGCCATTCGATAACTTCCATTCACCGATGCACAAAAAATCGCCCTTATTACGTAGGGGCTGGCGGTACCGACACTTTTTTTACGATGTTGTCGAATCAATGAGATGCACAATGGACGCACAGGTGCGGTGCGCCACACTCGAAGTAAATTGTATGGGCGCGCATACCTACGCATCGGCCACATTGAATGAATTTGTAATTTCTGTGATTGACAGTAAGTTTCCCTTCATACTTTTCCTGGCTTAGGACAGGCAAAAACACCTAATTCATTGTTAAAAGCGTTTTTAAGAAAAATTAAGAAAAAAAGTGCGAATTAGCGAACTTTACCTAAACATGTCTCCGCACGTCTTCTGCACTCGATTAAGTACAACACTCTCACTCTTTACGTCATTGAAAGCACTTTTAATGCGTCTTTTCAATTCGCGTCTGGTATTAAACTCCGTGGCATACACACTGCGTTTTAAATCGCCCCACAAAAAATAATCAAGGGGAGTGAGGTCAGGCGACAGGTCCTCCGCGACCAATCCATCGCCCGTTGACCCGGGTACAATTCCTGGTACAGGTCCTGAGCAGCAAGTAAACTATCACGTAGTAAGTTGTTCGTTCGAGAACGCGGCCATTGTCTGTAACTAATATCGCGTCGATACACGTATCTACGTGATGCGCGAGAGTAGTCTGTACGCAAACGGCACACGTACACTCTCTAGCGCGACTGAGTGCAGACTGACGATGCGCGCGCGCCGCCAGCGCGGCGTTAGTACATGCGGGGCAGAGGCCTAACAGTAATGTGACTATGATTTTTTATTTTTCGGGATATTAGAAGAAAATTTTTGAAAAAAATAGGGTCATATTTTTTCAACGGTTTTAGAATCTACTCATGATACTTATGCACCTCCTTAAATATTGCCACTGTTCACACTAACAGCCTGTATAACTAAGAACTGGTGAAATTTCAGTAACTACGTTTTTGATTGCATGTGTAACAATATCATCATAGCCGGAACTATTTGTATTTTTTAGAGCAATAATAATTTTATGTATGTCATATGGAATGGTGGGTGCTAAGAACATGGATTTGGGGTTGGAATCAATTAATGTCGGTTTATAATCTGTTTTGTTTTTATAATTATTTATTGGTTGAACTTGATCAATGAAATAGTTATTAAATAATTCGGCAATCTCACTTGGTACTGTAGTACATTTATTATTTTCTGTAAATATTTTAGAAGGGTTTTCTTTAGGGTAATTTGATTTACTGGAGTTTATTACTCTCCAAGTTGCTTTAACCTTGTTGTCAGCATTATTAATGAAGTAGTTGTTTTGCGTTTTTTGAGTCAATTTAATAATTAGTTTTAGACGTTTAGTGTAGGTGCTAAATATTTTTTTATTTGTTTTATTTGGTTGTCGTCTTAGTTGCCATAGCATTTCACGCTTCCGTTTACAACATAGTTTTAGACCTTTAGTTATCCATTTCGGCGTTTTGGAGCATAGATTTTTAATTCTCACTATCGGGAAGCAAAGATCGTAGAATAACTTAAACAAACTATTAAATTCACGGAATGCATTATCTGGGTCCGCACAGTTGTATACATTATTGAAACTAAGACTTTGAAGAGCATTTTTAAATTTAAGCATATTTTCTTGACAAAAATCTCGATTGAAAGTATACCAATGTGTAATGGTACAAGTTTTTTTAACTGGACATCTTATGATTTGAGCTGTATGATCGGAAATCGCCAATTCTATCACCTCGCTAGTGCTGCCTCGTATATTGTGGATTATGTTGTCGATACAGGTGCCACTATCTAATCGGGTTGGTTGACGAATACTCAGTTTCATACGGTAGTTATGAAGAAGATTTTCAAGCTGGGTAGAAAATTTCGTACTTTTTAAAATATCGATATTAAAGTCTCCACATATCAAGACTTTCTTTTTGTTATTATAACATATCTTCTTCAGTATATCATCAAATTGGTAGAAAAAGAAGTTTAAGGTATCAATTTTGGATTTGGGCGATCTATAAATACATACAACAGTTATATGATGATCAATTAATTCGATAGCACAACATTCTAAAACATTAGGACAGCAGTATTCTTTTAAAGTGAGTATTTTATACTTGTGTTTATTATTTACCAGAATACATGAACCTCCTCTACGATTGTTTCTAGCGTAATGGGTTGCAAGTGTGTAATTTGGAATATGTAAATGGATGTCATCGCCTTCTTTCATGTTGTGTTCTGTTACACAAAGCACATCTACCAATTTATTATTATAAGCAAGTTCGTGTAGGTGCAAGCTCAATAGATCCGATTTACTTATCAAACCATTAACGTTTTGATGTAATACATTTATGTGTTTATACAAGAAAAAAATTACTATTATTTACAATATTCGGGGTAACAATATTATCAACATTAGGAGACATATTATTGATATCTGACAAGGTACTGATATCGGGGTTTGAAACAATGTCAGCATATAAAGAATTATCAAGAGAATTTGTATGAACAATACATTGAAGGTTTCTAAACATATTTTTAATCCCATTTTTATTTATCATACCAGTTGTTTGTTTTGTAAACATGGTATGGTCATATTGTAGGTCAAAATTGGAATCAAATAATAATGCATACTTGTGAGTTTCTATGTCAAGGTACAGTAGATTATTAAACATTTCTATCCTTCCATTGTACAACATCATACTAGAATGATAACTGAATTTAAAAGTAGGTAAACAAAGTATTATGTTAGTGTTGTGCAGAGGCATCAGTGTCTCGCGTATATTAATAATCAAATCGAAATAATTGTCGGTTCTACGAAAGTCTTCCTCGCCTATGAGAACTATACAATAATCATTCATAGTGAAGTCAGTAAGTTTTAAGTTGATGTTACTAATGAGCTCATTTACTCCGCCATAGGGTGTAAGGTAGTGACACAATTCGTAGTTCGGGAACGTGTCTTCAGCTACAGACAATATTTTATTTACCTTATCGGTGCTTAAAATGCATATTTTCTTTCTTTGTTCTTGAGGCACCTTGTTTATACTATGTTCGGTAGTCTGCGAAGAAATGTAATTTGGTGTTATTTGGGTGGATGTATTCAACATTGTATTTTCTGTAGTGTTAGCTAACTTCTGTTTCTTCTTGGATGAATGCGATTTTCTGTTAGGAGTAGACTGCTTAGTATTTCGGTTAGGAGTCTCACTTTCGTTCGATAATCTTGAGACTTTTTCAAGTTTGTTCTCGTTCATAGAAGTGATAGTATTTTTTAAAACCGTGTTCTCAGACGATAACTGGGTTATCACCTCACGGGCCTTTAATAAATCTGAGTTAAGTTTATCAATTTGTTTTTTAAGTTCTAGGATCTCGTCGTTCTCGTCATCCGATATTGTTGGTAAACTGTTAGTGGTTCCATTTAACGTTGATTCATTAGAGTTGCATACATCGATTACGGCTTCTGCTTTTGACTGTGAACGGGTTTTGCGAGTTCGCAGCGTCATATTCTCGAAGAAATTCATATTTCTCAGCCAATGAAGGTACGTTTGTTAGTTTAAAAATTAGTAATTGAGCTTACGAAACTCGAAAACAATTTTATCTTTTAATTATGTCCGACAATAATAAAGACGATAACGTCTTGATTATTATTATTTTCACTACTTTTGTAGTTAGTAAATTTTGTGACGAGTTTTTATTTGATGCTTTATCACTTCCAACTTTTTCAGAAAATGTTCAGAAAATATGAAAAAGAAATGTAAAAAAAAAAAAAAAACAATCAACAGGCACAACAGAACGCAATTTATAAATTATGTAATGTTTACATAATAAATTCTTCAAAAATAAATTTTGAAAAATCCAAAAAAAGAGACATGCAGATAGCGGGGCGCGAACTCACAACCACGTTCTTGGCATGTCGTGCACCGTTTATATGAGCTAATTCGCTGCTCAAGTTGTTGACGAAATAGGTCTTCTTTTTGGTATTGAGGTAAAAAATGTTCGTTAAAATGATGCGTCTATTTTCAAATTCAAAATTTTGCATGCGCGCGCACTTTTAATTTGTTGATTCTGTTTTATTGTTGTTATTTGAGATTAACACAGAATAAACACTTGCTTGCTTTTCTTTATGAACACTATAATAATAATGCAGTGTTATTGTTTGCTGTATTGCAATTTTAGAGAGTATTTCACTTTTAAACACAGTTTTGGTAGGTACAGTTTAGGATTAGAATTTTTAACACACTTTATCTTTATTGAACGCGAAAATTACGTTTTGATAACACTTCCACTTAAACTTTACACTTTACTGTTCCTCATAATAACAGAATATTCTGATTAAACTGACTTTTTAATTTTTTATTAGAAATAAATGCGGAGCTCAATGTTTACGTGACGGCAGCGCCATCTCTCTACAGCCGGTCGATTCTGTAAAAATCTCACCGTGAAAACTTATGTGAAGTGAGTTTGTTTTTGCTAGGAATTGACACTATTGACAGCTCACTCCACGCTCACTTCACCTAAGTTATCACGGTGAGATTTTTACAGAATAGCACCGCTGGACCGGTTGTTGTGGCGACGCTTGGTGGAGGCATATGTCCAGCAGTGAACCGTTATAAGCTGATGATGATGATAATGATGATGATAACGACCTTCAACTGCACCCGTTTACTGGATGACCCTGACATAGTTGTGAAAAGTCTAGGCGGGTGATGTTGACTTAGCTTGTGGCTAAGTAATAACAGCCGCACGGGGCGATCGATCAGATTAAGCTACGCTTGCCACGGTCGGTCCGTGGATGGGTGACCATCTTCACATACCAAGACCCCTCCGTGCCTCAGAAAACACGCTAAGCCGTTGGTCCCGGCTGTCATTCGTGGATCTTTGACAGTCGTTATGGGTCGCCAGAAGCCCGAAAGACTGACAACCAGTCATACCAAGGGGTTTCGTATTACCCAGTAATTGGGTTGTGGAGGTCAGATAGGCAGTCGCTCCATGTAGAATACTGGTACTCAACTGCATCAGGTTAGTCTGGAAGCCGACCCCAACATGGTTGGGAAAAGGCTAGGCAGATGATGATGGGTGATGTTGACTTACCAATAAATATAATAAGCGCTAGAACTCCGAAGGTTGCGTGTGCGCGCGCGTTGATGTCAGGATGTCGAGACTGATAGATCTTCACCATGCAGAGTACTGAGGTGACGTACATGAACGACGTGTCTGTGTAGAGGAACAAATATTTAAAGAAAATTAAAAATGTTGAAACACAAAAAATTAAATTAGTAAGTTCCTTTCCGTCTTATTAGAAAAGAGTTCGAACTTTGAACTCAGTTTTTATATTCCGAAAATTATTCCGACTGACACAAAGTGTTAAAAATAAAATGAAAAAGCTTTAAAAAAAATGGTCGATGGATGTTTCACATCCATCGACCATTTTTTTAAAGCTTTTATTTTATATATAAATCTGGTATTTTTAGGGAGAAAGAGCCTATAAAACGATAGGTATTTTTTAAAGTTTTGTTTTGTTGTTTTGTTTTGATTGGTTTGTTGTTTTTTGTTTTGTTTTGATGATCAAACTCAAACTCTTTATTGCATTCATGTGTTCATATAGTTGTTACAATATACTTAATTAAGTTCCAACATGAAACCCGGTATTGCCTTCTAACGCGGGTAAGCTAACCCTCGGCACGCATCTGATGCGGTAAGATCGACCATTTAACGTTTACTTTTATGTTTGAGCTAGTCCGTATAGGAGACCGAAGGTGACCGCTTAGATCTTCTAAACCGAGCGGATCAACCCCGTTACGTAAACGTATTCACGTACAACACACGGCTGTGTCCATGACACCTAGCTCTTTGTTTATAGGCTGCTTAGTCTCCAGCGCTAGTGTCGCGTACTGCTAGAGAAATAAAAAACATTTTAAAAGATAAAAGAAAGATAACTCACCGAACTGGAAGTTCATGCTGTTGGGGCAGACGTGGTATGCCGCGGAGAGAAGACCCTCGCTGACGAGCGCAATACCCATCGCGTATAGCAGACCGAAGTGTTGTGGGATGCCTAGCTCTTTCTGTGGACAATTAAAATTTATTAATTAAACTAACTCGACTGCAGCTAAAAAGTTCAAAACACTTCGAGAACACGTGGTTGAAGTATTCACTAACAGTGGATGATACTTGTTTTTCATTCTTTATCTGAGCAGGAGTGTTGTTTAGATGTGTGATTTGTCGTCGCCCCACTTGCATCAGGAAAAGTAGTACTAGCACCACCTAGTCTAAGTTCTAGAACTTCGAGAACACGTGATTGTAGTACACACTAACAGTGGGTGATACTTTTATTTTTTTCCTTCTCTGTTTACCTGCGCGAGAGGGTTGTAGTGATGTGTATGTCGTCGCCACACTTAGATCAGGGACAGCAGTCCTAGCACCAGGTAGCCTAGGTTCGAGAACGCGTGGTTGAAGTACACACTAATTACAGAGGATGTTACTATTCTTTCTATCTTTACCTGCGCGAGAGTGTTGGTGTGATGCGTATTGTGTCGTCGGCACACTTGCATCAGAAACAGCAGTCCTAGTACCATATAGTCTAAGTTTGAGAACTTCGAGAACACGTGGTTGAAGTACACACTACATTGGATGACACTTTTCTTTCTTCCTCTCTCTCTTTACCTGCGCGAGAGTTTTGTTGTGATGTGTGTTGTGTCGTCGCCACACTTGCATCAAGAACAGCAGTCCTAGCACCACGTAGCCTAGGTTCGAGAACACGTGGTTGAAGTCTGATAGTACTAGAAGAGGATGAGCGCAGAGGAAGTTGAAGTAGCATAAGTCTTGGTTTCCTGATTGGTTTAGGAGCTGTAACAAAATAAGGTCGAAATTAAAAACTAAGATGGCGGCCACTAATAAGTCTATATACTAATAATAAAGCGGAAGAGTTTGTTTGAACGAGCTAATCTGAGGAACTACCGACCGGATTTGAAAAATATTTTTTGCATTTGATACCCCAATTATTAAGGAAGATTATAAGCTATTAAACATCACGCTACGGCCCTTAGCCGGTCAGCAAATAGAAAAAAAAGTCAGAAAGAACGCTAAAGTAAAGTAACAGCGATGCGTCGGAGCAGGACAGCGGAACAAGAAATTTTACGCGGACGAAGTCGCGGGCAGAAGCAAATAAATTATAGTAAATTACTAAAGACAATGGCGCCGATTTCCTTGTTCACAAACTAAACTAAATATAAGTTCAGTGCATCTTTTTCTTTCTATTTCATTAAGAAAAGGACAGAAGATAAATATTAGTTTAGTCCTGTCAAATTAAGATACTCCATAGACAAGTTTAGACGTGATTAAAAAATTGGCTACTAAAAATACGTCAATTTACGTCGGGCGCTGATCAATTTGACAGGACTAAGCTAATATTTATCTTCTGTCCTTTTCTTAATGAAATAGAAAGAAAAAGATGCACTGAACTTAAATTTAGTTTAGTTTGTGAACAAGGGAATCGGCGCCAATATAAGACTACATACCCTCTGATATGTGACTACAAGTTGTATGACGGGTAAAGTGTAGAATACTGCCACAGTGAGTACATTCCAGAGGTACATCTTAGACCTAGCTGATAGGACTCTTGGACGGCACCTAAAAGTAAAAATAACATAACATCATCATCATCATCTGCCTAGCCTTTTTCCAACTATGTTGGGGTCGGCTTCCAGTCTAACCGAATGCAGCTGAATACCAGTATTTTACATGGAGCGACTGCCTATCTGACCTCCACAACCCAGTTACTGGGTGATACTATACTCCTTGGTAAGATAACTATTAATAATTGAAATAATAATAACTTTTTTTTTTCCTTGGCGAAATCCTCATGGATACCCTCCGTCTGAGAAAAACGGAGGGTTATGTCGGACTCCTACTGACTAAAACCCCACTGTTCCTTCTATTACCATGAGTCGGGGGCCCGGGAGATACGTACGTGTACATTCGCCGCACCCCTGAATACCTGCCATTTTATCTGTGTATACTATCCGCCACGAGAAGCTATACATTTTGTCAAACTTAAAGCATTTATTCAATCAAACCATTAACAGACACTTTTGAATTGTCAAGAAGACGGTCAGTCAGAAAATATGAAGCTAGTTGCCCATTCCAAAGCGTAGGTACCTATGGAGAAGAACGGGCAAGAAACTCCATGGAAACTCTTTTTAAAAAAGAACTTCTTGTAAATAAAGAACTTCTACTAAGTTGCGTAGCGACAATTCAATGAACAACAAATGATCAAAAATGTAATACTAAACTAAGGAGCAATTTCACTCGGTTTGGTTATATTTTAGCGATATAAAGCGCTGTCGTCTAATGTTTTGTGGTACTGGAACGCGTCCGACTCATGGAACGTAAACATTTGGGCCGCCATTTTGTAGTAAGTTCACGCTGACGTTGTCAATGCTGCAGAATGCAGAAGCAGAATACTCGGAATCGTCTGACGACAGTAATTGGATGTGTGTGTTAACATAATTATATCCCTATATAAAAATAAAAATCATTACAAAACTGTTCTTTTTTATTTGATCCAAAGGTTGCGAACCCCTGAATGTGTGTTTACATAATTTATAGCTTCTCGTGACGCATACTTTAATTTATAACATTGGTCAGGCAGGGGCTATTATAGTCTTTCCATAGTCCTAGATAACTGGTTCACTTTAGCCACCCAGACCCATAATCATATACAAGGTGTTGATTTGCATCCTAGTCAAATTCAAGGACGTAATTATGCTAATGATTCTCGACCCAAATCAACAATAAAATGGGTAGGTTTTTTTTTCTTCTTATTTACGGAAATCCGTAAGTGTGAACCAGCCGTATTTAAACGCGGCCTGTCTGTTACTAGCCCTATAACCGCGCTTTCACACACAAACAAACGCCTTTTACTTTACTAAGTACTAAAATACTAAAATGTCTTTTATGACAACCTCCTGAAATTTGACGAGGATGCAAATCAACACCTTGTATCTATGTTTCCAACTCCTGCAATAGTCCTAAACCAAACGGAGGTATGTTTTTAGAATGGGTGTTAATTTTCTAACTTAAGTATTATTTCCTTATCTTTGGTTAAACTTACCTAGCCAAGTTAGCGACACACAGTTTCCCTCCAAGCCTGTAGATATCTTTATCTGTATTAACATCATCCAACGTAGAGAAATCTGACTCAGTGTCTGATGAAGAACTGCCATCTGTTGAGAAAAATATACACTTTTAACATAATCTATATACTAATAATAAAGCTGAAGAGTTTGTTTGTTTGAACGCGATAATCTCTGGAACTACCGGTCAGATTTGAAAAAATCGTTTTCATTTGATAGCCCAATTCTTGAGGAAGGCTATAGGCTATTTAATATCACGATATGACCCTTAGGAGCCGAGCAAAAAGAAAAAAAGTCAGAATGAACGCTAAGCGAATACGAAGTGTTGCGACGGGGTGGGGATACAAGAAATTTCACGCGGACGAAGTCGCGGGCAGAAGCTAGTAAGTTATATGTCGCAAGCGCAACTCAATGTGTTATACTGTACGTACAGTCAACAAAAGAGATAAGTATGCAGGATCGTCGGATATAGTTGAAGTTGGATCATTTAGCTCCCTATAAAATGGTTGAGCTGAATGGTGCTAATACATGCGTCATGTTCGTGAACGGGCGCCGTCAGTAGGGACTGATCATCTCTTTGCTGCCATGGCTTATTTTAATTTTATTTAATATTTGAATTGTTTTTTTTTTCATTACGGACGCTTTTAACGTACTGCATCGTTCTCACATGCATAATTTTTAACATGAATGATGTAAACAAGACTTTGTAACCATATTATTTTGATTTAAAAGAGTGTCCATGGAGTTTCTTGCCCGTTCTTCTCCATAGGTACCTACGCTTTGGAATGGGCAACTAGCTTCATCTTTCTGACTGACCGACTTCTTGACAATTCAAAAGTGCCTGTAATTGGTTTAATTGAAATAAATGCTTTGAGAGTTTGAGAGTTTATTAAGAAACCGATGGATGTTGTGTTTTATTCGAGTACATCCATCGGTTTCTTACTAAACTTCAACTATATCCGACGATCCTGCATACTTCTCTCCTTTGTTGACTGTACATCACACTAATATTATAAAGACGAAAGTTTGTGAGTGTGTGTGTATGTGTTTATGTTTGTTACTTCTTCACGCTCAAACGGCTGAACGGATTTGGATGAAATTTGGCAAACAGATACTTTTTATCCCGATATTTCCACGGGATCGAAATTTACGCGGGGGAAACCGCGGGGCGCTGCTAGTTATGAATAAAAAGATATCGATAAACATACCGTCTGTGAGTTTCGCCAGCTATAAATTTGCTAGCCAAACTTCAATAAATTTGTTCTCGTATTTGTCGTACGTCGTTACAAAGTTACCTGTTCGTGAGGTGAACGCGTCGCCTTCTCCAACTAAACATTGTCGCGAGGTGCTCTCTCCGCTCGTGTATGTATGTATGTGTCGTACGTCGTTACAAAGTTACCTGTTCGTGAGGTGAACGCGTCGCCTTCTCCAACTAAACATTGTCGCGAGGTGCTCTCTCCGCTCGTGTATGTATGTATGTGTCGTACGTCGTTACAAAGTTACCTGTTCGTGAGGTGAACGCGTCGCCTTCTCCAACTAAACATTGTCGCGAGGTGCTCTCTCCGCTCGTGTATGTATGTATGTGTCGTACGTCGTTACAAAGTTACCTGTTCGTGAGGTGAACGCGTCGCCTTCTCCAACTAAACATTGTCGCGAGGTGCTCTCTCCGCTCGTGTATGTATGTATGTGTCGTACGTCGTTACAAAGTTACCTGTTCGTGAGGTGAACGCGTCGCCTTCTCCAACTAAACATTGTCGCGAGGTGCTCTCTCCGCTCGTGTATGTATGTATGTGTCGTACGTCGTTACAAAGTTACCTGTTCGTGAGGTGAACGCGTCGCCTTCTCCAACTAAACATTGTCGCGAGGTGCTCTCTCCGCTCGTGTATGTATGTATGTGTCGTACGTCGTTACAAAGTTACCTGTTCGTGAGGTGAACGCGTCGCCTTCTCCAACTAAACATTGTCGCGAGGTGCTCTCTCCGCTCGTGTATGTGTGTATGAGTCGTACGTCGCTACAAAGTTACCTGTTCGTGAGGTGAACGCGTCGCCTTCTCCAACTAAACATTGTCGCGAGGTGCTCTCTCCGCTCGTGTCCACGACGTTGACGTGACGACGTCTTGTCGTTGGGACGTCGTTGATGTTGACTGCGTCGTGAGGGACCAATGGGGGAGTCAGGCGGCCTTCTGTTGGGATGAAAGAACATAAATATACACTAATATTATAAAGGTGAAAGTTTGTGAGTGTGTGTTGATATGTTTGTTACTTCTTCACTGGACTGCCCCGTTGGTCTCGTGGTCGCAAGCGCGACTGCTGAGCGTGGGGTCCCGGGTTCGATTCCCGGGTCGGGCAAAGTGTTATTGAGTTTTTCCATTAGGAATTTCTTAGTAACAGCCCGGAGTTTGGAAGTTGGCGGTGTGATACCCCCGTGCTTCGGAAAGCACGTTAAGCCGTTGGTCCTGCGCCTGATCTCTCTCCGGTCGTGTCGGATTGCCGTCCCTGAGGACAATGAGAGTGAGGGAAGAGGGAGTGCACCTGTGTCTGCGCGCACACTTGTGCACTATAATATCTCCCGCGCCGAAGGCTAGTCTCCGTTGAGAGTGGCCGCCGTGGCCGAAATACGGTCTGGAGGACTTTACTTCTTCACGCTCAAACGGCTGGACCAATTTTGATAAAATTTTGTATGGAGGTAGCTGACACCCTGGATTAACATATAGGCTACTTTTTATCCCAATATTCCCACGGGCTTAGTGCAAAGAATTGAAATTCATTTAGATGTCACCTAGTGTCAGTGAAAACGGGCAGTAGCCTGTTATTTAAATATCTATTAGAATCGAAAAAAAATATAAAAAATTCAAAGTCCTGACTGACTGATATATCAACGCACAGCCTAAACCGCTGGTCCTAGAGACATGAAATTTGGAGGGTGTGTTCTTTGTGAAGAGTAGGTATCCACTAAGAACGGGTTTTTCGAAATTCCACCCCTAAAGAAGGAAGGGGCGAAGTCGCGGGCTGAAGCTATAATAAATACAATGCTTCGTACCTTCTTCACTGGGCTCTGCCGGCTGCACCTTCTTCCGACACAGCACGACCACGATGAAGGCCACATAGAACGAGCTGAAGAACGCGAGCGCAGCACCCGCCGCGATAGCGTACTCCTGATACGATATCGTCTGGATTATCCTGAAACTGTGGTACGACTGTCAGGAAAAAGAAGGCTTTTAAGGTGGCACTAGTCGATATTTTTTCCATATAAATGTCGGGAGGGTATTACTTCACTGTTTGACATTGTGTATCCAAAGTTAATCATGAATATCATGATATCGTTTTGTCTTATTATTAATTTTGTCTGTATGGAAACAGAATAGTAAAATAAAAAGCCATTAAAAAGTTATGAGCCAACAAAGATTCGTTTTTCTTGCTATTTTAAACGTAAATTTTGGGTGTAAATAAGTAATAAAAGAAGTGTACCATAACCATACCATAATCAGCCTATAATGTTCCCACTGCTGGGATAGCATGTTCATAATATTAATACATAAATAATAATAGTAATAAATTACGTTGAATAGATATTTATATCTGATTTGAAAAATCTGAATTGGGAATAATTTGTTGAAATGTAATGATAAGTTAAATGTTAGCAACAAATAATAATGTATATATAAATATAAATAATGCATGATATTATTACTATTGTTTATGATAATTTATTTAATGTACTTTATAATATATAATTAAAATGTTATAATGAATGATATAATGAATGTTAAAATAGTTATAATGAAATACTAACTAAGAATTCAATGTAATGGATTATTTTAAGGAAATAAAAAGGCTATAATAAATAAAAAACCATAACCATACCATAATCAGCCTATAATGTTCCCACTGCTGGGACACAGGCCTCCTCTCAAGGAGAGGGAGTGGGCCGTATTCCACCACGCGGGCCCAGTGCGGGTTGGTGGATGTCACATGTCTTCGAAAAGAAGTGTAAAATCTTCAAAACAAAGTCGGTACCAACAAAGCTCAGTTATCGAAGGGGTGAAGTTAACAGTATCAACCGGCTAGACACTCACCTATACCCCTGCCGTCATTGGAGACTAGCTGCACCTTCTCTTCCTGTCTCCACCCGAGGTACTGAGCCACTTGGGGTAGGGTGGCGTTACCAGTATCAACTTGCTAGACACTCACCTAAACCTCTTGACCCTCCTGCCGGGTCAGCGGGATTGTCCGAAAGGGTTACCGCTGGCCCGGAACATAAAGGGCTAAGGAAGGAACACGGGTGGGTTTTAGTCAGTAAGAGTCTGACACTCCCTTCCGGTCCACCCAGAGCGGGAGGGGTCATTTGATGACTTCCCATACGCAAAAAAAAAAAACCTCTTAACCCTGCCGTCATTGGTAACTAGCCGCACCTCCTCTTCCTGTGTCCACCCGAGGTACTGAGCCACTTGGGGTAGGGTGGCGTTACCAGTATCAACTTGCTAGACACTCACCTAAACCTCTTAACCCTGCCGTCATTGGTGACTAGCCGCACCTCCTGTTCCTGCGTCCACCCGAGGTACTGAGCCACTTGGGGTAGGGTGGCGTTACCAGTATCAACTTGCTAGACACTCACCTAAACCTCTTAACTCTGCCGTCATTGGTGACTAGCTGCACCTCCACTTCCTGCATCCACCCGAGGTACTGAGCCCCTTGAGGTAGGGTAGCGTTACCAGTATCAACTTGCAAGACACTCACCTAAACCTCTTAACTCTGCCGTCATTGGTGACTAACTGCACCTTCTCTTCCTGTGTCCACCCGAGGTACTGAGCCACTTGGGGTAGGGTGGCGTTACAGTATCAACTTGCTAGACACTCACCTAAACCTCTTGACCCTCCTGCCGGGTCAGCGGGATTGTCCGAAAGGGTTACCGCTGCCCCGGAACATAAAGGGCTAAGGAAGGAACACGGGTGGGTTTTAGTCAGTAAGAGTCTGACACTCCCTTCCGGTCCACCCAGAGCGGGAGGGGTCATTTGATGATTTCCCATACGCAAAAAAAAAACCTCTTAACCCTGCCGTCATTGGTGACTAGCCGCACCTCCTCTTCCTGTGTCCACCCGAGGTACTGAGCCACTTGGGGTAGCATGGCATTACCAGTATCAACCTGTTAGACACTCGCCTAAACCTCTTAACCCTGCCGTCATTGGTGACTAGCAGCACCTCCTGTTCCTACGTCCAACCGAGGTACTGAGCCACTTGGGGTAGGGTGGCGTTACCTGTATCGACCTGCTAGACACTCACCTAAACCTCTTAACCCTGCCGTCATTGGTGACTAGCTGCACCTTCTCTTCCTGTGTCCACCCGAGGTACTGAGCCACTTGGGGTAGGGTGGCGTTACCAGTCTTGTCGGTACAGTCCTCGTCTGATGTCTTCACTATGAATACTATGTAGAATCCCACGGGGAATGTGTCTTGCTGAAATTAAAAGTAATATCAGATGGCGGAAGTGACAGGTAGTACTCTCGTGTCACCAGAAATAATATCGATTGAAATATATACAGGGTTATTGGTAAAACATTAACAACCTCTTAAGAGGTCATTGTACTCATCATTATGAACAACTTTTACTATGGGACCAAAGCTGAAACCGCGAAAAAAATCTGTTGTTTAGTACAGCCCTTTCATATAAAAACAGACAAATATGAAGCTGTGTGTGTGTGTAATTGTACTTAATTATTATGACTCTCTTAAGATTAAACTATTTAATTTTTATTTAATTGACTTTGCTAACATATTTCGGAATCTATGAGTTACTTACCGTTAATGTTATGCCACCTCTCCTGGTCATAGTTAGAAAATAGCCATCATATAATATATCCCTCTCATTGTCGAAAACTGGACACTGCAGAAACAAAATGCACAGAGGTTAAAAAAAACCGGCCAAGTGCTAGTCGAACTCGCAAACGAAGGGTTCCGTACCACAAGGCATAAAAGGCCGAAAAAAACGTTTCTTTTATACCCCTTTAAATTTTAACTTTATTTTATTTTTAGTATTTATTGTTGTAGCACAATAAATACAAAAAATTGTTGTCCACAAGGTGGACCGACGACCTTGTGAAGGCCGCAGGAACCCGTTGGATGCGAGAAGCACAGAACCGGTCGAAGTGGAAGTGCTTGGGGGAGGCCTATGTCCAGCAGTGGACGTCTTTCGGCTGAAATGATGATGATGATGATTGTTATAGCGGGAACAGAAATACATCATCTGTGAAAATTTCAACTGTCTAGCTATCACGGTTCATGAGATACAGCCTGGTGACAGACGGACAGTGGAGTCTTAGTAATAGGGTCCCGTTTTCACCCTTTAGGTACGGAACCCTAAAAAAGTTGCAATAAATAAAGAGCCTTGCTCCATATGAAGCTCACAAGACGACATATCAAGCTATAATTTAACTTCACACCTTGTTCCTCATACCTCTATAGTTTAACTGAAAATTGTTTTAGCACTAATACTCACCGAAAAGTTCTGTATAGAGACCACAGCACAAATATCATCTTCGGACTCAATCATTACTATCACACTCTTGGGTCGAGACAGCCAGCTTCTGGTCTCTAAGTTAGTCCTTAGCAAATACCTGGAAAGTAAAGCATTTTAAATTAAAATACACCGTTCGTGGCCGTTGGTCCCGGTCATTCATGGATCTTTGACAGTCGTTACAGGTAGTCAGAAGCCCGAAAGTCTGACAACCAGTCTTACCAAGGGGTATAGTATTACCCAGTTACTGGGTTGTGGAGGTCAGATAGGCAGTCGCTCCATGTAAAGAACTGGTATTCAGCTGCATCCGGTTAGACTGGAAGCCAACCCCAACATAGTTGGGAAAAGGCAGGCAGATGATGATGATGATGATGTCACGGTTCAGTAATTATGTAACTCACTTTGAAAGTCGTTGAAGTAAAAGGTATATTATAGGCATAGTATAATCAACCTATAATGTTCCCACTGCTGGGACACAGGCCTCCTCTCTAGAGAGGGGCTGTAATTCACCACGTGGCAACAGTGCGGGTTGGCGAGTGTCACATACCTTCGAATTTTTTGGTTCTAGGACATTCCGGTTTCCTCACGATGTTTTCCTTTACCGTTTTGAGAGCAGTGGTGATGAAATAATTTACACAAAATGCCTGGGGGTCAAACTCACGACCTACAACCCTTAAGTCGGGACCGTTACCACTGGGCCACCACTGCTCTCTTTTAAGGTACACTAGAGCATTTTCTCGAGCATTTCCATCATCATCATCATCATTTCAGCCGAAAGACGTCCACTGCTGGACATAGGCCTCCCCCAAGCGCCTACACTTCGACCGGTTCTATGCTTCTCGTATCCAACGGGTTCCTGCGGCTTTCACGATGTTTTCCTTCACCGCTTTGAGGGTGAATAAAAACATCGTGAGAAAACCGGCATGTCCTAGAACCAAAAAATCGAAGACATGTGACATCTACCAACCCGGACTGGGCCCGCGTGGTGGATTACTGCCCATTCCCTCCCTAAGAGGAGGCCTGCGTCCCAGCAGTGGGAACATTATAAGGCTGATTATGTATGTATGTACCTTAAAAAGGAAATAGCGCTTAGTGTAAGGGAGAAAGAAAATTCTTACATACCTATGAATACTCTCCGTATCATCCATCTGATTGCACATGTACTTCCGTTTCTCATGTTGATAATTCAAATCTAAATTATTAGACTGATCGAAAGGAAAGAAGTAATACATCGGCTGACTCGGCGTGGTAGTTAAATTCGTGGTAGAATTTAGTCTGACAAAGAAGTCAGTGACCGTTTCTACCAAAATGGTAACATTTATCGAATCCGGGGAAGATGAAGTTAGGTGGATAATCGGAGTGTTTTGTGTTGACACGTCTGGAAAAGAGATCGGAGTGTTATTTTTGGGCCTAAGGGGGAAGCGCTAAGGTAGCCCGCGACATTCAAATTTTCTTACGTTTTTTGCAATTTGCTGGTCAGTATTAAGTTGTACGTTGATTAAAATATGATTTGCGGCCGTAACAAATATGTATTTACAGAATTATAATCATTACAATCAGTAATATAACTTGTTCAATTAGTATAATCCCCAAATGTCAAGTTTTTATGAAATAGTCATTTTTGGGGATTACTTGGTCTTAGAGAGTTATGTTGATGACTTTAATGATTATAATTCTGTAAATACATATTTGTTACGACCGCGAATCATATTTTAATCAACGTACAACTTAATGCTGACCAGCAAATTGCAAAAAACGTAAAAAAAATGAATTTCGCGGGCTACCCTGGCGCTTTCGCCTTAAGTGTTAAGGTGATGCTAAAAGAGACTAACCATAATTATGGTAGCTTATAAATGAGATAAATTGGGTCTAGTCTTCCCTAATATTTTTATTAAGAAACATAATAATAAAGAAAATTCAGTTTCTCTGACATTACAGGGTAGAAAAATCATTTCAGTTTAATCTTTATTTACTTAAATACAACCTTGAAATGACGAAAAAAATCAGCTCTTCCCTACATTTTGGCGAATTATACAAACACAAATGTAGGGAACAGCTGTTTTTTTTTCGCGATTTCAGGTTTGGTCGCATAGTAAAAGTTGTTCATAATGATGAGAACAATGACATCTTACGAGGTTGTTGGTGTTTTTCCAATAACCCTGTATTCACATAATATTAATCCTTTTGGTCAAAATATTATTAATTAAGCCAACAAAATGAACGATTTTCATTTAAATTTGAATTACACCATTTTTGCCCCATTTATTGTCAGCTATAGGAAACTTAGATAATTTTCATAAATTAAAAATAACTTTCGAGAGTCCAACACTCACATGCATAATTTTCGGGATGTCACTCGGGTGTCAAGTTCATGTCTTCCGAATCGATTTCAGTAACTTTTAAATATAGGTATTTTATTTAAAAGTTCTTTATTTTGCCATACTGACCAGCCAAAGAAAATTAAATCTTATTTCAAGGCTATAAGACTCAATTTTAAATTGCATAACGTAATGTTGGGGTCGACACGATTTTCTTAATAATAATAGTTAGCTTTTGGTCATTGTATTAATGCTTTTAACTCTAATTGGGGTGAATGAGGTCTTGCGTTAATTATGTTACATATTGTATAGGCTCCAGTCGAGTTTACCATCCCGATAAAATGCATGTGAGTAACGAAATTATGTACTAAGGGCTGATTTTATTAAAGTCAGATATCGTTTATTTGTGTAATAAAATTGACGTCTGACAGTTCTAGTATGAAAAAACGCAAAAAATCTAAATTTATTATCAGAATAGACTTATTCTAGGTATAAAAGTTAGGTGGAATGCGCCCTAAGACATTTAGGTACTTTATATTACCTACTCCTAATTTTCACATATTTTTATTATTTGTGATCAAACTAATAATGCTTTGAGATTTATAGTAGTTTTTTTAAGTCTAACTTCTTAATTCTAAAATCCCAATCGAGCATAAAAATATATATAAAAGGTACAATTATATAACAATAAATATTTACGTATAAGAGGACCACAGTAGACTCTAATCCTTTTCCCACTGACTAAGACAGCGTGAACAGAAAGAGAAGAAAAATTAAAATGGGGGCAACAAAGTTAGGCGAGTCCAAAAAGTCGGGAAAGTCGAAAAAAAAAATTTTTTTACCAAGTTTTTTTTTTAAATAAAATACTATGCTGAATTATGAATTGGGTTGCCAGTTAAAAAATCGAAAATATACCACCAAGAAAGAGAAAGAAAAAATATTGTATTTTTTACGCTTAAGAAAATATTTGGAAAAAAACATACCCTTTATATCGCGTATCTGGCAGCCCCTAATGTTGTATCGTTTGGAATTTAATTAATAAAATGAAATATTAACTTTACTAATCAAAAATACTATTTAAAATTTTATTTCAACTACAATTTAATATTTACATGGACAACACGAACGCGACTTTAAAACTTATGAAATAAAAAAAAACAATGTTTTAAGATCACATCAAAACACTATTCCAAAGAATACCTTTAAAAAAAAACGTTTCTCAAATCCATTTTAAAGGGACAAAAAAAACAAAATGGAGGTTACTTTTTTACAATATTTCACTCACCACAAGTGTCTTCGTCTTCAGTAAACATATTATTATGAGGACACAGAGTCCTGGATATGTTGGTAAACTGTTCCAGACTGACTGGAGTCTGGACCAGCATGGGTAGCTGCCATGAGAATACTCCTAGAAACAAATAATATTTATGTAAGTTTGGAAAAGGATATCCTTCTTAGAGAAATCGACAGAATTAGCAAGTTAAGAGGCAATGGGCGGGTCATAACAAACGTAAAACCTCTGGTCTGCTTGCTTAAGAAGTTGTTAATCAGTCGCTAATTATTATTGAGTTTTGCTAGCAAGAGGATTCTCTTTTCGCCCTATTGTCCATCTTAATTCATCTTGCCAATTTCAGCGTGCTCTGCTGAAAGATGAATTACGAACATACCTTTCTGCTGCCTCGCAGTGATAAACAAAGGGTACGTCTTGTTAGCAAAGTCACTGGCTACCGTCACCCTGGCTGGAGTATCATACGTCTCAAGTTCCTGAAAGAAGTTTATATTTAGTTAAACGCCATCTGTTGGTGGGATATAGCAACTTTGTGTCGTGTTGGTGCAAGATGTCACCGCTAGATGGCGTTGGCGAAGGTTACTTTGTTGCATTGCAGACTTTTATGTGTTAAGTTTATGTCGTTCAATGTTGCACCTGCCACTACTTACGCTGACAACTGTGAATACATGGCAATACATTTTATTCTTCAGCTAAGCGTACATACCCATACCACCATACCTATTTCTTTCTTTTCTTTCTTCATAGGAGTTTTTATAACACATGGGGATACTAAAACCCACGTTAGTCTTAAAAACCCATGGGGATTCAGACGCCTTACGCGCGCATAACACCTTATTGCTAGATAAGGTGTTATGCTCGCGTAAGGCGTCTCGCCTCGTCTCGTCGTTTGTACGGGTCGGCATTAATCAATCGGCACAGCCGGGCGATAAAACCGAATATAATATATAGTAACAAGCCGTTGTGCTGTGCCCGATAAGATCATCATCATCAGCCTACAGCAGTCCACTGCTGGACATAGGCCTCTCCCATTGCACGCCATTCAATTCGATTTTCGGGAACTCTCATCCAGCTGCTACCAGCCATCTTGCGAAAATGCCCGATAGAATCCATACTAATATTATAAATTCGAAAGTAACTCTGTCTGTCCGTCTGTATGTTACCTTTTCACGCCTAAACCACTGAACGGATTTCGATAAAATTTGGTAGAGAGATAGATTGCATCCCGGGGAAGGACATAGGATAGTTTTTATCCCGATATTCCCACGGGATCGACACTTACGCGGGTGAAACCGCGGGACGCTGTTAGTATCCTATAAAAATGACGAGCTACAAACCATCCAATATTTAACCCCTTTTGAGGATGAATTTTCAAAAATCCTTTCTTAGCGCCCACTTTCGTTATACAAGGAACTTCAAAATAGCTTCAAGACACAGCGATTTGGGGTGTGCGGTATCTGTCAGTGGATGAATGAATGAAAGAAGAATATGGATGGTGTGAGGAATGATAAGTATGAAAGAGAAGGGAGTGAATGATAGCGTGACGGTTGACAGGATAGAGTGGAAGAAGAAGACTTGTTGCGCCGACCACAAGGAACATGTGACAAGCAGGAAGATGAAGATTAATTAAAAGATTGCTTCGGGTCGGTTTTGTTTCCGGCCCGATAGTGCCGACCCGAACAAATGTATGCACGCCCAAAACGCCGAATCTGTGTATGTCTTGCTTACCCCAGCAAATTCCAGGATGTATTCTGTACTCTTATTCACAGCAACTGTGTAGGGTATGTTGTATTTGTATCTGTAACAAAAATGAGTGTAATGAATGACGTGCTCGCACTGATTTCACCATGTCGGTAATTTTTGTAGCTTTCTCATACAATCAGATTTAATTTCACGGTTCTGCACAATGATATTATAAGTATATATCATGATATATCACAATTATATCTATATATATAAAATGGTAAACTGACTGATTGTTGATTTATCAACGCACAGTCTAAACCGCTGCTCCTAGAGACATGAAATTTGGAGGGTGTGTTCTTTGTGAAGAGTAGGTATCCACTAAGAAAGGGTTTTTCGAAATTCCACCCCTAAGAGGGTGAAATTTCACGCGGACGAAGTCGCGGGCATAAGCTAGTTATAAGTATAATATCATAAGTTCTGCAGCCTAATTTTGACAACCAATTTATTGTCATTTACGATGTCGATAATGCGAATATTACAAACATTAGAATTTAAGAAATGAAAATGATTGTGTGAGTAACGCAATTTGGGAAATACCAAATGGGCACCTAATAAAAACATAACATAGGTACTAAAAGATTATTCCTAAATTAAAAAATTAATAGCATTTCATATTTTTCTCTTTCTGCCATTATCTTTATAAAGCCGTTTATTTGTTTATACTTACTTTTATAATCTTAACCAATTAATACTCTATAAGTACGCCTACTATTAGGGTTCCGTACCAAAATGGTACAAACGGCACCCTTATGGTGAGACTAGTCTGTCACAGCTGGATTCTCAAGAACTACTAATGCTATCAACTTGAAATTTGGAATAGTTTTAGATGACGTTTGCCCAACTATTTTGCAAATAAGAAATAAACAAAAATATATGTATTTATATTTTTTGCAACAGGGACTGAAAGGGGGTCTGAAAAATTCGAAGTGGGGCTACTAGGGTATGTCGGGTTATCGGGTATCATATGAAAGAGCGCAGTCACATTCTCAAACATTGTTTCTTTTTTTTTAGGCCTTATAGTTTTCGACTTTTGATGAAAAATGTAAAAAAAAACACCGTTCCCCCCCTTATCTACGAAGTTTGCAAAGATAAAAATCTGAAATAATTCTATGTGATAGAAGTTTATGTAAAGATTACAGGAAAAATTAAACGAAGTCTCTAAATAGCACACTTTTTCAGAAATCATCAACAAAAGTTACATTAGTTCCACTATCGGTCAAGAGATGGCGCTGATATAAAACAGCAATATTCTACACCGCAGTGCACGGTGTTACAATTCTCTGATGAATATAGGCCTCGCCGATGAAAATTTAAAAACATATGATGGTACGGAACCCACGGTGCGCGAGTCCGACTCGCTCTTGCCCGGTTTTTTTATCAACATCCTCATATCAACTAAGAAGTTAATAAGCCCTGAGTCATCCAATATTATTTTATTTATCACTTGTCATAAAATAAAATATTGAATTGTTAACAAGTAATACTGATAAACGAGTACATTGGCCAGGCATGCCCGATAAATGTACAGACGCCAGCACATCAAGTTACTACAATCTGTCAGATTTCTTTAATAGATTTTCGACTTTATTGCTAAAGCATAAGGTTCAAGGTCGATTGGGAAAATCTGACACTTTCGGGTAGGTTGACCTGCTGGCGTCTGTACAATCTTTATTAGCTATCACACTAATATTATAAAGGTGAAAGTTTGTTAATGTGTTTGTATGTTTGTTACTTCTTCACGCACAAACGGCTGGACCGATTTTGATAAATTTTGGTATGGTAGCATAGACTAACTTTTTATCCCGATTGATTGAACACGCCTTACCGACTCGGGCAAGTCGTTCCATAACGTAAAAGATTTGCCACAGAAATGTCCGTATCTTTTGATTGGTGTTGACTTTATTAGAAGTTTGATTTGTTCACTGCTTCAAGGGATTGTAGCACTGAGTATTTGATATTAATAATTTCAACTTAATAACTCCACGTGTTCCTGATAAAAAGGGTCTTGACTGACGGACAGACAGACGGACAACTAAGTGATCAGATATGGGTTCCGTTTTTCCTTTTGAGGTACAGAAGTACGGAACCCTAAAAACAAGAGATTGGCTAATCTCCGAAACGGCTGGACTTATTTTGACGGGACTTTCACTGCACCTGATGTTATAAGTAGTAACTTAGGCTACTTTTATTTTAGAAAAATAATTAGGGTTCCGCGCAAAAAAATTAAAACCCATGTACTTAATAAAAAACTGGCTAAGTGCGAGTCGGAGTCGCAAACGAAGGGTTCCGTACCACAAGGCAAAAACACCGAAAAATAAACACGTTTGTTGTATGGGAACCTTAAATATTTATTTTATTTTGTTTTTAGTATTTGTTGTTATAGCGGCAACAGAAATACATAATTTGTGAAAATTTCAACTGTCTAGCTATCGCGGTTCTGGAGATACAGCCTGGTGACAAACAGACGGACGGACAGACAGCGAAGTCTTAGTAATAGGGTCCCGTTTTTACCCTTTGGGTACGGAACCCTAAAAACCAAAACCGGCATGCACACGTACGAAGTCACGGGCACAGCTAGTAGTAAATAAAGTAGCATAATAATATTCAGTGCCGTAATTAGCCTTTTATGCGCCCGGTGCGAGCTGCTATATCCGCGCCCTTTTTTTTTTTCGGATGGGAGATCATCAAATGACCTGCTCTGGGTGGAGCGGAAGGGAGTGTCAGACTCTTACTGACTAAAACCCACCCGTGTTCCTTCCTTAGCCCTTTATGTTCCGGGCCAGCGGTAACCCTTGGGACAATATCCCGCTGACCCGGCAGGCTTCGGTCCTAAGGGGCCCATTCCTCGATGCTGACATCTCTTTAAGGCGCGCGTGGAACACGTACGCGCCGTCCGGCACGGGCCTGGTCCTGATCGGACGGTGAGCTACCCATTACTCTCCGCCCGCGGGTCCACGCCTACGGAGGCCGGGAGTCATCACTCGGCTCCCGTAGCCCGGAGCTTCTCCCGCGGCGGCTGGGACGGGAGGCTCTCTCCCTGAGCCGTCCCGCCACCTCCTTTGCTAGCATGACTGCTTCGCAGAAGAAGGTGACTGCCTCCCACTCCCTCGCCCCGGACCATGGCTTACACCAGGGCCGGACGCGAGAGGTCGCCGCCGCTGCTGATCGCCTCTACAAGGAAACGCCGATGCTCCGCCCAAGCGGGGCAGACCTCCACCGTGTCCTCTGGGCGATCCTGGCAATGGTGACACCCGGGCGTTTCCTCCCGCCTGATGATGTGCAGGAACCTCCCAAAACTTCCGTGTCAGGCGGATCTGCGTCAGGCGGTAGGTGAGGGCGCCGTGGTGCCTCTCTAGCCACTCCTCAAAGAGGGGTCTTATCGCCACTATCGTGGTGTGCCCTGCGCTGGGTTGCGACAGTCGCTCTTTCCATGTCGCCATGAGGTCACCCCGGAGATCCGTCCGCTCCGCCGCGATTTGCCGCGGAAGCGGATTTTCCCCCCTGTGTAGTGCCTCTGCGCGCCACTAATACAGGCGCGCGAGGACTATCCAGATCCCATGGCGGCAGGCCGGCAAGGAGGCTTGCCACCTCGCCCGAGATCGTGCGGTAGCCCCGGATAAGCCTTCTGGGGCGCGTTCAGGTAGTGGGCGGCTCGCCGCCGCAGTGAACGCTCCCACATCGGGGCCCCGTATAGGGCCATGGACTGCACGACCCCCGCGTAAAGCCTCTGGCAGGAGGCGTTTGGCCCCCTCAGGTTGGGCAAGAGTCGCTTGAAGGCGGTCCCGGCCCGTTCTATTTTGGGGTCAAACGTCGGAAGTGCTCGACGAAGTTCCACCGGCTGTCGAGGACGAGACCCAGGTACCTCATCGTTGTCTCGACGCCGATGTGAACCCCTCCTACCGTTAGTTGAGATCCCGATGGTAGCGCGTTCCGGGGCCCATGAAACGACATGGCCTCGGACTTATGCAATGCCACCTCGAGGCCCAACTGCCGGATCCTCTCCACGACTATCGCAACCCCGCGTGTCATCGCGTCGGCCGCGCCTGATGCGACCTCCCCTGCGCCAGGACCAGCGCGACATCAGCGTAGCAAACCACGTTGACGCCATCAGGGAGGTCGGCCCACAGCACCCAGTCGTAGCCGATGTCCCACAGGAACGATCCCAGAACCGATCCCTGCGGTACACCGCACAACATCTCTCGCCGGTTCCACTCCCCGTCGCGACCGGGGTAGATGACGGCTCTGTCCGTCAAATACGCCTCGACTATTCGACGGAGGTAGGACGGCACCCGGTGATACCGGAATGCCTCCACAATGCAGCTCCAGGGCAGGGTGTTAAACGCGATGGCGATGTCGAGTGACACCGTCACGACGACCCCACCCCGGGACACCGCTTCCCCCGTCGTGTGGGCTCTCACGCGCATGATGGCGTCCACCGTCGAGCGCCCTTTGCGGAAGCCAAACTGGCTGTCCGCCAGATCCGGCCCCGTCCTCACCAGGTGCCCGACGAGGTGGCCCGCAATCAATCTCTCAAAGAGCTTGCCGACCTCTTTACGCGAGTAAAGACGCTTTTTACGCTTTTCAGGAAAATCGTCTTCGATATCACATTTTCACAAACTTCACAAACTTTTACGATTATTATTTATTTGTAAGAAGAATATACGCGGACGACGAGAATCCACACGTATAAATAAATAAATAATAGGTATTGTTAGTGACCCAGGTCTGGTCATTTCTGCGCCCCTCCAGGGTCTGCGCCCTGTGCCTGGGCACCGCTGGCACCGCCCTATTTACGGCACTGATAATATTATGGCCTTCTTAGGTTTCTGTCTACCCTAAATGGGAAATGCTGCAAGTTTGTATTGGTAAAATTTAGTCTACTATAAACAAGTTTTCAAAGCAATACAGATATTGTAAACAAGTATTAATCTTATCTAGTTATACATGCTGTATCGACACATTATTATAACACTGTGTAAGCGTCAGCTCACACCAAGACGCAACGCGACGCGCAGTTTTCAAGATAGAAATACAATTACAGACTTTATCTGCTACACAAAAAGGTACAAGATTCAGTGAGCTACGCAGCGCTGAGCCGCGCGGCGCAGCGCTGCGTAACTCGACGTAGTAAACCCTGCATTGTGTACCTTTTAGTGTAGTAGATAAGGTCTGTAATTGTATTTCTATTTTGAAAACTGCGCGTCGCGTCGCGTCGTGTCTCGGTGTGAAGTGACCCTTAGTACTTAGTAGGTACTAGGTACGCGCCTTGCTTGTGCGACCCAAGCGAGGCAGCATTCGCGGTAGAGTCGCAGGATGTTATGACTAACACCCGTCGACAGTAGAGATAAGAACCTAGTATTAAGAACACTGTATTCGATTTAGATTAAGCTATGCCAGTCTGTCTACATGAACTTTTTGACCGCTTGTATAATGTGTCGCATTTTAGCATTTATGCGACACATATTCATGCCGTACTCCAGCAATTCTTTCTCTCTCACTTTCTAAATAATCTATACTAATATTATAAAGCTGCAGAGTTTGTTTGTTTGTTTGTTTGAACGCGCTAATCTCTGGAACTACTGGTCCGATTTGAATGATTCTTTTAGTGTTGGGTAGTCCATTTATCGAGGAAGGCTATATAACATCACGCTACGACCCTTAGGAGCCGCGCAGCGTGTGACACCGCGGGGAACAGCTATTATGAATATTTTGTATGTCCGTGCCCCTACCGTTCATGTCGTATTTCTGCGACAGAGAAAATGCATGATTTTTTAGTTCTATTCAACGATTGCTCCTCCTTATTTATTGTAGGTATTATTTTATTGATTTGTAGCCGCGTGCTAAGCAATTATTATTACTATTTAGCCAAGGCAATTGATATTTAGCCAAGTGGTTAATTAAAAGGTTACATGCTCTGTGGTCTACATTAAACCCTAGACTCATTTGTTTCTTTTAAAAACTGGCCAAGTGCGAGTCGGACTCGCACACGAAGGGTTCTGTACCATAAGGCAAAAACGCCGAAAAAACACGTTTGTTGTATGGGAGCCCCCCTTGTGATATAGATACTATTAAATGTAACACACAACTCAATGGTAGCGCCTCACGAGAGTCCCGCTTTATCCCCTGTGGCGACTAGACGTTCCCCTTTGAGTTGTTGTGTACTTACTGATAATTCGGTGGTTTTACTCTAAATCCTAAGCCCCTAATAAGAGTTCATAGTGAACACCACAATGGCGACGAGTAAAAGCGCAGTAAGTAAAATTATCGCTCAAATTATGTACTTACGGAAATTGGTCAGCAACAAGTATAATTTTATTGCACAAAAAAAAAAAAAAAAAAATTGTGACCATGATCTAAGCGAAAATCACTAAACGTGTTTGTTATACATAATTTCGATTTAAATTCATGTGTGTCTTTACTTACCTACCCATCTATGCACAATCTGCGTTGGCGATCAGCTGAGATGAGAATGTGCAGCATAAATCGATGAAATGAGTAATTAAATACATCAACTCGTAAATAAAACCGTGTGTTGAAGTACGGTTACGATATCTTAATTAATAATGTCTAAATACCTCAATCAAATATGTATTGTTGACCAAAGCCGTATGTAAATAATATAATACCTATCGAAAAAATATTTTTCGATCAAAATTAAATATTCCAACGAAAATATCGTTAAGTAATATCGTAAGTACCTGTTTTAACAAAAGTCCACTTCGGCGAAATCGAAGTACTTTTAAAGTAAGAAATTATTATCTTACTGTTAAAACTAGTGTTATAAAAAAATGTTCCAACGAAAATATCATTAATGTACCAGTTTTAACAAAAGTTCCACTTCGATAAAATCGAAGCAAAGTAAGAAATAAAATTATTATCTTACTGTTAAAACTAACTAGTGTCATAAAATCTGTTACCTAGGTATATGGTTAATGATTGAACGAATTTCAGTCAAGTCAAATGCATTGTATTGTGCCCTGGCTATTATAATCAACAAAATAATTCATAGAATTCCGTAATATCAAGTGACCGTTTTGCTTTGAGCACTTAGTGTGCCAAGTGCTGACGTGTGCGTCATCAAAGGACCCCTTGTACGACTTCCTAGCTAGAGTTTGTTTATCTAAATGTTATGTCAACAAAACCCACAGAGCTCTTGTTATTAGCCGGGTACTGTAAATTTTAAGTTAAAAATAACGAAAGTCGTAAAACAAAAAATAAAAAGTGCAATGGTACTGGGCATGGTACAACAAGACATATTTTAATGTACCCAGAGAATGTATCTTGACGCAACACGAATAAAAAGTTGGAAAGTATTCCCCAAAAAGAAGTACCTACCTAGTTTATTTGAAAAGCACATTTAGAAACAAGAATCGGACGAAAAGTTTGAAAATTCTTGATAATAGAATTCTTGATTGAAGAGTTTTCTTGATAAAGTGTATACATATACATACATACATACAACAAGTTCCACGATAGTCAGAGTACAAATGCAACAAGTTCCAGCCTTAATGAAATTGACACTATAACAATTAGACATCAAAAAGATTTTGATCTCTATTGCCAATATGGCAGTAAAAATCACAAAAGTGATAAAATTTCCTGCCCTGTGTTTAATGCAAAATAAGGGTAAATGTAAATGATCTCTATTGCCAATATGGCAGTAAAAATCACAAAAGTGATAAAATTTCCTGCCCTGTAATTAATGCAAATTGCTTAAAAGGGTAAAACTAAAAGGTGTACTTAACTTCAGTAAAAATCACTAAAGAGATACCTAATAGTTTCTTGCAGTGTAATTAATGCAAATTGCATAAAAGGGTAAACGAAAAAGTGGTAAACTTAGTAAAAATCACAAAATGGATAATAGTTCGTGCCCTGAAATAATGCTAATTACATAAGATATTATCACAAAGGTCATTTCCTGAAACACTATATAGAAGAAGGGCCAATAAAATAAAAACCTGTAACGTCTCATTAAATGAACTAACAACAAAGCCAAAAAATTTAAAGAGACAATATTTCCCACATCAACAACGATGCAACAATAGATTGTCAAGTTTCTGTCACGCAGGTTAGGTTAACATCAAAGTGCTCATAGATTCCAGTCGTAGATCTAATATGACAAAAAACTTGGGAGCTCATGAAACAATTTAAAGTAGTCTCAAATGAGCAAACTTCTCCAGACAAAACATTCATGGCTTCTGGTGCAAAACATCTACTATAACTGCTTGTTTATGTGTGCATCAAGCACAATATGGTTTTGAAGCAGTATTATAAAAAATGGTTTGAGGAATCTTTTGAGTAAAAAACTGCTATTTCCCTTAAAGAAAAAAAAAATAAAACTAGGCTGATCTGATCGCATTGAGTGTACATTTTTAATGATGTTCAATAAGATATCAGTTTTGATAAAACCATTCCTCCAGTTAGCCAGCAAGTCAATCCTTTGGAACCAAAGATAAATAAGAAATTAGACGAACTTATAGTAATGGACATAATTGAACCTGTAAATAAACCATCTTTTTAGATTTCTCCGATGGTACCGGTTCTAAAGCCTGATGATGATATTCGTACTTGTTTGAATAATTATACGTGTTGCCAACAGAGAAATAGTAGAGAAAATCATCCAATGTCCACCATGGGGCAATTCATTTCCATAAAATAATGAATTGAAACGCCCCATCGACCAACAGACCTGAGATTAATAATTATCAATCAAAAAATCTCAGTGAGCTGATATATTTTTCGTTATGATTATTGTCATGCTCAATCTGCGGTCGCATGACCCCAAAAAAAAAAAAAAAAAAAAAAAGGAAAACATGTGAAGGAGTTGTGAATTGTGAATAGATGACGTCTTAATTGTGTTTGGACGTGATAAACGTGATAACAGAACTCAAAAGCAACATGTTTTACTAAACAAAGAATAAATGTTTGTCAAAAAACTATTTGTTTTCTGGGCTACTAGCTTTCGTCATCAGGCATTAGACCACTTGACAAATACATCAAAGCAATTGAGACATGTAGAACACCTGAAACCATCGAATAAATTCAAAGTTTTCTGGTGTCAATTTCGTTGAAATGATTCGTTCGATAATGAAGCACAAGAATGCCAATCATGGCATTTTGGCAAAGAGAAAAAGCAATGGCATTTGAAAAAAAAAAAAGTGTCCCCCTAAGATTTCCACCAAAAAAAAAAAAAATCGTACTTTTACTGTACGACGATAAAGGAGGCATCATTGCTTTCAAAAACAAGACTTGCAAAATAGTTTGTCAGACCGAAAAAGAGGCATTAGCTTTAGTATGGTCAATAAAACACTCTCATATACATATATGTGTGAGGCTTGTGGCTAAGTAATAACAGCCGCACGGGTCGATTGATCAGGTTAAGCTACGCTTGCCGCGGTTGGTCCGTGGATGGGTGACCATCTTTACATATCAAGACCTCTCCGTGCCTCGGAAAGCACGTTAAGCCGTTGGTCCCGGCTGTCATTCGTGGATCTTTGACAGTCGTTACGGGTCGTCAGAAGCCCGAAAGTCTGACAACCAGTCTTACCAAGGGGTATCGTATTACCTAGTAATTGGGTTGTGGAGGTCAGATAGGCAGTCGCTCCATGTAAAATGCTGATATTCAGCTGCATCCGAATAGACTGGAAGCCGACCCCAACATAGTTTGGAAAAGGCTAAGCAGATGATGATATACATATATGTGCTGTAGTTATGCACATATTTATAAAAAGCTTCAGCCATCAAGTGATGAATTGTTCGATTACAAACATATAATTAAAAAATCATCTATAAACCCGGAGGATCAAATAAAAGTCCTTTTGAAGACAAACATCATGTTATCCAGATTTTTCAATAAGACAGACCTATGCACAACCCGTTGAGGCATCGAATATTGAAAGCTTGGAATGCTTCAATAAACAACAACCAATTATTTGAACGTGAACTTTGTTTACATGAAGGCGGCTTATTATGAGGAAACTAATTGGTGATTCCCACTCATCTAAGGAAACAGGACCTGAAATCATAGAATCTATCTGTACGCAAGACATAATAATGTGGAAATTCAATAATTCCGCGAATCGGAAATCCTGCAAGTATAATAACTGACAATGGCAGACCAAAACTTTTGTATTAAACAAGGAACTATTTAAATACGATTCCAAAATAGCCTCAGCAAAACGCGAGGTCGAGGAGCAAAACAGAGATAATTATCCATAAACGGTTGAAAAGCAGTCAATGTGAAAATCAGACTGGAAATATGACTCGTTACACTACTTAATACTTACTGAAACAAAAAGATTTTGGAAATATAATGGAAAACCCCCATCCGAGATGTTTTACAGGAGAATATTCAGAAAGGAATAACCTTTTAACAGATCTCGAAAATAGCTACGAAATTCAGAACTTAGTGACAACACAATTCAACAAATTAATAATAATTATAACTTAGCGAAGCAGTAAATGTAAAGAACATGAAACGAATGTAAACAAATTAAACCCAGAATTTAATAACACACCTCATTCAAATAATATAAATAGATGGAATAATGAAACTAGAAATGGTCAACGGAGAATGATCACATCATACTCATAAAGAAGGTAGAAGGCAAATGGAAAGTTAACGATAACGAAGTTTCAGATAAATGATAAATACTGAGGCAAATGGAAAGTTAACGATAACGAAGTTTCAGATAAATGATAAATACTGCAACGTAGCCTCAGATAAAGAAGTTTAGTATAAATGCTAACACTGTATTGTATTGTATTGTACTTAAAACATAATTAACTTCTTAATACGAAATAGTATTATTGTACTTTAAACTTAATACTGTATTGTACTTAAAAATGTAAATGTGAGGACTTCTTAATACGAAATAGTATTATTGTACTTTAAACTTAATACTGTATTGTACTTAAAAATGTAAATGTGAGGACTTTGTAGGCCTTGTAGACTTTAGATCTGTAGACCATTTTTATGTTATCAAGTACCTGGTACTTGTTGATAGGCCTACGCTGTCCTCCTTTAAAAATACCTATTGTAATTGAAAACATTGTAAAAGCCAATTATTTTAAAAAGAGTAACCGTGGAGTTTCTTGCCGGTTCTTCTCCACAGGAAACGACCCATTGGAACCGTGCACCTAGCTTCTGACGTTTCATAAATTTACATCTAAATAACATATAAAAAGGAAGAGATGTGATATACTATTAAATGTAACACACAACTCAATGGTAGCGCCTCACGAGAGTCCCGCTTTATCCCCTGTGGCGACTAGACGTTCCCCTTTGAGTTGTTGTGTACTTACTGATAATTCGGTGGTTTTACTCTAAATCCTAAGCCCCTAATAAGAGTTCATAGTGAACACCACACCCCTTAAATACTTATTTTATTTTAAATTTATTATTTATTATTAAAGTAAAAATACAACTGAGTATTTTGTGAATATTTCAAGTGCCTACCTGTTGCCATTATTGATATCGAGAAGTTTTTATTTGTTTGCTTTATAAATACAGCTGTTGTATTGTTTGTAATACAAAGTAACTTATGGCTAAAAGGTTCAATTTCCAATAATTTTTATGTGCAAAAGTAGGTCTTGTCTTTTTGTTTTCCATATAGTTTTCCTTATAGTGAAAACTGAAGAATATTAAGGTGCCAAATAAGTAATAATCAGATGTCAGTTGGGGGAGGGGATGCGAATTCGAAGGATCCGCAATCTTAGTAGACATGTAAGGCCATGGGCGTAGCTAGGGGGGGCAAGGGGGGGCAATGCCTACCTCAGAAACTTCTCTGCCCACCCTGTGTTTAACCGGTTGAATGCCGGAATTACAGAAACAATTAAAAAGCCATTGTGTCTCGCGTGTATCTACGTTCCGGCATACTAAGGGTTAATCACTTTTTATTACTGTTTTTATTAAAGCCGTACATTTTGACCAAGATGTCAGGTTTGTAGAGTTAGGGGCTCGGCTCTAAATTAGATCTTAAATTTTTAAGGTCACTTAATTGTTAATTATAACACAGTAAACATATTAGAGTCCTCTTTGGCATCAAACTATATTATTTCAACATTGAAATTCCTTTTAAAGTTTCGTCCCTATTCACCCCGTTTGACGGTACTCTGCAATATCTGGGCCACCAAGATACAGGCTGTGCCTAGTTTGGGGCCCACGGCTAGTTCTACATAAGCACTCTTTTATATCAATCATGTTACTGTTTAAATAAATAAATAATAAAAACATTTATTTCTAGCAGCACAATAACAACCAAGGAAAATATAATATAAAGAACATAATACAATTCGAAAGAGATATAAAATAACAAAATCTCATGACGGACGTATATGGTTAAGAACAATCTTTTAAAGATAACCTTTGGATAGATTAATAAGGGGATGCAGAGTTTAGCAGAGACAAACCCTGTAGGTAGTCTGTAGTGTGCCATTTACAAAATACAATAAATACATACATAAAGTATATTATACTAATCTAAATAAATATTAATAGCTCTTGTAGAACACCACAATTTTGCCAATATCACTTTGAGCTATTGTAGTTCAGTTATCGTGACGAAAGGCATTGACACTTTAGTCAGCAAAAAAAAAAGTTGCAAAATGCATTAAAAAAGATAGGTAGGTATTTGTAACTACTTGTGTTAATACTACTACTCCTACTGGTACTGTTGCTAGTGTTATTCACACGAGATCGATTTACTTAGCTAATTAGCAAACACCTAAAGGTCCATGACTTTCCTTAACCAGCAATACAGATAATTTAATCAGATTAATAAATCTATTACTTACGAAAAAATTTACGAGTTTTTTTAAGGAAATTAAAACCACAAAATGCGGGCAGTGGAACGTAATAAGCTTCATAATACAAAAAATAACAAACTCACGTATTGTTGTAGTGGAATATTATTCCTCCTTTGTTTATATTCTCTTGCAAACATAGGTAAGGCAGACCGAATAACAAAAACACAATTTTCACCCATCCTAGCAACGCCATTTTATTTCAAACGGCATCAAATTGATATGTGATCGAAGCAAATCATTTACTTTGAGTTTTAAACGATACTTTACGATTTATAGTGATACAAATAGCAATTTATCGGGGAAAACCAAATTGAGACCCAAACACCGAAGATTTTATCAATCAAAACTGATGTTATGTCAATTGTCAATCTCAATTGTCAATGTCACTTCAAAATGTCATCTACGAATGCTAAACACTAGTATTGGCTAATTCTTTAGAAATCGACTAACGTTACAAAACAACACTTTCATAACCTGAAGGCTACTCACAGTACACCTACATTTCAAGAATGATGTTTTAGTTTTATGTTACGGGAATCGAGCCTATTTCCATCAACCCAATACTATTTTGCTCAGTAGTTGTTTTTGCGACTAATAAATGACTAAACTAACGAGACAGCCATTAATCGACTATCAACTATTACTTTGTGAAACAACGCTGTTTTATTTAACAACTTAATGAAATATTGTTGCTCTCAATTATTACTTTATTATATCCTATAGTTAAATTATTAAACACATACTCAGAAATTATATTTTTAATTATTAAAATTTATAAACATTTAAAAATAGAAAGAAAACTCCAGTGAAAGGAACCTCCTGACAATGCGAGCAGTGTCCAGAAGTACCCCTTTCTGAATTAAGCCCTTGATCCAGCTGCCCAACGAGAGCCTCTTCAGAAGTTGGTCGATGTTCTTCTATCGGCACAAAGATTGCTGAGTCCACATCCCACATGTGAATAACCACGCGAGCCAAGAGTCAAGATTCTTGATTATTTTATTTTATGTTTCTCGGCTTTCACGAGGTCCTCATCATGCGAGACGGTTATATCAACAATCATTGCGCGCCGCTCTGATCGATCCATAACCACTATATCAGGCTTATTGGCAACAATAGTCCTGTCCTGTCAGTAATGATGGATTGGTCCCAGTAAAATGTGATATTTCCATTTTCGAGAACTGGGTAACTTAACTTAACTGTAGTACGTACGGCACCTCCGATTCCGCAAGGCTGTATTTCAGAGCAAGTTGCTGATGGATTATCCTGGCTACAAGGTTGTGTTTAAGTAAGTACTCTCCATTATCTAGACGAGAACACCCGGAGTCCCAGAGATAGGTAATATGCATAGATTTATAAGAACGTCCAGATGCCTAGTACGCGCTGTCCAAAACCAAATGCTTCGAATTCAAACACACCAAAATAGCGTCTTCGTTCGTAAGCCCCGCCCACAGGCCGCCATTACGCGACAGACGTTCAAAGCGCGTCTACGCTGTTAAATATATTGAAAAAATGACTGTTTGTGCGGTGAAATCGTGTAAAAACTACACTCCAAAAAAAGATAAGGATACGAACATTACTTTTCACATGTAAGTTTGCAATTTTATGATGAATTTCTTTGAAAATATTACGAAAACTAAATAAAAACAAAACGACTCCATAATATTTGAGTATTGCCAAGGTACAGTGTGAAATATTTTTACCCCTTTTTTGTGCTGCGATATTTTAATATTGTAAAATGTTACGAAATCAACATTATTATTAACAAAAAAAAAAGAAATGATATCAATGGTTGCCAAGGGTATGAAATACTTTTACCATCTCTTAAAATATTGCGATATTATTGAGTCAACAAACGGATTTGGAGTAAAACAATATTTCAGGTATGTTTGTTACGTTAACGTACGTATGTTTGTGTAGTGATAACTCTCAAAGCAGTACAGTACGCGGCAAATAAGTTGAACCATCATGACGGTCGACTTTGAATGCGCAGTAACCGATTTTCGTGTTTCAATCGATGTCCCGGCCATATGAGTAGATAAACCGTACAGAGGGAAAGCTTACTAAGAACGTGTAATATTGTTACCTATTTTGGTAGGGTTGTCACAATAGGTGAAAACAAATTAAATGAAACATTTGATAAATAGTTTTATTATTCAGAAGGTTATTTTTTCTTTTATAGCTGCCTGCGGCTTTACCCGCGCGAAAGTAGAAATACATTCAGTCAGTCGTTCGATCTTTAAGAAGAAGTACCTAACAAACATACACAGAAACATGCACACACACCACTCACAAACTTTCTTCTTTATAATGTTAGTATGATATTAAAAGTTTTTTGTTCATTCACACATGTTTACGAAAACCATGTTATAAAATAAAATTATAACAATCTCCAAAAACTATCATAATAGGCACTCGGTATGAATGTAAAAGGCGGGTTTCATTTTGTACACATATATTAACTACATAATTACCTATGTCAATATGAATAAGAAAACTACCCGAATTTTCCCATATTTTGGGGTAATCATTTTGCGCTGGTATTAGAAAATGTCACGCACACAAACGCAGAAACGATAATAATACACTTGTGGTGGGCGGTCCGCACGCACACGCGCATTACAAAATGCATTCAATTTGAACGTTGCGTTTTGTACGGTACACTCAATCTGGTTCTTATTAAATCTATGGTAATATGCCTGATTGATTCCCCCGACCGGGGGCACATTATTGTAAATTCGTCCGCTACTGCTGCAGAGACGCCTCACAACCAATGATGCACAATCAATCAGTATTAAACAATCGTAAACTGTTACATGCAATCAATGATGTGATGTCATACCATAGTATTTATTGCATCCGATGTTCTTATATCTATGTTGCATCCATTAAAAAACTTGGTGTGTGCATTTGTGATGTTGTATGTACAAACTCTGCATTTCTGTTTCACATCCACATGCAGTGATGCTGGTAGTTAATTATTATTGTAACTAAAACTTGTGTAGAAAACACAGGAGAAACCTAAGAACCCCCAAAGAGTGTAAAACTGAAACTATTTTTCTTTCCGCAACCAAAAACTTGGATTTCATCTAAAAGGAACACGCATTCTTGTGAACGCATTTCAAAATTAATTTCAAGCCGAACGCAGCTATAAATCCTCCAATGACAGTCATAGAAGCTACTTCGTTATTTAAAAAAAATAACCCTAGCCAATAGAATTTGAGTATTCAACTCACCGGTTAAATGATTCGTTGTGATTGGCCGATCAATTGAACAGGTGCTATGCGTCATCCGCCATAACGTTGTTAGTGCGTGAAAGTGAGATCGTTTTGTGAATTGTTTAAGAAAATAGTGATTTTATTGTGATATATATTTGTTGTAAAAGTGTTTAATGTGTTAACGAAGATGACTGAGTGGTATAGAATGAAGGCGGGCTTCATGAACAAGCACGATTCATCGGAATTGTCGGCAGAAACTTCATGTGAAATGTCAGACTCTTTCAATATATTTTCGGATAATTTGAGTCCGATACCTTCTTCTATAGTGCCTAGGAAGTTGGATTTTAGTAGCATGGATGACGACGACGGCATGAGGAATGCATTGCCGCCTCCAGTTTCACATAGCCCTCCGTACAAAAGAGTTAGGGCTCTTAGGTATGTAACTCAGGTTCCACTCTTAAATTCTATAGGAAAACACCACGCTTTATGGTTTTGTGACATTTCAGGCCCCCATAGCGTTTGAGAGCTCGTATTTACGACGTAAATAACGTAACTTTCACTTTTTGATACACTTTGAGTGTGAATGTCAAATTAATGCAATTTGAATGATAATTTTAGTTTTTTAGTGGATCGAATGTTCTGGCTACTTTTTTTACTCTTTTTGCGTGGTTTTTAGTATTTTTTTCGTTTAAGTATGCATGTTTTATTATTTCTTTGTTGTTTTCTTATTCAAAAGTTGTAGAATAGTAAACTTTCACATGCATTATGGCTTAATTAAATTGTAATTAACTTTGTATGGGTAAAATTTCTACAATAATCGCGATTTGCGACCACAAACATGCATGTATACCTAAAAATGATAAATTGAATATGACTTTCTCATACAAATATTTCAAATTTTATGATTTATATTACTTAGACTCCTACTTACGCCTTGAAATCAGATTAATAAGCCTTTAATATCAGCAGAACAATAATAAAATCAAAATGAAAACATCCTTTTTGAATAAAATTAATTTTTTTCCTGACTTAGTGCCTAGAAATTGTTCTGTGTTTTACATACATACATTCAAGCTTTATTCCCAGGCGGGTAGGTAGAAACTACAGAAACCACCAGCTTTATACCTCAATCAGGGAATTGTTTCTTACATACTCACTTTACTTGATTGAAATGGTTTTAATCAGTATAAATAGTTGCTTCATCTTCAAACCAACTAAATGTTCTTCAATTACTTACCTATTAAGTGATAATCAAATGCCAATTGAACCCGACTTTATAATTGTACGAGTCAAGTTCAAACGTGACCCCAACATAGTTGATAAGCAATTAAGAACTGATTCATCACATTGAATGAGAATTGATTAACTACAAGTACTATGAAGTCCTTCATTTAATCATATGAAACTACTAGCTGCGCCATGCGTTTTCACCCGATAGATAGATCGGATAGATCCCGTGGGAATTTCAAGATAAAAAGTATCCTATGTATTAATCCTGGTTATAAACATTTCATCCAAATCCATTCAGCCATTTGTGCGTGAAGAAGTAACAAACATACAAGCACACTCACAAACTTTCACCTTTATAATATTAGTGTGATGTAGCTTTAGGCCTGCCCCCTATTGCATTACTATACTGTTGAAGAATTTAAAACTCGCAAATTGTGAATCAATCAACCTTTTAATGCTTGACTTAAATGTGCAATAATAAATGACTATACTAAATTACCTATATGACTACAAACAGGATTGATAAAAAAAAAAATAATACTTACCTGACCGATTTCGGTCACTGTGGCCAATCTCAACGAAGATTAGCCAAGTTTGCAGGAGATATTATAGTGCACAAGTGTGTGCGCGAACACAGGTGCACTCTCTATCCCATAACTCTCATAGTCCGATGGGACGTAAATCCGATGTGACCGGGAAAGATCAGGGGCAGGACCAACAGCTTTACATACATTCTGAGGCACACCACCAACTTCCAAACTCCGGGCTGCCACAGAGAATCAAACCCAGGACCCCATACACAGCAGTTGCACTTGCAACCACAAGACCAACGGGGCATAATATTGTTATAATAATAGCATGAACTTTAAATATCATGTCCTGATTTAATTAAGGTCATTGCAGAAACCTGGTTTTGGTTGTATAAAAAGTAGTAGGTATTAACTATTATTAATATTTCTATGAGATATAAAATACTAGCTTCCACCCGCGGTTTCGCCCGCGAGTTATGTCGATAAAAACTATCCTATGTCCTCACCTGGGATGCAATCTATCTCTGCAAAATTTTATCGAAATCCGTTCAGTGGTTTAGGCGTGAAAAGATAACATACAGACAGACAGAAAGAGTTACTTTTGAATCTATAATATTAGTATGGATTTTCCTTGAAGGCCAATTTTTTTTTTGTTTTTCAGTTTAACAAAATATTTACGACTTTTTGACACTGCTTATAGCCCAAAACCATAGATTTTTTAAATCATGCAGCTCGAAAAAACCAAAAATACCTACTATTAATATTTATTATCCTAATTCATAATCAATATAATATTATAAAGCTGCAGAGTTTGTTTGTTTGTTTGTTTGTTTGAACGCGCTAATCTCTGGAACTACTGGTCCGATTTGAATGATTCTTTTAGTGTTGGGTAGTCCATTTATCGAGGAAGGCTATAGGCTATATAACATCACGCTACGACCCTTAGGAGCCGCGCAGCGTGTGACACCGCGGGGAACAGCTAGTAATCAATAAAACTTAAATAAATTAATTAAAAAAATATATTCTTAAAACAATAAATTCGATTAGGTACAATAAAATTTAAATGAATATTAATTTGTAATATTAGTTGAAAGCAGATTTAAATGTAATTTTATTTAAGTAATTTTACAGTAAATCCACAAGATATTCCCAACTGAAATTCTACAGTCTGAGGAGTCCTTATAATTCAATTCAATTACCGATTCATCGAGGAGGCCTATATTCAGCAGTGGACATCATTCAGCTGAACTGATTGATGATCTCCCGAAAATCGTGCCCAATTCACCCAAATTCAAGTTCCAACAGGTCTTAACTTGTCTATATTTCATCATGTAAGATGATGAAATATAGACAAGTTAAGACCTGTTGACCACAGGTTTAGACATGAAGAAAGACAAGTCCATTCCTCTCCCCCAAACAGGTTTTGACAATGTCAAGTCCCCCCTTCTAAAATGACTGAACAATGGGTATTCAGGAAGTATTTCCTGTCCTTGTTATTTTGTTTGGGGTAGAGTGAGACAGCTTGTAACAATTTCCATAGATGTTTTAAGATTTTGCTAGAAGTTTCTAGAAGATTTTGTGTAGGTATTATTTTTCTTGATGGGGATTTTGCCCTTAGGATATCCTAAGCAGGACTGTATGACATGTTACTATAGCAGTGGTCATAATTACCATTCCATTGCCACTTAATCACTTATCTACTTTAGTGAAATATTATTCTACATTGATTTTTGAGTGACCATTTGTAGCAAGAAGGTCCTAATAAGTTTTTGGTTGCAATGGAATTATGACACACACTTTGTTGTTACATTTCTTAATTCAATTATAACACTATGGATCTATCTGAATGTAACAATAATATAATTTAATTTAATGTATTTTAATCTAATTTAATTTTAATTTAATATCTAATTCTTATTTAATTTTTTTTTAATAATATGGGTGTATGTGTAAAAACTTGCTTGAAATAAAAGAATTTTATTTTATTTATTTATTATATTTATTATTATTTCCGAAAAAAAAAAATATTTAACGTGTTTGAGGATTTTGCCAGAACATTCTAGAAATTCTGGTTAATTCTTTTTATTGGGGGATTTTTCACCTTGAAAAATATCCAAAAGAGCATAGATAGGTATTATCCTGTAAGGATAGTTTTATGGGAGAGACAAATACCTAAATAATAAAATGAATGGAACTTGAACACAATTTTTACTATAACCTTTTAAAACAAAAATAACTCCCATTTGACTTTATGGAACTTTTTATATTACCACATTGTTTCTTCACAAAATAAATACTTAAGGGGGAAGCTCTAAGGTGGCCCGCGAATTTCAAATTTTCTTACGTTTTTTGCAATTTGCTGGTCAGTATTAAGTTGTACGTTGATTAAAATATGATTCGCGGCCGTAACAAATATGCATTTACAGAATTATAATCATTAAAGTTATCAACACAACTCTCTAAGACCATGTAATCCCCAAGAATGACTATTTCATGAAATCTTGACATTTGGGGATTACATGGTCTTAGAGAGTTGTGTTGATGACTTTAATGATTATAATTCTGTAAATGCATATTTGTTACGACCGCGAATCATATTTTAATCAACGTACAACTTAATACTGACCAGCAAACTGCAAAAAACCTAAAAAAAATTGAATTTCGCGGGCTACCCTGACGCTTTCCCCTTAAGAGTTTAGTAACATAAATAAATAAATAAAGTATTTTATGCAAATTATATTATGCATAATAAATCTTACTTACCCAAACAAAAATGATAATGATCAAACTTCATTTTTTTTTTTACTTTTTTTCTAATTGCCCCTCCAGAAAACCTACCCAAAGAAATCATAGAAAAGGAAAAAAAAAACATTTTTTTAAACTTTTTAATCTGCAATTTTGTACATAGCTTACCAAAATACCAGTACACCAAATCCTTAGAAAGTTCCTCCATACATCCTGACATCTAGAACAGGTTGAAACATGATACTACTTTACGTCTATCACCCTTCGAAACTCATAGGAGTCATAGGTGACCTCATTCCAAACTTGTCGGACTGGTTTCGACACAAATACTGTTATATGCGTTGTAGCGGAAAAACTTGTTGTTCGGTGATTTATATAAGAGTTTGTAATGTATGTGCAAGGTTTTTTCGGGACATTTGGGGTTATAGAATGGTAAATTTTGTTATGAGGAGCTTTTGCATAACATCTTATAGACCGGGGGTGGCAGGAAATTCAGCACATTGCGAAACTGCACAAAAACCACATTTGCTCTCAAGCCGTTGCTTTATATTAATATGAATCATAGCAAGGCATATTACGACATATTTTCTATATAAATTGGCGGGCGAGTGACCGCACACGCAGCTTGAATATAATTCTATAACGTCACCAAAATATGTCGACGTATATCTCGGTATATTTTGGCGCATAGGACAAGGACTACCGCAGACCAAGTGAGGGCAAAATATATATTATAGTATAGCTATAATATACATCTCGATATATTAATATTATTATAGCTACGTCTGTGACGGGCTTGAAGCTTGCAATAAAAAATTACAAATGCTTTTATGCCTTATCTCCTATTTGACCATGACATAACTGCCAACATTCTAAGAAGAAAGAAAGGAAAGATAAAATTGGGACACAGGAATGAATAATAATAAAGAAGGAGCATTTATTACTAACAAAGTGACATTGAAAACAAAAATTTACAAGAAATATAAAATGTGCGATGCCATTTTTTTTTTATACATAAAAACGAAAAAAAATCAACATAATGCTGTGATATAAAATAAATACCGCAGCGCTGGTATTCTGATAGGGCCCGCTGTAATGTGTGATGCCATGGACACACCTTCGGACATCAAAAAATCTCTTCTTCACCAAATTCTTTCTTCTACTTTCTCCTACTTACAAAGCTCTCGAGCATGCAACCTCTACAAAAACAATGAAAGGGTCAAAAACATTCCTAACAAGTCCATAACAGTATTTTTCTATAAATAATGCATAACTTGTAACCATTCAACCAAAGAAAATGGGTTACACACTCATTAGGTAACCGACAAACCAATGTGATACTACATAAGCATGATAATGACATTTAGTGAATGCATTACCGGTAAATCTATACGATACTAATATTATTAAGAGGTAGAGTTTGTATGTAGGGGGTAATCTCTGGAACTACCAGTCTGATTTGAAAAAAAAAATTGTATTTGATAGCCCAATTCTTGAGGAAGGCTATAGGCTATTTAACATCACGCTATGACACGTAGGAGACGAGCAAAAAGAAAAAAAGTCAGAAAGAACGCTAAGCAAAAACGAAGTAATAGCGCGGGTAGGCGATGCGATGCGACGGGGTGTTTCGAGGGAACAAGAAATTTCAAGCGGACGAAGTCGCGGGCAGAAGCTAGTGTTGTATAAATGGGTTGGCGCAACATGTCCTCTTCCACACTTCTCTATTAGTCGTCAAATCGGTAGTCACCCCCTTTCTAACCATATCATCATTCACACAGCCCATTCATCGTTTCTTTGGTCTTCCCCTACTCTTATAGCCATCGACATTCATACCTACCCAAAACTTCCATCACGACATGTCTCATTCTTCCGAATTACATTGTATGGGCACCATGACACCCGATTTCCACAATCTCGCTAGATTACACAGTATTTTGCAATCACGGCATCAGGGAATTCCGTGTACGTTATCTAAAGCGACAGATCCGGCGTAATTACGTAACACACAATGACAATGCCTTAATGATTCACAATTCATTGTGTTCTAGAACTTCTAGACCTACGTTATCGATTTTTCAAACATATGAAGCGTCCGCCCGCGGCTTCGCCCGCGAGGTATGTCGATAAAAACTATCCTATGTCCTTCCCCGGGATGCAATCTATCTTTCTGCCAAATTTTATCGAAATTCGTTCAGTGGTGTAGGCGTGAAAAGATAACATACAGAGTTACTTTCGAATTTATAATGGATTAGCAATATCATTCGTACGTCACGCATTTGGACGCAGAGTTGGGAATTACCGAGTTTTTGCAATACGGGATTTCCTGGGAGCGTTTATGCTCTATACACCCGTTTTGTGTTTTGTTTGTAAGCGGATGGATACAATGGTATCTCGGCATGACATCGCATTTTGTCCTCAAACAGCTGCTAGAGCAACACGAGCGCATTCCTACGCTTTTTGTTATCATTCCATCTTTTTTTAAAGTCTTTAAAAGAGGAGGAGAGAATATCTGACGCGGCAAGACTTTTTTTTTGAAGTTGAGGCAAAATGTCGGGAGTTGATGGTCCGACTACCAAACGAAACAATCTTTTGGTTGGAGCTGTAGGTACAGCTAGATTATTCGCGGCGCAGTACCTCAGCCCTCGCCCCCGATGACGCATGATTTGTTACTGCGCACTGCGCTGCAACTCGCCTCATGTTCCGAGCATTCTAAAGCCGGCTCCTGCAATTGCTCCACATAGTGGATACGGTCGCGCTCTTGGAGCGTGCTATGTGCCAAATTATGAATCATAATTCATAATTTTATCCTTTTATGATTCTGCCAAAGTGGCCTTTTCAGGCCCCCAGATACTGAAAGCAAACCTACGTAGCTAAAGTAAATATACAAAGATGAATCTTACGCTTCGATCAAACCCAATAATAGAAGGTCTACTTCCTAAGCACAAAATCTGTAGTTTTGGCCAAGGTTACGGGCGATTCCTAGGTACTCCGTTTAGTTGTCCATACACTCAATGTGTCTTTGCCCGTCCGAAAAAGTTAATCAATCAGTTGTAGGGTTTTCTCCGAAGTTTTCGAGCTACTTTTGCCCTTATGGCCGACTGCTATAAATTACGGACCGTTATTGTTGAAATTAAGACTTGTATCTTTACCAATAAAGGATCAGGTCAAGGATCGATCAGATTAAGCTACGCTTGCCGCCGTTGGTCTGTGGATGGGTGACCATCTTTACATTTTACATACCGTGACCCCTCCGTGCCTCGGAAAGCACGTTAAGCCGTTGGTCCCGGCTGTCATTCGTGGATCTTTGACTGTCGTTACGGGTAGTCAGAAACCCGAAAGTCTGACAACCAGTCTTACCAAGGGGTATCGTATTACCCAGTAACTGGGTTGTGGAGGTCAGATAGGCAGTCGCTCCATGTAAAGTACTGGTATTCAGCTGCACATACAACATAGTTGGGAAAAGGCTAGGCAGATGATGAGTAGCTTTTTTATTGCCAAACTGGCCATGTAAATAGAGATTTGTAACCATGAATTTGGTTACAGTTGGCGCGGCCTGACCGCGCCAACTGTCCAGAGTTGCAATTCTCGTAATTTTAAGAACGTTCACAGTCTGATCTCAGTCTCAATCTGTCAAAAATACCTCTAATTTCCTTACATCTTAACAAGTTTTTGACATTTGTTTGTCGCCGAGATGAGACTGTGACTAGATTTTGAACGTTTTAAATTACGAGAATTGGCCTTCAGGTCCCTATATAATATACCATGTCACGAGCTATGCTCATAACATTCGTGCCGACACAGGAGGAACAAAATAGAATCTTCTTTGTGAACAACGTCCCAACTCAAGTACCTTGAACTCCGCTTACCCAACGGCAACCAAGCGCGCAGCTTACGTCAACAAAAAACACCTATTATGTGTGAGTCAGTCAAAGGAATTTCGTTGTAAAATCAGTTATAGTACAGTTATATAAGCCAAACATATGATCGGAACAGCTGACATCTGCCTTGGCAAAAAAAATACACCCACAACCACATGTCTTTGTACGTTCAAGGTGAATTCAACCTAGACTGTGTTAAGATAAGGTTGAATTTGTATCAAAGGTGTGGTTCTTAAGTAGAAATGTTTCGCGAAAGTGAATCTAAAAGTGTAAGTTTTAAAGTTTATTTTCAAACAAATGCTAATTGAATTGAAAATACTGGTTTTTTTTGTCACGAAAATCGTTCGTGGTTCTTTTTTCGCGTAAGCGGAAGGGCACGTGTTTCGTAGATAGTGGTTGCGCTAATTTAAATCGCAGATTAAACTTTATTATTTGGCAACATTACTATTTGGTTGGTAATACATCCCTATCTCCCATCCCTTCCTTGCACGGAACCTATCGTACTCGTGGAAGCGAGATGGCGAACGTACGGCGGAAGTGAGCCGTCATTGGACATTCACTAGACTTTTTATTTCGTTGGCTATAAACTTTCGTGTCGAGAACATTGTGCTCCCTAGAAAACTTGGAAAACTTGGTGTTTGTGCGTGAAAACCGCGGTGATCGAGCTGAGGAGTTGCTGACGAGGAAATAAAGGTACCGTGCATCCCTGTAACCCTTTTGAAAGATCGATTTTCTCTGTGCCTCCACGCGGTCTTTCAACGTCCCACTTTACTACCTACCAAGTTAATTTGTTGTGTAATTTTAGCCTATTCCGCGTAAACATTTGGTCCTTTTCGAGCCGGATTCCATCTGGAATCAGTGAATAGCCAACCATTCCCCTATCCTGGGTCAATTTGTCGCAAATCTCGCAATTGTAACCGCGCCGCGCGCACGCGCCGCGCCGGTCAGTTAGGTTAATTATCGTTAATTCTCGTAAACCCCGCTAAAAGTATCGTATCGTCTCGTTGTATCGTATCGTCTCGTTGTATCGTATCGTCTCGTTGTGTCGTATCGTCGTAATCTAGCAAGTAAGTTAGATTTTCGCAACCGCAATCCTAACAAATACGTTAGGCACATTATTTCGTTTCGTGACCCAGGAACGTAATTACGTAACAAACATCGTAGGTAGGTAACAAATTGCGATCGAACCGCATAACTTGTAATTGTTCTGTTGAATACAACATATTCGTGCGTTCACAAAATCATTTATTGTAATTTGTGGAGTGTAATCGGTTCACAGTACTTCCAGAACTACCTACTTGTCGTAAATATTTAGTTATTTATTTAGTTAGTCGTAAGCCGCTAATATGGCGGACGCAACTCTAAAAAGATTAATATCGAAACGCGATCGGATATTTGCTCGCATGCAAACCATTTCCGATCAGGCAAAAGGAATCGACTTAGAAGGATTCGATAAGGAGTCCTTCCTCTGTGACATTAAAACAGTGGATTCATTGCGTGTAGACTTCGAAAACATATTGGACGAAATTGTTACCCATGAGCTCAAATTAAAGCCTGACTGCGCTGTTTCCTATCAGGCGCTTTCTTCATTCGAAGACCTTTTGGGTCGTGTAAAGCGAGCAGAAGAAAAACTGCTAATTCAATCTCGTAATGAGGTCAAAAGGTCGCCTCGACTACCTCCTATCGAAATTCCCGAATTTAACGGAGACCATAGAAATTGGCCATTGTTTATCGCTAGTTATAAAAACGCAGTGCATAATAATGTTTCTCTGACAGACTGTGAGAGGTTATATTATTTGATAGGAAAATTAACAGGCAAGGCTCGTTCAATATGTGCTGGAATAAATCCATCAGCTGATAATTACCCCCTTATTTTCGATTTGCTTTGTAAAAGGTATGAAGATAAGCGTCAGTCCGCAACTTCATACTTAGATCAATTATTTGAATTTAAATCTATTTCGACTGGAACCCCAAATAATTTAGAATCATTCCTCGATAAATTCTCGTCGTCTGTAGCCGCTTTAAAAAACACAAAGGTCAATGACCTCGCTGATTTCATTTTGTTACATATTGCTATTAAGAAACTCGACCAAGATACTGTGCGTGCCTTCGAAACTAATTATCAACTAAGATCTAATAGTTTCGAAATTCCATCCTTTTCTGATTTGGATTGTTTCGTTCGTGACCATATAAAAATGTTAGAACGTACTTCATCATCTGTTGCTAGGGTCACCAATAACAAGAAACCACTCGAACGTAAGTCTACCGTCGCGTACGCCAGCACCTCTGGTCCCGAGAAAACTACATGTAGTCTATGCAGTGAGCAACATGATTACATTTATAAATGTAGGATATTTAATAGTTATAACCCGGATCAGCGTTTTAACTTCGTAAAGTCTAATAATTTATGTATAAATTGTTTAAGTAGTGGACATCGTGTTTCCATGTGTGAGTCAACTTCTAGATGTAGAAAGTGCCACCGAAAGCACCATTCATTATTGTGCTTTGGGGGCCGGCAAGCCGCGTCTGCTACCGCTGCCAATGCGGCACCTAGTGACGCTAACGCTGCCTCCGCTCGCGATGACGTCGCGCTGCCGCTGTGTGCGTTATCAGCTAATAATAATGAGGTTGACCATTTGTCTCGATGCCCCACGACGGTTTTAATTGCAACTGCGCGTATTATTGTCGTGGATTCTCATGGTAATAAACACATTGTTCGTGCATTATTAGACAGCGCTTCGCAAAGTAACTTTATCACACGTGAGTGTTGTCAACGCTTAGGTTTGAACATAAATAATCGACCTACTTGTTCCGCCGTGAAAGGAATAGGTGGTTCAAGTAAAACAATTCAGGGTTCCGTAGAATTTAAATTTCATTCTCGCTTCGATCGTAACATAAATTATAGTGTCGACTCTTTGGTAGTAGATAAAATTACTGAACATTTACCAACTGCCACGGTTAATTCTTCACTCTTGTCTAACTTCAAAAACTTGCCGTTGGCAGACGACACCTATTTTTCTCCAGGCCCGATTCAAGTATTGATCGGTGCTTCGATTTATCCACACTTACTCTTGTCGAATAAAGTTCAAGGACAGCCGCCATATGTATCACCGCTTGCTTTAGAAACTGTCCTTGGCTATGTTATAGTAGGTGACGCTCCGGTCCGTGTTGATAGCAACTCGACCGTTTCATATTGTTGTACCGCGGACCCACTGGACTCTGCGGTCCGGAAATTTTGGGAATTGGAGGAGGTGGATGTTCCCCCTGTAGTCAGCTCGGACGACAGGGAGTGTGAGGAATTTTACACACGCACCACTACTCGGGATAGTGACGGTCGATACGTGGTAGCTCTGCCTTTCAAGGGTGATGTCGAGTCCCTTGGTAACTCACGCCAAGCAAGTGAACGTCGGTTTCACTGCTTGGAAAGGAAGATGCAAGCTTCTCCACAATTAAAGGTCGCGTATGATAGCGTCATCCTCGAATACTTAGAAAAGGGTTATATATCACCTGCAAATTCTGATTCCTCAGAAGTTTCGTACTTTATTCCGCATCATGGGGTGATCAGGGATGATAAGGTCACCACCAAACTTCGTGTCGTTCTCGATGGTAGTTGCAAAACTACCTCCCGCATTTCGCTTAATGACCTCTTGTACGGTGGGCAAAACCTGCAAGGGAGTTTGTTTAATATTATCGTTGATTTTCGTTTGTTTTCGGTTGCACTCTCCGCAGACATTCGTCAGATGTTTCTCAGCATTGGGATCCGAGAATCTGATCGGCGTTTCCAACGCATTTTGTATCGCTTTTCCCCGCAAGAACCTTTACAGGTTTATGAATTTAATCGTGTTGTTTTCGGGCTTAAGTCTAGCCCCTTCCATGCGCTGCGAACTATTAGGCAGCTAGCAGAGGATGAGGGTGGCTCCTACCCTCAGGCTAAAAATATCGCCACTTCAGGGTTTTATATGGATGATTTCGTCCATTCCGTCCTCACGGAAGCCCAGGGTATCTCTACCGCCTCGGAGATGATAGGCCTCATGAAAGCTGGTCAATTTGAATTGGTTAAATGGACCAGTAACTCCCAAGCCGTTTTAGATTCTATTCCACCCTCGCATCGTCTGCTAGCTGTCAAAGAATTCGACGAGTCCGACCAGCAGAAAGTACTGGGCTTGTGTTGGTCGCCTACGTCAGATCACTTCAGCATGAGAGTCAATACTCCCGCGCAAAATTGTACTAAACGTACAATATTATCGTGTGTCGCTAAATTATGGGACGTCATGGGATTTGTTGCACCTGTCGTCCTGTACGCTAAACTTCTAATCAAGCAGCTCTGGCTGCGTGATTGTGACTGGGATGATACCCCACCTGAGGATATAGTCAGGCTGTGGACTCGCTTCAAGGAAGAGCTCCCGTTGCTCTGTAATATAAAAATCCCACGTCACGTTGGTATCGTCGCAGATAGTGTGGTCACCATCTTGGCTTTCGCAGACGCCAGTGAGAAGGCATACGGGGGAGTGATTTACTTCCACGTCCAAAATAGCGATGGCAATATCGTTTGCTTGTTAACCGCTAAATCGAAGGTCTCACCTAAGAAAGTCGTTTCTCTCGCTCGTCTGGAGCTTTGTGCTATTCTTGTGCTAGCTCAACTTATAAAAGTCTAAAGTCGCACTTGTATCGAGTCATAGGTGACACGATTCTCTCATTCGAAGAATTAAGTACCGTTCTTACCCAAGTCGAATCGGTAATGAACACTAGACCTCTTTGCAGGACACTCTCTAGTGATCCTTCGGAACCGCTAGCTTTAACTCCAGCGCACTTTTTAAATCTCACGCCTTTGAAATATTTGCCTGCCGAGGAAATAGACGAGAGAACTACTATCGCTAGACATGAATTGTTAGATAGACTGGTACAGTCGTTTTGGAAGCGCTGGAGGAGCGGTTACCTCCACACCTTGCAATCGCGTCGCAAATGGAACACGCCGGTTGATCCGGTCGCTGTCGGTACGGTCGTGATTCTTATAACTGATAATTCGCCTCCACTACACTGGCCATTGGGTGTCGTGGAGGAAGTTTTTCCTGACTCCACTGGAGTCACTCGCATCGTTCGGGTTAAGACGACGACTGGCTCTTACTTGCGCCCCGTCGTTCGTCTTTGTCCGTTACCTAACCAATAATTGAGCAATTCCGTCATTTTAGGTTAGGTTAACATTAGTAATTAGGTACATAGTTTATTGCTTAGTTTATCGTTTAGTTTAGTTTCGTAAATTAGCTTCAATTCTTGAAGGCATCGCTTCAAGCCCGGGGGGATGGTTGCGCTAATTTAAATCGCAGATTAAACTTTATTATTTGGCAACATTACTATTTGGTTGGTAATACATCCCTATCTCCCATCCCTTCCTTGCACGGAACCTATCGTACTCGTGGAAGCGAGATGGCGAACGTACGGCGGAAGTGAGCCGTCATTGGACATTCACTAGACTTTTTATTTCGTTGGCTATAAACTTTCGTGTCGAGAACATTGTGCTCCCTAGAAAACTTGGAAAACTTGGTGTTTGTGCGTGAAAACCGCGGTGATCGAGCTGAGGAGTTGCTGACGAGGAAATAAAGGTACCGTGCATCCCTGTAACCCTTTTGAAAGATCGATTTTCTCTGTGCCTCCACGCGGTCTTTCAACGTCCCACTTTACTACCTACCAAGTTAATTTGTTGTGTAATTTTAGCCTATTCCGCGTAAACAGATAGGTATGATTTTTAACGGTCAGTTCTTCTTTCAAATATTTGGACGTATTTTAACGTTCGATTTCGTTCTGGCCATTTAGAATTCGAAGCATGAACAAATATTATTTGAATGTCGTAAGAGAATCGCATTCCATTGTAAAATTTTTATTACACTCGTTTCTCTACCTTCCGCATCCAGTCTTTAGAGCCTAATTCTTCAGGTCATTGGCCGATCTAGCTATAAAGCGTACACATGACGTGATGACGACATAATCTACTTAATCTAAATCTTATTCATTCATTCATTCACTGACAGGAAACGCACAGTCTAATTTGCCCTCCTGAGTTCCAAACGAAAGTGAACAAAGGAAGGATTTTTTGAAAATTCAACTCCTAATGGTGTTAAACAGGGGATGAAAGTTAGCATGGAAATTCATCATTTTTGAAGTTAGAAATCTCGAAGTTAGTACCTACTAAAAGTTCTGTTTTTAAATAAATCTTAGTTGTATCATCGTGCTTCGGAAAGTCATCCCCTAGACCCTTATGACTCCTGCTGAGAAGTTGTCGATGGGATATACTATCGGGAACTCGCTACCATCCATCCATCAGTGTTTGATTACGGCCCACTCCCTCTCACAGAGAGGAGGCCTGTGTCCCAGGAGTAAGAACATTATAGGCTAAGGCCATTATAGCCATTATATTCCATGCTCTGTAGGCAAAACTAAGACTGGCGACCGAATTATTCGTGTTCAATACTCAATCATTTATTGCATTCCACAATGGTTATGCTTAGGTGGTAGGTAACATTTGTTGTAACTATAGAGGTATGAGGAACAGGGTGTAAAGTTCACTCATACTCTATAAAAGGGAGGATCCTCAGACCAGACGGGTGTTGTGTCTGGCGGGCAACTGCCCGATGATTCATGTCGGGCTGTTATATCTATGCTAGTTGCGCGGTAAACTCTGCTTGCGAGATGCAGGAAGGAGGAATGTATTTGTAAAAATAGCAATCTTTTTCTCATTTCTGAGTACCTACCTCGGGTAGTTTGACATTTTTATTGACATAACCAGTGGACTAGATGAGTGCATTTTCAATCGGGATGTCGGTCGGTAGGTTTAATCGTGTTTTGTATCGGAATCTTGTTTGTATGTGTTTGATCGCTATACCAAAATACCGGTCAGTGTTTGTTATCCTGCCAATATTTTTGTCATCACCCCATACTCCCCAAAACTTGCTTCATCTCAACAATAATGACACCTGGACCAACTTGCATCCTGTCCTTAGCAAAGTTAATACAAGTAACAATCTTCTACAGGTACCCAAACAATCTTGGGTCACCCCACCCCGCACATTTTGTAACTTGTCAGTTATACAATAGACACACACTTGCGTCTTTTCTTATTGAATTTCGAACACCTGAGGTTTTCGTAAGGAGAAAAAAAAATAGGGGTGCGTTCCAAAAGGTGTGCTAGAGATTTTAATTGTGGGGTTTCGTCGTGAATTTCTTGGGGACAGCTGTTTTCGATTGTGAATGGCGTTGGGTGTACGGAAAGAAATTGGGCATGGTACTTAAGGGGCCGGCAGAGCATGCGTAGTTCATACAAACGTAATTCCAAAATAAACACGTTCAAACATATTCTTAATGTAGTGTGTATTTATTCCGATTGGATTACAGAATATCTAGGTTCCCAAATATATAAATTTTGAATGGACACTGATTTAAAGACGAGTTATGAGAAAAATAAGTTTTCTATAGAAATTTGAAATTCCTCATAACTCGTCTCTATATCAGAGTCCTTTCAAAATATTTATTTGGGAACCTAGATATTCTGTAATCCAATCGGAATAAAAACTACCTTAAGAATATGTTGTAACGTGTACAAATTGTGAAAGTTACTGTTAGATTAATAAGTTTCAATATTTTTCCTAAAACTGCTATTACAGATAGACGGCGGTGAACAGTTACCATGGTGACCGACGGCTTTTCGCCATCCAAAAACATTGCAATACCTTTCCAATAAAATAATAATGTATTTTCCCTATTATTTCCAGATTATTCGACAGTCCCCACACACCCAAGACGTTGCTAGAGAAATGTTCAACGCCTTCACACCATCCGCCGCGCTCCAGGCTCTTCCCACCCAAATTAAATGCGCAGTCGGGTAAGTTCAATCATATCGTAACAGACACATCACGCCTGTAATCCCCAAGTTAGGTTAGCACACACACACACACCAGTCTACATGGTCTTCACACGATCTGACCATGATTATGTCTGGCCTTTAAAAGAGACTGTGACTTCTGAGTTTGTTTCGGCCTTTCTTCTCAGAATAGTCAGTTAGGAAACGCCGACCTCATCTAGTTTAAAAAAAAATATGATTGACGTGAAAAGTGTTTGTACAAACCTACTTACAGAAATTAATCATTTATCATTTGTCCCGGTTCCTCTTAAAATACCAATTACGGAAACCCCCTTAGTGTGGAACCTATGTAATGAAATAATAACCTTTATAAAACAAGTAGAAGAAACGGCATTTGTTAATCACTTTTCTCTCCCACAGGCATGCCATCAGGGTCAAGTCACCACCTCCACCCGCCATCTGGAGACGATGACAGTGCACTCGGCAGCCTACCGCCCGACGAACTCGACGAGTCACGGATGACCCGACGAGCTGTAGCTAACATCAACCCGTTTACACCTGATGGTAAGTAACATTGAAGTCCTGCCGGGTCAGCGGGATTGTCCGAAAGGGTTACTGCTGGCCCGGAACATAAAGGGCTAAGCAAGGAACGCGGGTGGGTTTTAGTCAGTAAGAGTCTGACACTCCCTTCCGCTCCACCCAGAGCGGAAGGGGTAATTTGATGATTACCCATCCACAAAAAAAAAAAGTCATGGCTAAAAGCCCTATTACAATACGACCGACGTAACTTGGCGGGCCCGAACATAGGCACTAAGAACTTTCGCGCATGTTCTCTCACTCGCCTCATGTCACCATTTGGTTGGTACTACGCAGCCTTCTGCGCAAAGTTCAGGCCCGTTAAGTTACGTCGCTCGTATTGTACATTAAACGATTTCTCGAGCAATGCCCTTTGGGACGGGGTAGTGTACGAAGAAACAGGGAGTCAGGGTCCCTAAACATGGCAACCGAGTGGTTATGACCTGCCCTGCTTCCCTGCCGCGCTGTCCATCGTGTAGTGTATGATATGTAAAATATCTTGATATGTAAAAATGTTCTTAAGCCGCAGTAATAACAGCCGCACGGGTCGATTGATCAGGTTAAGCTACGCTTGCTGCGGTTGGTCGGTGGATGGGTGACCATCTTTTCATATTAAGACCTCTCCGTGCCTCGGAAAGCACGTTAAGCCGTTGCGTTGGTCCCGGCTGTCATTCGTGGATCTTTGACAGTCGTTACGGGTCGTCAGAAGCCCGAAAGTCGACAACCAGTCTTACCAAGGGGTATCGTGTTACCTAGCAATTGGGTTGTGGAGGTAAGATAGGCAGTCGCTCCATGTAAAACACTGGTATTCAGTTGCATCTGGTTAGACTGGAAGCCGACCCCAACATAGTTGGGAAAAGGCTAGGCAGATGATATGACCCAATAACTGGGTTGTGGAGGCACTTGGTAGTGGATATTTATTTTTGCTAATAAGGTTTCTACAATTTATTTCTTATTTACAGGACAAGCGCTGAATAAGAAAAAGCGTGCGTTATCAAAAACACCGACTTGGGGCGATGCGACACCTGAACAGCCAGCTAAGAGACTCAGGGTACATATAATATTACCATCCCTATCTATATAAATATAAAACTAGCTTCCGCCCGCGGCTTCGCCCGCGAGGTATGTCGATAAAAACTATCCTATGTCCTTCCCTGGGATGCAATCTATCTCTCTGCCAAATTTTTTCGAAATCCGTTCAGTTGTTTAGGCGTGAAAAGGTAACATACAGACTGAGTTACTTATAATATTAGTAACTTACAGACTGAGTTACTTATAATTTATAATATTAGTATGGATTAAAAGTCCTGACTTACTGATGTATCAACGCACAGCCTAAACCGCTGGTCCTAGAGACATGAAATTTGGAGGGTTTGTTCTTATTTCTTTGTGAAGAGTAGGGTATTCACTAATGGCCAGTTTTTTTATTTTTATCAAGTACCTGGTACAGTCAACAGCAAAAGTAGATGATCAAAGTCAGAAATTCAATACTAATGAACGGAGTTCGCGTCAGAACTGTGTGGCGTCGAAGTAATTCAAAATTATTCTACGTAGTAAGTATTCTAAGTAGTAGTACTTCGACGCCACACAGTTCTGACGCGAACTACGTTCATTAGTATTGAATTTCTGATTTTGATCATCTACTTTTGCTGTTGACTGTACTTGTTGACAGACCTACGCTGTCCTACCATACCTACTGTTATTTGAAAACATTGTAAAAGCCAATTATTTTTAAAAAGAGTAACCGTGGAGTTTCTTGCCAGTTCTTCTTTAGAGGAAACGACCAATTGGAACCGTGCACCTAGCTTCTGATGTTTCATAAGTGCCCATGTAGGCTTATGTGAAATAAAATATTTTGATTTTTTGATCTGTAGTTAACTAAACTTTGAATTTTATATAAATGCAATACAAACCAATGGGAAAGGCATGAATTAGTTGCTTTCTATTTTCGCTATTTTATAGTTGGGTAGTTATGCCTGAAATAATGCCAATTTATTAAATTTTTCTATTTGTAAGCATCTGCTTACAAATATAAAAATCCATCTTTTTCTGACGTGTAAAAGTGTTTGTACAAATCTTTGTACAATGAACACTTTTACACATCAGAAACACTTCTTCAATTTATGCATGTAGAAACGTATGCTTATATTGTTTAACTAAATGACTTACCCTTCCTTCTCACAGGAATCCAACATATCCCGCTACAACATAGAGTTCATCGAGCTGGGCGTGGTCGGGCGCGGCCAGTTCGGGCGCGTGACGAAGTGCGTGAACAAGCTGGACGGCTGCGTGTACGCACTGAAGCGCTCGCTGCGCCCGGTGGCGGGTAGTGCGGCCGAGCGCGCCGCGCTCACCGAGGTGTACGCGCACGCCGCGCTCGGGAAGCATCCGCATGTTGTCAGGTGACCGACAAATGCTCTTTTCATCTCGTAATCTTCATCTTCTTTTCCTATGTTGGGGTCAGCTTCAAACATAACAGGATGCACTGAATATCTTTCTTATTGAAGTGAAGGTTCTTAGGCGGCGATTCGATAAATTGGACCAGAATTAAAAGGGAAATTTCAAGGACGGGTCACGTTTAGGCACATTTCGTTACACGAAAGAGAAGAAAGATATAACTCTCTCTGTCTCTTACACCAAATTTCCCTTATTGTTCGTATGTTTAACTTCTTGTTTCTGTTCGGTGTATCTCAAAAACTGCTAGTCATAATGCAATGTGGTGTTAATCGCGACACCTCAAATTCCTTATTAATATCCATCTTCTAAAACCTCCTCTTCTCTAACAGATATTATTCAGCCTGGGCAGAAGATGACCACATGATAATTCAGAATGAGTACTGCGATGGAGGCTCGTTACAGCAGAAGATGGAGAACGGACCGCTGCCTGAAGCTGAGCTGCTGTTGCTACTGGCTCATATAGCTGATGGTTTAGCGTGAGTATACCTTATTCATATAGTAATAATAATAAATAAGTTAGCACACGAGGTTGTTGACATGTGGAATGTGAGCTCGGCTATCATTGTCCCGATTGTCCTATCGGCCAATTTACTGATGGCCGAAAGCCTCGATCAACATCTATCGAGGCTCTCGTTAGGCGGTTGGATCAAGGGCCTGATTCACAAGGCAGTACTCCTTGATACGGCTTGCATTGTGAGGAGGTTCCTGTCTCTGGAGCCCTAACCACCGGTAGCTTGGACCCTGTTAAAATAGTTTTTCTGGTAACATGAGTTATTTCCACCTCAAAACTAACACAATAATGAACCCGTAAGGGGCTCCAATTAACTATTGGAGACCCTCCCAGTCGCTGCAGCCCGCCGGTAGCCGCTCTCGCCTTCGACACCTCAACGCCACGCGCTTACGTCATCCGAGCGAAGTCTCATTTTAACTCTTGCGGGATGAACTTCTTTGACTAAACTCTTTTCTTCTGCCCCACAGCTACATCCACTCCCTCCAACTAGTCCACATGGATGTGAAACCTGGCAACATCTTCATCTGTAGCGGTGAAGGGGAACCCTCACACGATTCAGACGACGGCTACGATGACGACGAGCCGCAGTACCATCATAAGTATAAGATTGGTAAGTGATTGATATCATAAATACAGCGCCACATGCGAACAACGCGTCATAGTGACGTCAAAAATCCTGCATCTCGCAAGCAGAGTTTACCGCGCAACTAGCATAGATACAACGGACTGACATGAATCATCGGGCAGTTGCCCGCCAGACACAACACCCGTCTGGTCGGAGGATCCTCCCTTTTCTATAGAGTATGAGTGAAGTTTACACCCTTACTCTATAGAAAAGGGAGGATTTTTTTTTTTGCGTGCGGGTGTGTTCCACCGCTGCTCCTCAAGAAAGGCCAGCAACGCCTTGATGTTACTGGCCATCTCACGGAGGGTACTTGGGTTACCGAAGTTCACAGCCTTGTACATGGCAACTACCGGGCCGTCTGTGATTCCTATAACAAAGAGGACTGTACGCATTGTTTACAGAGTAGACGAGCACTTTGTAAATGAACTCATCCAAAGAAGAACCAACCAATTTCCCCAATAACCTGACTATTCCATCACCATTAATCACCACCTTCTATCACCAGGTGACTTAGGACACGTGACCTGCGTATCATCACCATCGGTAGAGGAAGGCGACTGCAGGTACCTGCCCAAGGAAGTTCTTCAGGAAGACCTAACGCAGTTGACTAAGGCTGATATTTTTGCTTTTGGTGAGTCTTACTTTATACTAGCTGCGCCCCGCGGTTTCACCCGCATAAGTGTCGATCCCGTGGGAATATTGGGATAAAAAGTAGGCTATATGTTAATCCAGGGTGTCAGCTACCTCCATACAAGATTTTATCTAAATCGGTTCAGCGGTTTAAGCGTGAAGAGGTAACAGACAGACACACTTTCGCGTTTATAATAATAGTATGGATTTTTGGATTACGGCCCACTCTCCCACAGAGGCGTGTGTCCCACCAGTGGGAACATTGTAGGCAGATTATGGTTTTGTTTTGGTATCTTACCACTAATAAAAAAATACACTAAGTTCCTTGTGTTAATAAAAATGGTAGAATTGCTAGCAAATTATCAGAAAAATTGAGAAAATTTTCTAATAATATTCACAATTTACAGGTTTAACGCTATTCGAAGCGGGCGGCGGTGGTGCCCTCCCTAAGAACGGACAACAGTGGCACGACTACAGAGACGGAAAACTGCCAGAGCTGTCCAACTTGTCCAGGGAATTCAATCAGTTGTTAAGAGTAAGATTTCCTACTTTTTTTTTATCGTCCCCTGATTCAAAGGGTTACCGCTGGCCCGTAACATAAAGGGCTAAGGAAGGAACACGGGTGGGTTTTAGTCAGTAAGAGTCTGACACTCCCTTTCGCTCCACCCAGAGCGGGAGGGGTCATTTGATGATTTCCCATCCACAAAAAAAGGGTGTATTTCACCTAACTTTTACACCTAGAATACATTTTGGATTTTTTGCCAGTTTTTCCATACTAGAACTGTCAAGACGTCAATTTTATTGAATGAATGAATGATACCTTTATTTGCTAGAATGATAGGTAGATGTTATAATAGTTTGTTTGTTATACTATAATCAACCTTACGATTGTGCAAATGTTAGGTCAAAATAAGATAATAAGGAACAATGACATGATGATATTATTATTATTATATTATTAAAATCATTTGGGTCTCTTAGTTATACGTCGAGTCCACATACGAGATCCACTCAATTCCTAACAATTATTCTATGGACAAAAGATGGTGAACTTTGGTAAAATCAGCCCTTTTTTTTTGAGGATGGGAAATCATCAATTGACCCCTCCCGCTCTGGGTGGAGCGGAAAGGAGTGTCAGAGTCTTACTGACTAAAACCCACCCGTGTTCCTTCCTTAGCCCTTTATGTTCCGGGCCAGCGGTAACCCTTTCGGACAATCCCGCTGACTTAAAATTACCCCTTAGTCAGCATTTCGTTATTTTTATAAATTACTTGATTATAAAATCCTTCGGAATAAACTAACTTACTACTTTTCTATTTGTCCACAGAAAATGGTAGACCCTGACCCCTCAATCCGGCCGTCAGCCGCGCGACTACGCCGACACCAGCTCCTACACCCCGCGGGCAACAAGAGCAAGACGCAGCTCCGTAGAGAACTAGCAGCTGCCAAGATGAAGAACGAGCTGCTCGCCAGGAAGCTGCAGGAGGCTGCGAGGTGAGAATATTATGTAACGTTACGCCTGTATTATTTATAATAGAAACCGCACCATTTTTTGGGTTCCGTACCCAAAGGGTAAAAACGGGACCCTATTACTAAGACTCCACTGTCCGTCTGTCTGTTACCAGGCTGCATCTCATGAACCGTGATAGTTAGACAGCTGAAATTTTCACAGATGATGTATTTCTGTTGCCGCTATAACAGCAAATACTAAAAACAGAATAAAATAAATATTTAAGGGGACTAAACTAATATTTATCTTCTGTCCTTTTCTTAATGAAATAGAAAGAAAAAGATGTACTGTACTTAAATTTAGTTTAGTTTGTGAACAAGGGAATCGGCGCCACTTTGGCATTTATAATATTAGTATGGATTAAAAAAATACTAACAACAAAAACATTTTCGTCCACAGATATATAAAGCCAAGAAAAATACTAACAAAAAACCCATTTCCCTTTACAGATGTATAAAATCCCTAACCCCAAACTTAATAACGAATCAAGAATCCGCGAAGTTCAGGACGAGATCGGCGAAAAGACTACAGAAGCCCCGCGTCGACACACACATCGCGGAAATAATACAATCCGTGACGTCACCGATAAGAATAGACAGGACTTTGGATCGAACGTTTAGGAGAGCAAAATAGGTATAATATGTAGTTAGAAATATTTATTAAATGTCACCTCTGTTAAGACTTCATTCGCATCTGTATGCTTAGTCTTTGTTATCTAAGGTTTTCAAAGAAACATTTGTGTCTGTAACATTACTTGGTTAATTCAAAGCAGAGATACCGATTTAATCTTTGACAAATTCCTATTAACCACCCAACATACAGGTTATATTATCTAACGATTTAAAATATATGCACCTTAATGGCGTAACACACTATCACTCTCAATTTGAAGCATATTGCTAATAAATTGCTCCATATGTTCGAAAAATGTGTCTCAAAAAATCAAAATCAAAATATTTTATTTCACATAAGCCTACATGGGCACTTTGAAACGTCAGAAGCTAGGTGCACGGTTCCAATTGGTCGTTTCCTATGGAGAAGAACCGGCAAGAAACTCCACGGTTACTCTTTTTAAAAATAATTGGCTTTTACAATATTTTCAAATTACAGTAGGTATGGGAGGATAGCGTAGGCCTGTCAACAAGTATCAGCAGGTACTTGATAAAATAAAAAATGGTCTACAGATCTAAAGTCTACAAGGCCTACAAAGTCCTCACATTTACAAAATAAGAATCTATCAAAAGGATAAATAAAAAATAAAAACCTAATAAAACCTAGTGATATGATTCCCATTACAACCACTAAAATAAAGAGATGAAAAATTTAAATTGTCTGCTCAACTACTTAAATAACGCAATGAATGTTGTTGAACTGTCAAAATGAAAGCCATTGCTACTGTTAGTGTGTTACGCTATTACCCTGCTGATATGTACAAAATCCTTACTCCTGCCTTGTGCCGTTAACATGTTTCCTCTACGTATAAGCGACTAATCTTATAAGAAAATTATTAATAGTGGCGTTAAAAAAACGTCCGTATTTGATGTCGAAATGTATAATAAGTCCACCGATATGATGTTGAGTATTGTTTAACCTCTTAATGTAAGTATGCGTGATGTTAATGCAAATAGATGCGACAGAATCGGAACAAAAAAAAATTGCCTATTTTTTTTTATCAACTACTAGCTGCGCCCGCGGTTTCACCCGCGTAAATGTCGATCTCGTGGGAATATCGGGATAAAAACTAGCTTATTTGTTAATCCAGGTGGTCGGCTACTTCCATACAAAATTTTATCAGCGTGAAGAAGTAACAAACATATAAAACACACACTCACAAACTTTCGCCTTTATGATATTAGTGTGATGTTGTGGTCGGCTTCCAGTCTAATCGGAAGCAACTGAATACCAGTGTAGCGACTGTTTATCTGACCTCCACAATTACTACGAATACCTATTTAAATGTACTTCACAAAACTAAAATAAGTAAATTATTTTGGCAGACCTGTCAGATTTATTGGCAGAAAAGTCAGATTTTTTATATTAATGTCAGATGTTTAACAGGAATGTCATTGTTTTTTTTTGCAGAAATGCCAGATTTCTTGGCATTGATGTCAGATTTTTGGCAATAATGTCAAATTTTTACGGTAATGTCAGATTTTCGACTGACAGTTATGTCAGATTTTGACGGTAATGTCAGAAAATCGAGAAAAAAAATGTCGCAGCTGCTATTTAGCACTAACTCAAACCCCTCGACCCCCCCCCCCCCCCTGTATAGTTAATAGATTTTAATATTAGTGCCTTCTGTAACAATTGTGATTGAAAAGTGCTTTCATATCGAATTTAAAGTATAAAATAAACTTGTATAAATAATAAAAAATGTCCTCTAAATGATAATTGTATCTTCCATTGCACTCTTTGTGATAAATCTTGGAAATAGTAATGTAATTTAGAATTTAGATTTTTGAGACGTGGCAACTTTTTCAACGAAAAATCAATTAAATGTATAAAAATTAAACACACTCATATTTTTAAGGGTGTGGTACGGACCATTAGACTGATCAACTTTCTCCATAGGACCAACATTATCATCATCTGCCTAGCCTTTTCCCAACTATGTTGGGGTCGGCTGAGTACCAGTATTTTACATGGAGCGACCGCCTATCTGACCTCCACAACCCAGTTACTGGGTAATACGATACCCTTTGATAAGACTTTAGATAGTTTCTTAGTGTCGATAGACACGAAAGTTTAATATCCCCACACACCTTTCTGATCCGTGGTGTATATTATTTTATTGGATTAAATCACCCCGTATAATAATTTAGAAAACATTCTAATATACTGGTCAAATAAAATCCATCAAATTTTCAACAAAGCCGTTTCGGAGCTACAGACAAACAAACATACAAAACCGACCATGGAATGTTCCAAAGTTTCTTTTTCAAGCCATGTCTCAATTTATTAATATAAGGCAGCTTCTCTAATCATATGTAATAAAAAAAATATAATAAATGTAATATTTATATGAGAAAGAACATAAATAATTTGTATAGGTGTATAAAATTATTAATTTTTAAGCTAATCAACCAGTTTTAATTTTTTTGTTAGCGAGTTTCACGGATGCGCGGCGTGGAAAAAAATACCATTATTATTATCATTTTTTAATATAGTATGTGTGCCTCACGAAGCGACACGCGCTTTACTAGTAATAACCAAGTGTAAATTTGTGCGTGAAACCGAGAACCGTCAGCACATAACACAGACTTCCAACTTCGCTTTTTTGGGGTCGGCTTGGATCCAGCTGAATAACAGTACTTTACATGGAGCGACTGCCTATCAGACCTCCACAACCCAGTTACTGGGTAACACGAGCGATTTTAGACTCTTTATATTAAAGACATGATACATTATTAGGGCTCCGTACCTTAAGGGTAAAAACGGGACCCTATTACTAAGGCTCCACTGTCCGTCTGTCACCAGGCTGTATCTCATGAACCGTGATAGCTAGACAGTTGAAATTTTCATAGATGATGTATTTCTGTTGCCGCTATAACAACAAATACTAAAAACAGAATAAAATAAATATTTAAGGGGGCTCCCGTATAACAAACGTGTTTTTTTTTTTTCGGCGTTTTTGCCTTGTGGTACGGAACAGTTCGTGTGCGAGGCCGACTCGCACTTGGCCAGTTTTTCTGTACTTAAATAGTTATTTCTACGCCGCGCAATCGTCAGTAAATCGCGTTTAGGGGCACTCTGACCAAACTGTCTTAGGTCATATAGTCTTTATGTAATTATTGTAAAATTTAAGAATTATTCGTTTTAAGTTGATTTTGTCCAAATTATTGTGAGTATCGCGATTTGTACGTACAATTGAGTATTGCGATTTGTTGTCCAAAACCAAGACTAGTCGTTTCCCAACTATGTTGGGGTCGGCTTCCAGTCTAACCGGATGTAACTGGATATACCGGATATTACATGGAGCGACTGCCTATTTGACATCCACTGCCCAGTTACTTGGTAACACCTCATCTGCCGAGCCTTTTCCCAACTATGTTGGGGTCGGCTTCCAGTCTAACCGGATGCAGCTGGATACTAGTATTTTACATGGAGCGACTGCCTATCTGACCTCCACAACCCAGTTACTGGGTAATACGATACCCCTTGGTAAGACTGGTTGTCAGACTTTCGCGCTTCGACTGTCAAAGATCCACGAATGACAGCCGGGACCAACGGCTTAACGTGCTTTTCGAGGCACCTATTCAATGTAATTTGTTTTCTAATTTCAAGTCAACTTTTAGGCTGCCTTTCCACCAGTGATGAGCGAGGATGCGTAGCGAGGGATGAGTGTAATACTAACCAATACCAACGCTAACTTATTTCAAGCTTTTTTTTTTTTTTTAAACGTTGCCCCACACTAGGAATTTCTCCTGTATCGTGGGTGCGTTTACAAACATTTAAACTCACATACACAAACAGCCAGACCCGGAACAACTAGAACAACTACTTGTAGGTCATACAAATATAAATAATAATAATAAAGCTCATTTATTCCATACTTTACAATTATATAATTACAAATTAAATAGTTTGTGTTAATTTTATTTGGGTATGGATCCCTTTTGGGTAAAAGCCTCCTCCATCCCATGCCAATTTTTCCTGTTTTGGGCCAACTCCATACAACTCGGACCAGCTACCTCAGCGATGTCATCCGCCCATCTCTTGCGTGGTCTGCCTCTGTTCCTCTTGCCTCCCGGTCCAGACCACTCCTCATACAAATATACGAAGCTATAAAAATGAAGCGATGTTATTGGTTGGTTTCACACATCCCTCGCAACAGATCCTGGCTCATCTCTGGTGGAAAGGCAGTTATCGTTCAACCAATAAATTCAAACAGTTTACTGATCAAGCTACTATAAAAAACCAAGAAAAAAAAAGTTTTAAATAGATATTTTTAACTCTGCTATTTTAATTTTTTTTTTTACAAGTAAGACTATTTTAATACATTTATTTCTATGTATAGATACAAACAGCTGTGACAAAAAATTAAGACTTTTTAACCATTAAATTATTCATTACAATTCAAAGTGAAACCAACTACAGGCACTATGGGATTGTCAAGGAGTCTGTCAGTTAGAAAGATGAAGCTAGTTGCCCATTCCAAAGTGTAGTAGGTTCCTATGGAGAAGAACGGGCAAGAAACTCTATGGGCACTCCACAAAATATGTAAAACTGTTTCTAAACTTCTTTTCAAATCAACCAATCGTAATTCTCAATTGTATTTACAAAAAAATCTCCTTTTATTTATTATTTTTAGGATATAATAAACTCCATAATCAAATGATTTAATTTTTAGTTTTTATAATCTTAAAAAAACCCCATATTTTTTGTTCTATGTCCCTACGATTATGGTCATTGGCGATAAAATCAACGGTAGAATCTATGACTTCTGTTTAATCCAATCAAACTATTGAAAAATAAAACTTTTATAATTTTAAGTAAAATTGAGGCATTTTTTCCCACGTCAGACAATATTTTTTTCAAACCGTTTTCTTCCCTTATTTAAAAAAAAAAACACAATTTTTAACAGTTAATTTTCCTATAAAAAATTCGTCTTTCGAGGGAAAAATTGTCTTTATCAAAAATGGTTTTGTAACATAGTTCATAATATTTTCATACTACGCCAAATGGGCACAACAGAAAATATTATTAATATTTAAACTAATTATTACCAAACTGAATACATAGTAAGTCTTAGTGTCTAAACACACTATACCGTAGGTACGCGACCGATTTTCCGCGGCTGATTTTACTCCTCGGCCCCGGATCTTCTTCGGCAATCGAACCGAACTTCGGTCGCGTATAATGTGTACTCTACAGAATACGTTGCCGCCGAATTGCCGCTGAACTTACGCCCAACCGAAGCTCGGCTGTACTCTATAACGCAACGTAATTTCGGCATAAAGTGTTGTCAGTAATTCAAATAGCATTGCAGGCGTAATCATGCCGAACTTTGGTCGCGTACCTTCGGCATGGTATGGTGTGTTTAGACACTTTAGCTGCACTTTCGTTAAAGAGCGGTGGCCGACACATAACGGTCGCAGTGACGCCTGTCGTGAAAATGATGCCACCAATGTTTGACTTTACAGTGTCAAAAAAACTAGGTAAATACACCAACTTCGACTCAATTTACACCGCCGCGGAACGGAGTGGAATCGAGTTTTTGTAATAGCAAAATGAACTTCATGTCAATTGTCTAACGTACAAACTAGATACGAGCTTATTACTGCGGGAATTCCCGAGAATGCGCGGTAATTCTCCAGAAGATGCGCGACCTGTGCGTATGGGTGCATCTAATTTGTGCGTTACACTATTGACATAAAGTTCATAATGCTTTGTACAAAAAAATCGCTTCCATTCCGTTCCACGGCGGTGTAAATTGAGCCTTACTTTCACAAATAACGTTTCAGTGACGTCATTGGACGGTAAATAGCGGACGCCATGTGGCGGTCACGACTCTTCTAGGAAACCTTACCCACGATTTTTGATAGAATCCGTGAGCAAATGTCATGTCACAACGATTTTGTAATTTCTGTCTTATTTTGATTTCTCAGAGAGAATTAATATGTCTATGTGATGAAACCCTTATGTAGTAGGGTGAAGGGACGAATTGTCGTCCATGTAATTTTAAATAATTTATAACAAATCATACCTACCCACATGGTGGGTTGGTTATTATTTAATTTTAGTTTGATCTCATTCTACTTTTTTTTGTCTATGGTAAAACTTGACTGCAAATACCATCATGTTAGTTACTTACGGAGACGGCAGAAAATTGTTTTATTGTATCATATTTTGACTCAACTTGCTTGAAAAAGGCTTTGCTACTAACCCCTTCTTCAAGTTTCATTGTAGTTAAAATATTTAAATTTAAAATAACGGTTTCTGGAACACATTCTAAATTTAAATTGAGACGTAACGGTTTTTTTTTTAATTTTGAAATGTGTTAGGACCGGATTCTGTTTTTTAATTGCAGATTAGGATTTTTATTTTCTAGTAATTTAATTTCTTTTTTGATTTTCTGCTAAATCCGTGAGCGAGAGTATGTCTTCTCAAAACAAATATTTTGTAAAAATATGAACTTTGCAGTTATAGAGTTGTGCGCTTGTACCAAAATTCTGTTTTTTTACCGTTAATGTGTAAATATGACTCAAAATTGATTGTTGGACGCCACCAAAGCAGGAAGAAGTGTGGGCTTGTATAATTGTATGTATATTTGCTTATTGATAATGTAATAAATGCTTGTTTCAATTATTTGGAGTGTTTTATTGAAAACGACACATGCTTGATGAGATTTCATCATCTGTCTAGCCAGTTCCCAACTATATTGGGGTGTGTCACTGACTGGCAGAGCCACCATCAGGGATTTCAATTTTGATAACACAAAAAATTCGTCGCTAATTGGTCGAAATTTGTCGCCAAATATCAGAATTTGTCGGTCACTGGTTCAAAAGATATAAGGGATATAGGTGGCCGATCTGGAGAGTCTCCCCAGGTGTCACTGACTCTGGCAGAGCCACCATCAGGGATTTTAATTTTGATAGCACAAAAAATTCGTCGCTAATTAGTCGAAATTTGTCGCCAAATATCAAAATTTGTCGGTTACTGGTTCAAAAGTTATAAGGGTTTATAGGTGGCCGATCTGGAGAGAGTTTCCCCAGCAGGGCCACATTTATATCTCAAAAACTAGGGTACCTAGCGAAGATCTGTTTTCTCCCATATTTAGTCGCCAATTAGTTGGAATCAACGCAGGGGTGCTCAAAATCATGTAAGTACCTAGGTACTGAATCCATCGTAATCCCTGCCAGGTGGCACCAAACAGATGTTTATAACGACGTTTAATGTACCATATTTAATGCAAATTAAAGATATTATATTAAATTCAACTATCTTCCTTAGTTATGTTAGAATTTAATTTTGTTATTTTTACCTGTCTAAATAAATAAAAGTTTATGAAAAAAAGAAGAAGATGAAACTCTTCCTTAGTTATAAAATAATAATAAAAAAAAATCCGACACCCCGATCACCACGCCCTGCCAGGAAAAATCTGAGACAGCGCCATCGTGCGTGCAATAGAAGAAATATTATGAAAAGTTCTCAGTGTTGCTACTGAATAACAGATGGCACTAGTAACACCACTTAACTGAAAATTAGTGAGTATCTATTCTAATATTATAAAGTTGAAGAGTTTGTTTGTTTGAACGCGCTAATCTCAGGAACTGCTGGTTCGAATTGAAAAATTATTTTTGTGTTGGATAGTCCATTTATCGAGGAAGGCTATAGGCTATATAACATCAAGCTACGACCCTTAGGAGCCGCGCAGCGTGTGACACCGCGGGGAACAGCTAGTCTAAAATAAGAAGGATAGGCAAACTCAGTTGAATTATTTTATTCAAGAGTTAATAGACGTTTCTCTGGTTTACATGGCGATATGTGGGTGTTCAATCTCAATCTGAATAAGTTTGAAGGATATTGCTAATGCATTGCTTCATAAGTTTGAAAAAATTATCTGCTCAACAACGTAAATAACGCAATGAATGTTGTTGAACTGTCAAAATGAAACCCAAATTGCTACTTATAGTGTGTTAACCAATTACCCCGGGTCCCATACAGGCGTGATTTTTGAGATAATTAAAGTCATACTGTGAGCTAGTTCTGTGGAAACGATTGTTACCTATTTGCTGATTAATGTTAAGGGGGAAGCTCTAAGGTGGCCCGCGAAATTCAAATTTTCTTACGTTTTTTGCAATTTGTTGGTCAGTATTAAGTTGTACGTTGATTAAAATATGATTCGCGGTCGTAACAAATATGTATTTACATAATTATAATCATTAAAGTCATCAATACAACTCTCTAAGACCATGTAATCCCCAAATGTCAAGATTTCATGAAATAGTCATTCTTGGGGATTACATGGTCTTAGAGATTTGTGTTGATGACTTTAATGATTATAATTCTGTAAATACATATTTGTTACGGCCGCGAATCATATTTTAATCAACGTACAACTTAATACTGACCAGCAAATTGCAAAAAACCTAAAAAAAATTGAATTTCGCGGGCTACCCTGGCGCTTTCGCCTTAAGGAACTTTTTATCTAAATAAACTTATGAACTCCCCGCTCCGGGATTTGGTTGATGGCAGGCTCGCCCTATTATACGAGTAAAATGTAGGTGTTCTTAGACAGGGTTATTGGTGTTAGTGTTTTAATACACTAACAACCTTGCAGGACTGGATTACTACAATCATAATCAAACAACAACTTTTGTTCTACGTCTTTTTACAAAACATAATACAATTTACCATAAATAAACCATTAAGATTTCGTTGTTCTATCGAACCCCCCCGCTCCCCCCGCTGAATTTTGTAATAGACACGGCAGTTTGTTTACCTAACTATCGCTTTCTTTGCTTCGCGTAGGTACAGACGCCAGCTCATCAAGTTACTACAATCTGTCAGATTTCTTTAATAGATTTTCGACTTTATTGCTAAAGCATAAGGTTCAAGGTTGATTGGGAAAATCTGACAGTTTCGGGTAGGTTGACCTGCTGGCGTCTGTACCTAGAGTTCGTAACAGATAATCAAATAAATATTACAATTCAACGAATTGAATTTTTATTTTTATATGAAAGTCTGATGAATTAGAAAGAAGTGATGAATTTATAAAAGTCATAGAACAAAAATTGTTGTTTAGGTACCTATGCCATGATGTTAGAGTACTTACTACTATAGTCCTGAGGGGTTAGTGTTTTACCAATAACCCTGAATTTAGTACACCTCTGCATGACCCTTCGGGGTGCCTATACAGGCGTGAACATAATAAAATATATCAAACTTATGGAAGATGTAGGTAAGTAATACTGCTGATTCTAATGCAGATTATAATAAAATTATGTAAAGCCACAGTCGTTAATCATATTTTAACCGGTAAAGCTCCGCGCGTGACCGATGGGTCACGAAACAATAGAAAATCAATTGTGTCTCATTAGCGGAGCTTATGGGGTTAATCAACATACAACCTGACACACTGACCTGCTAATTGCAAAAACCCCCCAAGGGTGCTGTTGAGTTACTGCTGTCAGAGACAATAACTGGGAGAGGTCAGGGGGCTTACTATCACCTTTTATAAAAACGTTCAATTTCCATTCAGTTCAAAAGCAGGCCTACTTCTGCTCTGCTAATAATCGTACTAGGAGAGTATTAAAAGTGAACGACTATTGCACGAATTTCACCGAAGTTGAATGGTAATGCTTGTCTGTGGCCTGCTGTAACGCCATTGTCTTTTTATTAGGCATCGTTCAAAAACTTAAATCTCATATTACCGGTTTTTTGAAAATAATAGAAACATGATTTTCTTAGGTATATACATATTCTAACTATGATTATGTATAACAAATTACCTTGATACCATATCTAAAAGCACTATAGAGCTCAATTTCACGTTCAAAACAACTTTGTAACTTTGAAAGATTCAATGTGATTTTGAACGTGTGTGGTTACGTCGTGCAACAATTTAAAAAAAAAATGTATTTTTGCGCGCCAAATAAATAATAATTATTTATTTGTATGTTTGTATTATCTTCACAATGTCGTCAGTTTGTTTACATGATGAAAATATCATAATGGTGTACTTAATTTACGCATTTTTAATTGGATTGGAATGTCGCTCAGATTTTATAACAATTAATGTGGTGAATTTTATTTCTAGGAAAACACGAACAAGTCGTTTTATTATGACCCAACTGCTTCGCCGGGAGTTCTTAAATAATCCTAGAGAAATAAATGTAGTTAGGTATAACAAATCCTTCCAAGCATGGGAACAGCAAAATAATGTGGAAAATGGTTGCAGAGAGAAGATAGTATTTTTGGGCCCCCCATAGTGTAACGTCTATTAATTAATACCTAAAAAAAATAACCTTAATATCATTTTAAATAGTCGATTTTTTAAATAAAGTTTAACCTGTATCACGAAATCGCAATAAAAAGAAAATGTTTTGATAATGCACTCAATTGATTCAATTCCCGTTATGGTCGTCGTGGTCGTAAATACGTGTATTGAACCGTATATTTTATAAAAATATATTATATTCCTATTATATTTATACAGATCGAGGTGGTAACCAAATCTATTTTTAGAAAAACCATTGCCGCTGCAGCAGGTCCTCCTGTGTTTAATCCCATTTTTTTAAGTTTACACTCTCGAGTTTAGTAAAAACTACGTGAAACGGATTGCAGTTTTTGGTTTCTTGTCAGTTTGACTCTAGTGTTGTACTCAGTTATTAACGGTTGCTACATATTAGTACTTAATCTGTGATTAACGGTCAGGCACTCGATTGTCCCGATTATGTAGAATATGTAGTTCGAAAACTCAATTCAAGTTGAATCTAAGGTAGGTACTAGAGGGAACCTACCTCCAGTACCTTAAGGCACCTTAAATTACCTTAAAGCAAGATCCAGAAAAAAAGGTTACATGCTCTGTGATCCAGAATAAAGCAACCGTTCTTTATTGGTACAGACGCCAGCACATCAAGTTACTACAATCTGTCAGATTTCTTTAATAGATTTTCGACTTTATTGCTAAAGCATAAAGTTCAAGGTTGGGAAAATCTGACAGTTTCGGGTAGGTTGACCTGCTGGCGTCTGTACATACATAGGTATTTAAGTCGGTAACATTCAACTAAGATCGGCTTTGATTTAAGTCAGTAACATTCAACTAAGATCGGCTTTGTAAAGAGTGTTTCTCCTACTCACATTCCACTGTCAATCAGAAAATCAATGACGGTACGACGACGATTTTAATGACAAATAAAATTACACTTTATCAACTTCTCCCCAGCGAAAGCACTAGGAAGTGGTGAAGGGCGGGCGTTTTGGGCGAGTTTCTTTTGTAATTTTGACATTCAAAAAGTGATGATTCTCAGCTTAGTTTGAATACTTTATCTAATCGCGACTACATCAAGTGGCACATCGAGAGAAAATGGACTCGATCCTTTATTTAGAGTAATGAGTTTCATATTATAATCAAGCCGCAGCACTATCTATCTGACACTGTCAAAAAGACAAGTGTCACAAGTGTCCAAACTCCAAAAACATTTCATTCATTTATTTATTTAGTCCGTTTCTTTCGAATTGCATGAAATTGATATTTTTTGTTTTCCTGTGTGTAATTGAAGGGTTTTAATGAACATGGAATCTTCACGACGGTACAGCATTTACTCCAGAAGGATGTTGTGTTAATAATAATTATTGTTCAGTAAGATTTCAACGCAATGTGCGAAGACATTGTTGGCGTTGGCTGTTGTGCTTGTGCACATGTAGACATGGTATCAAGATGAGAAGTGGAGCGACCTGCATAATTTTAGATGAAATACTATTTACTTCTAAGTCGTCTGACGTTGAAATTGTTATCCTACATAATAGTAATAAAAATATTTTGTTAATTATGTGATTTTTGATTTCATGAACCGTTTTATATACCTTTAAATTGTTTAATCCTACTATTTATTACTGAAAAGTGCACTATTTTACTAAATTATAAAACCGAGGCCAAACTACTCACTAAACAATAGCTATTTTAGTGTGCTCTATGTTATGATCGTATTTCTTAGTAGGTATTCCCGTTAGACAAGTTGAACTATTCTTTATTACCACTGTAATGTAGACATCCTAGGGAACAATAAATAAACCTGCAGCTTTTAGATAAGCCTCTGTGACACTGAAGTAAAATTGTGCATTGAGTGGCGTGGGTCATCTTGCAGCTTCGCCCTCGATGCGGCTGGCTATAGTCCTGCGGAGGCGCGATGCCAGTCAGTGGATACAGCATTCGCAACAGGGTCGGTTTTGACAGGGACATCGACGCGCAACCTGGTACAGACGCCAGCACATCAAGCTACTACAATCTGTCAAATATCTTTAATAGATTTTCAGCAACCAGTAATAATCAATAATGTCTCATTTAGAGCCAAGTTAAGTTTCTCAAGTTAGTGGATACATCCACTAACTTAGCATGGGCTGATCGGCTCCATACTGGACAGGCCTGCGGAAAAACAAAGCGCCATTCCAGTTGTTCGCACGACTTGAGCAGATGCCTCCCATCTGGTGGATACGTTAGGCGACAGTAAGTGATTTCTGGGATGCACTTTCTGTTTAACATTTTCGCAGTTTCTCCGGGAGGGACCTATCCAAAGTGATGCCAAGATACTTTGGGTGAGTACTGTAGTCAATGTAGGTGATTGGAACCCCTTGCCATGAGATATTTAATGTTCGTCCCGCTTTTCTGTTACGAACGTGGAATGCGCATGACTGCGTTTTAGAGGGATTTGGTTTCAGGTTTCAGGGCGTTGCTGAGAGGGCGGTGGAAAGGTTGTTTTCAATCTCCTCAAAGTGAGTGGCTTGGCAAGAGGTCTGCGTACAGAAAGAGGGTTGTGTTTGGGCTCACCGGTTGATCATTAGTGTAGATGTTAAAGAGCAGAGGGGCCAGTACATTGATTACACTAGGCATTGCTATGTGTGGTCACTATTATTTTATTTTTAGTAGGTACTAGGTCAAATAAGAAAAATATTGATTCATAAATTCCCTTTATTCATTTCAAAAGGGTTATTTATTTTCCTAGTGCGACGCCGCGCCGTCGGTTTCTTTTTTCTATTAGATATTCACTCTCCAAATATTTCGTGCTCGTCACACATCTACAAAAGAATTACAGAAATAATAAAAATAAGTGTTGTATGGGCACTGAATTACAAAACAATGTTGAAAAAGCTCGTAACTTATTCAAGATGGTTATAATTTGACGTTACAAACGTTCAGCAGTCGTTTTACTGTTGTCAATTAGCACGCCATAGTATAAAATTCTATACAAAAATCAAGGTGAACAGTTTTTGTAAACGTCAGCGTAGCAGGCCTGTTGCAGGCCTGCTAATAAGACCGCATAGTACAAAAAAGCAATGCAGTTCAACTTCTGCCCTGCTATAAGAGGTGATAGTAAGCCCCCTGTAGGCTGATGGAAAAAAAAAATGGCTGTTATCAGGGATCTATTTAATAAAACGTTCATTTGACCTGATGTTTTATTTTGATAAGCGTCACAAAAACGTTTGTCCTCCCCATTTAAATGTTCCCATTTAATATATCACCGCAAAACCGGTTTTAAATCCACACAAAATTGCCATAACACATTTGAATAGTAAACCAAAGCGTTAAATCCGCCATTAGTCGATCTAAATCGTAATAAATACAAAAATAAAATATAATTAAGTATGGCAATACTAATTCGCCATGTCAAATTATACGGAAGCGCGACGAATCTGACAAAAGATGTCGTCGCGTGCCTTTTGCCGCCAAATTGCGTGTCAATTGCATGCGTTCAATAAAATTTATATTAATTTTATGAGATGTGTGATTCCATATTTATTGCAGTATGGGTCTAATTAGAAAATATTAAGAAATCGAATCAAAAAACATTATTAAACATTATTCGATCGAGAGGCCTTTGCCCTGCAGTGGGACATCACAGGCTAATAATAATAAATAATAAATTCGATCGAGAGAAAAAAATCGAGATGTTATGAGAATAGTTTAAACCGCGATTCAAATCTGAATTCGAGATCAGAGTTCCATACAAATTAGAAATGTTCTAAATTCGTACTGACGGGATCGAGTCAGTGCGCTAGCCCCTAGCCCTCAAAACTAATACTAATAAGGTAGGTATTTCGGAAATCGGACCGGAAATCACGCCCAGTTGAATATCTGACATTCGTTACGTTACGAAAGTACCTATGACTGGGTTTTGGAGGTCAAATATTATTATGCAGTCGCTCCATGTTAAATAATACCTATAAGCTGCATCCGCGAGCGTCAGCGAGCAATGGAGCGCAGTAGGTATCCTTGGAGTTAAACTTTCTGATCGTATAAGGAACTCGATACTGCGTTCTAAAACTCAAATTGCTGATGTAGGTCACACGGCTGCCAAGCTAAAATGGAACTGGGCTGGTCACATCTGTCGCATGCCGGAGGAACTATGGGCTAAAGTAATCACACAATGGGTCCCAAACAGCAGTAAACGACAACGCGGCAGGCCCAGAATGAGGTGGCGGGACGAGCTCGACTCTTTTCAGAAGGATTGGCGTTTAACAGCACTGGATAGGGATAAGTGGAAGGAGGGAAGGGAGGCCTTTGCCCTGCAGTGGGACAGAAATGGCTGATAATAATAATAATAAGCTGCATCCCGTTAGACTGGAAGCGCGACCATGACATAGTTAGTTGGGGTTAAAACGCTCAGCGGACGATGGATACTTCAGAATCGGACCGGACATTTTTGTCGAATTCGGATAGGATAAAGCGAAAACGCTGCTGCAACAAACTCCCATATTTTATCAGTGCAAGTGTGCAACACACCCCGTTAACAATGCAAGCGTGTATAATACATTGAATATCAACCCCTAATATGCTTTATTCAAATCTGCACAATATTTACGCAATTACATCAATTCGATACGGACAGTTGTCTGTTGGCAAGGGGTTAATGTCAAAACAACGCTTTGGAAGCCATTTTTTATAGTTCTGATATTATTAATAAACCAGGCTATTAATGTCGCACTGCTGGGACACAGGCCTCCTGTCTGTGAGAGGGACTGGGCCGTAATTCACCACGCGGGCCCTTTGCGTGTTGGTGGATGGAGCATGTCTTCGATTTTTTTGTTCTAAGACATGCCAGTTTAGGACAAAAAAAAAATCTCCCTTACGCTCCACCCAGAGCGGGAGGGGTCATTTGATGATTTCCCATCCGCAGAAAAAAAAAAAATAAAAGACAAGAAGGGAAAAGACAAGACATGCCAGTTTCCTCACGATATTTTTCTTCACCGTTTTGAGAGCAGTTGTGATGAAATAATTTACCCGTCTGCCTTCAAAGCAAGAGTGAACAGGCATCTTCTGGGCACGCTCGTTCCATCATAGTCCTCATCCATCGCTTTCCACCAGGATACAGCAATATAAAAAAACTGGCCAAGTGCGAATCGGACTCGCACACGAAGGGTTCCGTACCACAAGGTAAAAACACCGAAAAAAAACACGTTTATTGTATGGGAGCTCCCCTTAAATATTTATTTTATTTTTAGTATTTGTTGTTATAGCGGCAACAGAAATACATAATTTGTGAAAATTTCAACTGTCTAGCTATCGCGGTTCTTGAGATACAGCCTGGTGACAGACAGACAGCGAAGTCTTAGTAATAGGGTCCCGTTTTTACCCTTTGGGTTCGGAAGCCTAAAAATCAAATGGTAAAGTGCCTGCCTGGGTTCGAATTTACGACCTACAACCCATAAGTCGCGATCCTTTCTACTGGGCCACCACTGCTCACAGCGAGGAAGTGTAACAAACAAACATACAAAATCATTAAATATTTTTTTTTCTTTTGCAACTAAGCCGATGTCGTCTATTCTGCCAGAGCGTCGTCTTTTCTCTTTAATATTAGTTTCTATAGACAAATGTCAACGTCAGCTGTTCTGTCACCCTGTGTTGCATTTTATAAGTCACACTCTAGTTAGGGTCACGTCCAAAGACTACAATATGATGCTGTATAAGTCACGTCCTATTGAGTTGAATGTCGGTAACCGATGTGTTGGCAGTAACCTGTCAGTGACATTCGGTTCATGGTGTGTGTGATACTGATTGTTAAACTATGTTATGAACGGATATTCAGCAACTATCCAGTATCCGGCCTAATTTTAACATCCGGCTAATAAAATTATTATTTTTCTGAGCCGTCAGAGTTTTTAGTAAAGTCTATACACTGCTATATTAATTACCTCATAACCATAATCAGCCTATAATGTTCCCACTGCTGGGACACAGGCTTCCTCTCAATGAGAGGGAGTGGGCCGTAATCCACCACGCGGGCCTAGTGCGGGTTGGTGGATGTCACATGTCTTCGAATTTTTGGTTCTAGGACATGCCGGTTTCCTCACGATGTTTTCCTTCACCGTTTTGAGAACATTGGTGATGAAATCATTTACACAAAGTAAAGCGCCTGTCTGGATTCGAACCTACGACCTACAACTCGTAAGTCGTGTCCGTGACCACTGGGCCACCACTGCTCACCTCATACAGTATAAAAAAATAATAAAGAAAATGTTACAAAACACTGGATATGATGACTTGAAACAATTCATTTAAAGACTCGAAACCTGACACTGAATCAAAGGAAGCACAAATGGAAACAAGCACACACACTTACATACACACACACACACATACTTTTTTTCTTTCTTTCTTTTATTTATTTAATTATCCATTTATTTCAGGCATCAGGGCCCATATAAACACATCATCATCTGCTTGCCTTTTCCCAACTATGTTGGGGTCGGCTTCCAGTCTAACCGGATGCAGCTGAATAACAGTATTACATGGAGCGATTGCCTATATGACCTCCACAACCCAGTTACTGGGTAATACGATGCTCCTTGGTAAGACTGGTTGTTAGACTTTCAGGCTTCTGACTACCCGTAACGACTGTCAAAGATCCACGAATGACAGCCGGGACCAACAGCTTATCGTGCTTTCCGAGGCAAGGAGGGGTCACGGTATGTAAAGATGGTCACCCATCCACAGACCAACCGTGGCAAGCGTAGCTTAATCTGATCGATCGACCTGTGCGGCTGTTATTATTTAGCCACGGGCCCCTCATAAAAATAACATCAGTATTTTTGCGAATTTACTCAAATGACATGTAAATACATCGATCTTCACGTGAAGATCGTTAATGACCAGAATTGCGCGGGTCAATGGTTTTTGGCGAGAACTTTGGAGGGATACCTATAATCCAGAAAACTACACGACGCCAGCACATCAAGCTACTACAATCTGTCAAATTTCTTTAATAGATTTTCAACTTTATTGCTGAAGCATAAGGTTCAAAGTTGATTGAGAAAATTTGACAGTTTCGGGTAGCTTGATGTGCTGGCGTCTGTACATATTCATCCCATAGGGGTAGGCAGAAAGTACAGAACGTCACCTGCTACGATCCTTTGGTACGTCATACTCCTTTTGCCTCTTTCACGTTCATACATCAGGGCCTGCAGTCTCGACTTAAATAGCAATCGCTTTACGACCGAATTCGGGCGCAAAGTCCTATCGATCCGGATTTAGTGATATTTGGTAGTCTCGACTCTCAAAGTTATCGATTGTCATCGGTATCTTACCGAAGTTTGTCGCAAACTTTACGATTTTCGTAATGTTTACGAATATATTTTGCGAGCATTTTTGACAGATGTGACGTTTGTCGTAAAGATCGTTAAGGCTAGCGATTATTGTCGGTATTATTTAGCGATCGGTAGTTTGCGACAGCGTCGCTATCTAAGTCGAGACTGCAGTCCCAGGGGGCCTAAAAAGGCCACTTTGGCAGAATCATAAAAGGATAACATTTCTTATTTATTTATTAATAATGGTTGCGCTAATTTAAATCGCAGATTAAACTTTATTATTTGGCAACATTACTATTTGGTTGGTAATACATCCCTATCTCCCATCCCTTCCTTGCACGGAACCTATCGTACTCGTGGAAGCGAGATGGCGAACGTACGGCGGAAGTGAGCCGTCATTGGACATTCACTAGACTTTTTATTTCGTTGGCTATAAACTTTCGTGTCGAGAACATTGTGCTCCCTAGAAAACTTGGAAAACTTGGTGTTTGTGCGTGAAAACCGCTGTGATCGAGCTGAGGAGTTGCTGACGAGGAAATAAAGGTACCGTGCATCCTTGTAACCCTTTTGAAAGATCGATTTTCTCTGTGCCTCCACGCGGTCTTTCAACGTCCCACTTTACTACCTACCAAGTTAATTTGTTGTGTAATTTTAGCCTATTCCGCGTAAACATTTGGTCCTTTTCGAGCCGGATTCCATCTGGAATCAGTGAATAGCCAACCATTCCCCTATCCTGGGTCAATTTGTCGCAAATCTCGCAATTGTAACCGCGCCGCGCGCACGCGCCGGTCAGTTAGGTTAATTATCGTTAATTCTCGTAAACCCCGCTAAAAGTATCGTATCGTCTCGTTGTATCGTATCGTCTCGTTGTGTCGTATCGTCGTAATCTAGCAAGTAAGTTAGATTTTCGCAACCGCAATCCTAACAAATACGTTAGGCACATTATTTCGTTTCGTGACCCAGGAACGTAACAAACATCGTAGGTAGGTAACAAATTACGATCGAACCGCATAACTTGTAATTGTTCTGTTGAATACAACATCATTTATTGTAATTTGTGGAGTGTAATCGGTTCACAGTACTTCCAGAACTACCTACTTGTCGTAAATATTTAGTTATTTATTTAGTTAGTCGTAAGCCGCTAATATGGCGGACGCAACTCTAAAAAGATTAATATCGAAACGCGATCGGATATTTGCTCGCATGCAAATCATTTCTGATCAGGCAAAAAGAATCGACTTAGAAGGATTCGATAAGGAGTCCTTCCTCTGTGACATTAAAACAGTGGATTCATTGCGTGTAGACTTCGAAAACATATTGGACGAAATTGTTATCCATGAGCTCAAATTAAAGCCTGACTGCGCTGTTTCCTATCAGGCGCTTTCTTCATTCGAAGACCTTTTGGGCCGTGTAAAGCGAGCAGAAGAAAAACTGCTAATTCAATCTCGTAATGAGGTCAAAAGGTCGCCTCGACTACCTCCTATCGAAATTCCCGAATTTAACGGAGACCATAGAAATTGGCCATTGTTTATCGCTAGTTATAAAAACGCAGTGCATAATAATGTTTCTCTGACAGACTGTGAGAGGTTATATTATTTGATAGGAAAATTAACAGGCAAGGCTCGTTCAATATGTGCTGGAATAAATCCATCAGCTGATAATTACCCCCTTATTTTCGATTTGCTTTGTAAAAGGTATGAAGATAAGCGTCAGTCCGCAACTTCATACTTAGATCAATTATTTGAATTTAAATCTATTTCGACTGGAACCCCAAATAATTTAGAATCATTCCTCGATAAATTCTCGTCGTCTGTAGCCGCTTTAAAAAACACAAAGGTCAATGACCTCGCTGATTTCATTTTGTTACATATTGCTATTAAGAAACTCGACCAAGATACTGTGCGTGCCTTCGAAACTAATTATCAACTAAGATCTAATAGTTTCGAAATTCCATCCTTTTCTGATTTGGATTGTTTCGTTCGTGACCATATAAAAATGTTAGAACGTACTTCATCATCTGTTGCTAGGGTCACCAATAACAAGAAACCACTCGAACGTAAGTCTACCGTCGCGTACGCCAGCACCTCTGGTCCCGAGAAAACTACATGTAGTCTATGCAGTGAGCAACATGATTACATTTATAAATGTAGGATATTTAATAGTTATAACCCGGATCAGCGTTTTAACTTCGTAAAGTCTAATAATTTATGTATAAATTGTTTAAGTAGTGGACATCGTGTTTCCATGTGTGAGTCAACTTCTAGATGTAGAAAGTGCCACCGAAAGCACCATTCATTATTGTGCTTTGGGGGCCGGCAAGCCGCGTCTGCTACCGCTGCCAATGCGGCACCTAGTGACGCTAACGCTGCCTCCGCTCGCGATGACGTCGCGCTGCCGCTGTGTGCGTTATCAGCTAATAATAATGAGGTTGACCATTTGTCTCGATGCCCCACGACGGTTTTAATTGCAACTGCGCGTATTATTGTCGTGGATTCTCATGGTAATAAACACATTGTTCGTGCATTATTAGACAGCGCTTCGCAAAGTAACTTTATCACACGTGAGTGTTGTCAACGCTTAGGTTTGAACATAAATAATCGACCTACTTGTTCCGCCGTGAAAGGAATAGGTGGTTCAAGTAAAACAATTCAGGGTTCCGTAGAATTTAAATTTCATTCTCGCTTCGATCGTAACATAAATTATAGTGTCGACTCTTTGGTAGTAGATAAAATTACTGAACATTTACCAACTGCCACGGTTAATTCTTCACTCTTGTCTAACTTCAAAAACTTGCCGTTGGCAGACGACACATATTTTTCTCCAGGCCCGATTCAAGTATTGATCGGTGCTTCGATTTATCCACACTTACTCTTGTCGAATAAGGTTCAAGGACAGCCGCCATATGTATCACCGCTTGCTTTAGAAACTGTCCTTGGCTATGTTATAGTAGGTGACGCTCCGGTCCGTGTTGATAGCAACTCGACCGTTTCATATTGTTGTACCGCGGACCCACTGGACTCTGCGGTCCGGAAATTTTGGGAATTGGAGGAGGTGGATGTTCCCCCTGTAGTCAGCTCGGACGACAGGGAGTGTGAGGAATTTTATACACGCACCACTACTCGGGATAGTGACGGTCGATACGTGGTAGCTCTGCCTTTCAAGGGTGATGTCGAGTCCCTTGGTAACTCACGCCAAGCAAGTGAACGTCGGTTTCACTGCTTGGAAAGGAAGATGCAAGCTTCTCCACAATTAAAGGTCGCGTATGATAGCGTCATCCTCGAATACTTAGAAAAGGGTTATATATCACCTGCAAATTCTGATTCCTCAGAAGTTTCGTACTTTATTCCGCATCATGGGGTGATCAGGGATGATAAGGTCACCACCAAACTTCGTGTCGTTCTCGATGGTAGTTGCAAAACTACCTCCCGCATTTCGCTTAATGACCTCTTGTACGGTGGGCAAAACCTGCAAGGGAGTTTGTTTAATATTATCGTTGATTTTCGTTTGTTTTCGGTTGCACTCTCCGCAGACATTCGTCAGATGTTTCTCAGCATTGGGATCCGAGAATCTGATCGGCGTTTCCAACGCATTTTGTATCGCTTTTCCCCGCAAGAACCTTTACAGGTTTATGAATTTAATCGTGTTGTTTTCGGGCTTAAGTCTAGCCCCTTCCATGCGCTGCGAACTATTAGGCAGCTAGCAGAGGATGAGGGTGGCTCCTACCCTCAGGCTAAAAATATCGCCACTTCAGGGTTTTATATGGATGATTTCGTCCATTCCGTCCTCACGGAAGCCCAGGGTATCTCTACCGCCTCGGAGATGATAGGCCTCATGAAAGCTGGTCAATTTGAATTGGTTAAATGGACCAGTAACTCCCAAGCCGTTTTAGATTCTATTCCACCCTCGCATCGTCTGCTAGCTGTCAAAGAATTCGACGAGTCCGACCAACAGAAAGTACTGGGCTTGTGTTGGTCGCCTACGTCAGATCACTTCAGCATGAGAGTCAATACTCCCGCGCAAAATTGTACTAAACGTACAATATTATCGTGTGTCGCTAAATTATGGGACGTCATGGGATTTGTTGCACCTGTCGTCCTGTACGCTAAACTTCTAATCAAGCAGCTCTGGCTGCGTGATTGTGACTGGGATGATACCCCACCTGAGGATATAGTCAGGCTGTGGACTCGCTTCAAGGAAGAGCTCCCGTTGCTCTGTAATATAAAAATCCCACGTCACGTTGGTATCGTCGCAGATAGTGTGGTCACCATCTTGGCTTTCGCAGACGCCAGTGAGAAGGCATACGGGGGAGTGATTTACTTCCACGTCCAAAATAGCGATGGCAATATCGTTTGCTTGTTAACCGCTAAATCGAAAGTCTCACCTAAGAAAGTCGTTTCTCTCGCTCGTCTGGAGCTTTGTGCTATTCTTGTGCTAGCTCAACTTATAAAAAATGTCATAGTCGCTTGTCAGCACCGCATTGTTTTTCGTAACATATTCGCATTTTCGGATTCGACAGTCGCGCTCTGTTGGGTACATTCGTCACCCCATCGGTGGAACACCTTTGTGGCCAACAGAGTGTCGAAAATACAAAGCGACTTGTCGCCACAAAATTTGTATCACGTGTCCGGTACGGACAATCCCGCAGATTGTCTGTCACGCGGTCTCACGCCTTCTCAAATTGTTGACCACCCGCTTTGGTTCAGTGGTCCTCCGTGGGCCCGTTTGGACGTCTCACAGTGGCCTGTCGTTCCTTTCAGTCCTTCGTCGGTGCCTGAAGCACCCGAAGAGAAGAAGCTTTCGTTGCTATCCGCTGTAGCAAATGAAAGATCTCCTATTCTTTCTTTAGTAGATCGCATCTCGTCTTGGAGTAAATTACTTCGAGTAGTAATTTACGTCTGTCGTTTTGTCAGGTTGTTACCTGTTAGACATCGCATGTCAGCGTCGGATTATGACTTCGCTGAATTACTCGTTCTTCGTGAGCTTCAACGCCTTTATTTCTCCACTGAGATTGCTAAAATCGGGGAAGGCAAGGATTGTAGTCCAGCTTTACGACACTTAAAGCCGTTTCTCAAGGACGGACTCATTAGAGTCGGAGGCCGTTTAAGAAATTCGGATTTAAGTTATGAAGGGAAATATCCCATTTTGCTTCCAAGCAAGGATCTCGTTTTGAATTTGCTCGTCGAATACCATCATAAATTAAATTGTCACGCAGGTCCCGACCTGCTGATGTCACTCTTACGTCAGAGGTATTGGATACTTTCTGCCCGCAATTTAATTAGGAATAGGATCCATAAGTGCATTCCCTGCTTTCGCCTTCGTCCTAAGTCAAGTTTCCCTGAAATGGCGGATCATCGCTCTTGTCGTGTCGTCCAATCCGCTAAGCCGTTTGTCCACACGGGCACAGACTATGCCGGACCGTTTAGGGTTACTATGTCTCGCGGCCGAGGTGTTCGCTCCACCAAAGCCTACGTTTGTCTGTTCGTCTGCATGACTACACGCGCCGTGCACATTGAACTCGTTGGTGACCTTAGCACAGCTAATTTTATGGGTGCTTTCAAGCGGTTCTTGTCAAGGCGTGGCCCGGTGAGTAGGATTTATTCGGATAACGGGACTAATTACATAGGCGCTAAACGCAAACTTTCGGAACTTCACGAATTTCTTTGTTCAAAATACCATAATACCGAATTTGGTAACATGCTAGCTGAGAGTCGCATAGATTGGTCACTCAATGTCCCGACTGCTAGTCACTTTGGGGGCAATTGGGAGGCTAACATTAAAAGTCTAAAGTCGCACTTGTATCGAGTCATAGGTGACACGATTCTCTCATTCGAAGAATTAAGTACCGTTCTTACCCAAGTCGAATCGGTAATGAACACTAGACCTCTTTGCAGGACACTCTCTAGTGATCCTTCGGAACCGCTCGCTTTAACTCCAGCGCACTTTTTAAATCTCACGCCTTTGAAATATTTGCCTGCCGAGGAAATAGACGAGAGAACTACTATCGCTAGACATGAATTGTTAGATAGACTGGTACAGTCGTTTTGGAAGCGCTGGAGGAGCGGTTACCTCCACACCTTGCAATCGCGTCGCAAATGGAACACGCCGGTTGATCCGGTCGCTGTCGGTACGGTCGTGATTCTTATAACTGATAATTCGCCTCCACTACACTGGCCATTGGGTGTCGTGGAGGAAGTTTTTCCTGACTCCACTGGAGTCACTCGCATCGTTCGGGTTAAGACGACGACTGGCTCTTACTTGCGCCCCGTCGTTCGTCTTTGTCCGTTACCTAACCAATAATTGAGCAATTTCGTCATTTTAGGTTAGGTTAACATTAGTAATTAGGTAAATAGTTTATTGCTTAGTTTATCGTTTGGTTTAGTTTCGTAAATTAGCTTCAATTCTTGAAGGCATCGCTTCAAGCCCGGGGGGATGGTTGCGCTAATTTAAATCGCAGATTAAACTTTATTATTTGGCAACATTACTATTTGGTTGGTAATACATCCCTATCTCCCATCCCTTCCTTGCACGGAACCTATCGTACTCGTGGAAGCGAGATGGCGAACGTACGGCGGAAGTGAGCCGTCATTGGACATTCACTAGACTTTTTATTTCGTTGGCTATAAACTTTCGTGTCGAGAACATTGTGCTCCCTAGAAAACTTGGAAAACTTGGTGTTTGTGCGTGAAAACCGCTGTGATCGAGCTGAGGAGTTGCTGACGAGGAAATAAAGGTACCGTGCATCCTTGTAACCCTTTTGAAAGATCGATTTTCTCTGTGCCTCCACGCGGTCTTTCAACGTCCCACTTTACTACCTACCAAGTTAATTTGTTGTGTAATTTTAGCCTATTCCGCGTAAACAAATAATAATAATAAGACCTTTATTTTCAGGCTACTTTGGCCCATAGATAAATACCTTACAGACTAACATATATAATTATTATAATAATACAATGTGTGTTAGTGTATAAACTTAAAACTATGTTAGTAAAAATCCACTTCACAAACACACACACACTAAACATACACACACTATCTTTACAGGACTGCCCCGTTGGTCTCGTGGTTGCAAGCGCGACTGCTGAGCGTGGGGTCCTGGGTTCGATTCCCGGGTCGGACAAAGTGTTATTGGGTTTTCCATTAGGAATTTCTTAGTAACAGTCCGAAGTTTGGAAGTTGGCGGTTTAATACCCCCGTGCCTCGGAAAGCACGTAAATCCGTTGGTCCTGCGCCTGAACTCTCCCCGGTCGTGTCGGATTGCCGTCCCATCGGACTATGAGAGTAAAGGAACAGAGAGTGCACCTGTGTTTGCGCACACACTTGTGCACTATAATATCTCCTGCGTACCTGGCTAATCTCCGTTGAGATTGGCCACCGTGACCGAAAACGGTCGGGGAGGCTATTATTATTATCTTTACAGGATGTCCCCAATACAATAGTGGTTTGCAAACACACACCAAATAAAATGAAAAATCAACTTACTTATTAAGCATCATAATAAGGCGATGACAGTCCGTGTTTTTCTTTATTTCGCTGCACTACGTAGGTATACCTACTTAATAAAAGAGATTGGGATTGGATTGATTGGTTTTTAGTACAGACAAAAAAAAATAACTGAAAAATCCTTCACCAATGGGATTTGATACGATTAACTTAACAGTTAACTGTCGATTATGATTCATAATGTTATCCTTTTATGATTCTGCCAAAGTGGCCTTTTTAGGCCCCCTGGTCATACACGCACGCGCCGTTTGCGAGTACCACGCACGTGACCTTTCTGAAGAACCTTACCAACAAGGTCACTATCCGTCCTTCTAGGGTGCCCCCTCTGTTTCCACTCACTTCCAAAAAAACGAATTTCCATAATAACTACGAATCCTGCCCTGCTACCCCAATTAACAAAGTAACAGGCGTAAACATAAACGTATATTTTGAAAAAGATTGCTTTGCCATCTAAAAGCCACAGTTACCCATATCCAATCTTTTACGATCTTCTTTTACCGCAATAACCAACTGTTCTGCCTTACCTCATTAAATCTAATATTTAGCTTAAAGAAGTAAAATTCATGTGATGCTTTTTTAGTCCAAAAAAAACAAAACTTAAAACCAACTTTTCCTACGAAAAAATAAAGTCCAAAATCAATTGTATCAAACAAAACCGGTTATAGACTCCCGAACAGCCAATAACAATGAGGGGCGGGGCCAATTTTGAAATTGGAACGATTTTTTCTTTAGAACATCGTTCTTCTTTTACGCTCAGTCGGTGGTTGAAAATCGGGGGAGCAAGACGTCTGGAAGTTTGCGAATTGATTTGATTTTCAATGAAAAATTGTGTCAATTTGCGCATTTGAATGTTAAAGGAATATGGTTGTTACTGTTGTATTTTTTAGGGCTTAAGAGGAAATTGAGAGAGTATCAGCTGTTTGAATGGGGGGGGGGGGGGGTGTTGGGGTGTGAAAGCGACGGTCTGGCAAATGTTAATTGGGAATGCTGTTATTGCAAGCTTGGAGTTTCAATTGACTGGGCTTTATTTGATGTTGTTGTAGGTTTCTTTATACCTATGTTGGTGTTAAAGGTGAAGACAATGGGTTAGGATGTTGCCATGTTTTTACTTCTTAAGTTAAAACAAAAGGTAACTTAGATAGGAGGGATACTTACTTAGTTTTTTTTATTGAAAGTAATAGGTACTTGCTTAAAATATTTTTTATTGAATTAGAATTATTTTTTTAGTAAGATTGAAGTTTTACTTAGCATAATGTTAATCTAATCTACTGACTTACTGTAATTATAACATCGGGGGTAGTATAGGTATGGGAGAGGCTTACACTAGAGGATCTTTACAGCCGGAACACATGAAGTAAGAAATATGAGTAAACTAGCTGCGCCCCGCGGTTTTACCCGCGTAAATGTCGATCCCGTGGGAATATCGGGATAAAAAGTAGCCTATATGTTAATCCAGGGTGTCAGCTACCTCGATGCAAAATTTTATCAAAATTGGTCCAGCCGTTTGAGCGTGAAGAAGTAACAAACATATAAACACACATACACACACCCACACACACCCACACACACCCACACACTCACAAACTTTCGCCTTTATAATATTAGTGTGATGTTACCGAGTTGATGCAGACTGTGACTATGGAGATTTGATTATCAATTTTGTTCTTGAATTTGTAAATTGACTCTTTTGAGACAAAAGCGTCAATCTAGTCCGCAAAATTCATCTTGCGTTTTTTAGGGTTCCGTACCCAAAGGGTAAAAACGGGGCCCTATTACTAAGGCTTCACTGTCCGTCTGTCCGTCTGTCACCAGGCTGTATCTCATGAACCGTGATAGCTAGACAGTTGAAATTTTCACAGATGAATTTTCAAAAAATACTAAAAACAGAACAGACGTGTTTTTTTCGGCGTTTCTGCCTTGTGGTACGGAACCCTTCGTGTGCGAGTCCGACTCGCACTTGGCCAGTTTTTTGCAATTTGCAGGTGAGTATCAAGTTATATGTTCGGTGTAAAGAAATTTATTTCTCATAAGAACTTACAGTCCGCTTACAATGAGATACAAAGTGGTAAGATAATACAGTACAATACAATTTCCTCCAGAGTATTAGAAGTTATAGTGTACATACATGTTTCTTAAGCTTATTTTTAAATGTATTCACGTTATCACACTCTTTAATATCGTCTGGCAATTCGTTGTACAGCCGTGCTCCCTCAAATAGTATGGTCTTTCTACCGTAATTAGTGCGTGCACTGATGACTTCAAGTTTGTTTTTATATCTATTTCTCAGGTTATGTGACATTGTTTTCTTCTTTATTTGTATGTTAGTTTGTATTGAATTTGTAGTAATGTTTTTAATAAGAATGCAAGTGTAGTAAATGTATAGCTGTCTAATATTTAATAGTTTCGTTTTTTCGTATAAGGTCTTTGTTGGAGTGAGATAATGATAACGGAACAGAGTTTTAATTATTTTATTTTGAATTCTTTGAAGTGGATTCAAATTAGTGACTGCTGCGGATCCCCATATCTCAATTAAATATTCTAAATGCGATTTGACTAACGAGTTGATCTATATGATTCGCAATTCGCAACCGTAACAAATATTTATTTATAGAATTATAATCGGAATTATAATGGTAGGTATTTGCCACATTATTTCACGATTTGTTGCCTAATAAATGCTACTCTTTCTTTCTTTCTTTCCACATATAAGTTGTGTATTCGCCACAATATCAATCCAATCTCCAATCCACAAATATAACAATAACTCACAAAAATCCAATATGGCGCCCTTTTGATATTATCAAAGCAACATTTATCGCTTTGTATCAATCGTGAACGGGTTTTGTTACAATAAAACGCGGGCGGGACCGAGGGCAGAAACTAACTCCATGAAAAACAACTCCGGATACCCCTTTTTACTTATGAATACAACACACATACCTATTTGTCGGATAATTTTGTTTTTACGTACGAAAAATATAAGAAAAGCCTTTATGACAGTTATAATAAGAGGTATTTTAGACTGACTGGATGGTTCACGTAATTTTGTAAGTCGATAAAACGACAAACAAAGCTTGACCTCTTGGCTCTAAATTCAAAAAGGTATACGGGGATCAAACAAAGATGGTGGTCGTAACAAAAGCGCGCTAAAAAGCCACCCCGTGTTCGGATACACGCCCCTTTCTGAAGAACCACTCCCTTAAACCCCAGTCGTTGTTCAAACGTCGGACGAGGAAGACGTGTATGAATTTTTTTTGACGCGTATCCGAGCGCGAATTTTGAATTTTTGGCATCGAACTTTAGTGATAGTGATGAGCCGTATTATAAATAACTGTTTTAATTTTTTTTTTGTTTATTGTGCCAATAGTATTGTAAATTAAATAGTTTTAATCAAAACATATTATGTACCCAACAGATTTAAAGAATGGACAGTTAAAACTGAACACGTTCGGGAAACAATTAGACCATAACATTATGTTGAAAACGATTCAAAACTTTTGCTATAACAAGTCAAGTGCGGGACCATTTAATATGACGTCACCGTTTCTAGTCGACAATATCCTGCACCAGCAGAAAACGGAGCTACACAATCAGTACATAAATCAGCAAATAGAAAATTACGTCCGTCAAAATTACGAAAGATCTCGAGAAAATACACCAGATATGGACGAATCGAAACTCGCGGAATGTGACGAAGAGCGACACGAAGAATCGATTGAGGATTCAAAGATAGAAGATGACGATTCAAAGAGCAGAGACGACGATTACGTCAAAAATGAGGTTTATTATAATAACGAATACTATCCACGGAACGAAGAAGGCCGGCCAACGGAAAAAGAGGTTTTAAACGTTCCAAATTTGATTCGGCGCTGTCAAAGTTGCGGGTCGTACGACTGTCCCCCTTTTTCTTGCAAGAAGTCTGGCATAAGAAGGCTAGAGGAATTAGAAAAGAGGTTTAATCTTAATTATCATGAGAATTCAGGGGATGAGGCGGATAAGCATGAAGGGAAGGGATACACGGATGAGTTGGTGAGGTCCTGTGAGGAGTACACCGAACAAAAAAAACCCTTGTTGAAATTCAGTGTTAGTGCCATTTTGGGCGAAGATAGTTTGAAAAGTAGCAACGTGAACGGTGAGTTTTATTTTTCTTTTACTTGTTAACCGACTTCAATAAATATAAGGAGGGTGAATGTTTTTTTTTGTACACGTATGTTACGCGATATCTCCGGCAATTGTGAATCGATTTCGAAAAATATTTTTTTAATGCATAGGGTATATTTAAGGGTTGGTCTCATATAAATTTGATTAACTTTGCTTGGGTAGTTTTTGAGTTATTTTCAATAATACGTATTTTTCCACTTAGTTTATATTGATGATGTTATTATAACTTCCTGTCTTGATATTTACATAGTAAGCAGTGTTATACGAATTTGTGTGGAGTAGGTAGGTACAATAAAAAAGTGAAAAATAAAAACTTTATTACAAAAAAAAAAAAACAACCGACTTCCAAAGAAAATATTACTACAAAGTGAATAATAAACTTTAATTTCGGAAGTCACGAAAACAAAATCGTCTGTTTCATACATTTTGGTCAAGCAGTATTGAACTTTTGTTTTAAACAGCTGATTTTTTTCGTGATTTCTAAGTTAGTCCCATAGTGAAAGTTGTTCATATTAATGGGTAGAACACTCTGTAAAAATTTGGAACCGGTAAAAAAATCATCCGGTATATCTTTGAGAGTCCGAGAGAAGCCCAAAAGTCTGACAACCAGTCTTACCAAGGCATATCGTATTACCAAGTAACTGGGTTGTGGAGGTCAGATAGGCAGTCGCTCCATGTAAAATACTGGTATTCAGCTGCATCCTAACATAGTTGGGGAAAGGCTAGGCACATGATTATATTTTATATTTATGTACGTGTCTATGTGGATAGCTATACAAGTAGAGGAAGAGCAAAGAAACGATGGATGGAATGTGTGAATGATGATATGGTTAGAAAGGGGGGTAACTACCGAGATGACCACTAATAGAGAAGTATGGAAGAAGAAGACATGTTGCGCTGGCCTCAAATAAATTGGTATTAGGGCAGAAGAATTATGATGACGTATTTACGTATGTGGTCCTTCGAGCCGGATGAGTGAGAATGATACTTTCGAGAAGACTAACGTATTGTTGATACAGGAAACGTGCCTCTTGGACATTTAACAAGTACTGTAAAGGTTGTCTGCTAAAGTTAACCTTAGGTAGTGCGACTGGCTATAATTTAGCGCGGGTTCCAGTCGAACATTCAAGCAAGTTCAGAACGGGGTGTCAAATATGTTAATAGGTTTTTTGTTTAGGAAATGACAGTTCTAGTTTAGTCGGCAATATGTAAAGACGTTCTGTCAATATAAACGTGAAGAAATCGCATCGTTGTTTGATTTATTTCTTAGACGGGGTCAATAACCCTTCACAGTAGATACTTCATCTTGATAGGAGATTCTCGGAGTCCTGGTCGCCGCCGCCGCCGGTAGGCAACAATTTTTTTTTTTTGATATAAGTAACTTAACGTTTTCGGAATAGAGTCAATTACGGAATTAGATATTTTATATATTCAACCTGAAAAAATTAATAAACGTTTTTTTTTTTGGACTTGTCACATTTTTAGGAAATATTTTGTTGTGTCATGAGCGAATAAAATTTTAAGATAATTCATAATTATAATTTAACATCTGTGGGATAGGATTTGCGAAATAGTAAAAAACAAACTAAAGTGTAAATAACGTTTAACCCGCATAAGTGTCGATCCCGTGGGAATATCAAGATTAAAAGTATCCTATATGTTAATCCTGGTTATAAACTATCCGTGTGCCAAATTTCATTCTAATCCGTTCAGTAGTTTTTGCGTGAAAGAGTAACAAACATACAAACACACTCAAAGACTTTCGCCTTTGTATAATTAATGTGATAGGTATACATATAAGTATAAATAACTATATAAGTAGGAAGGATGTAGGTACCTAATATTGCACGTTTTCAATTTAAATATTTCTTAGTCTGTAATCCGTTTGCATGTTTTATGCTTATATATAAAATTCAAAGTCCTGACTGACTGATATATCAACGCACAGCCTAAACCGCTGGTCCTAGAGACATGAAATTCAGAGGGTGTGTTCTTTGTGAAGAGTAGGTATCCACTAAGAAAGGGTTTTTCGAAATTCCACCCCTAAGAGGGTGAATGGGGGACGGGTGAAATTTCACGCGGACGAAGTCGCGGGCAGAATGTAGTCCTAGTTATACAGGAAAACCTATTATTATCCATACAATACACGTGGTCTGTAACATACTTTAAGTATCGCAGTTGTGGTTCATAATCAGCCTATAATGTTCCCACTGCTGGGTCACAGGCCTCCTATCAGTAAGTGGGAGTGGGCCGCAATCCACCACGCGGGCCCAGTGACTATATTTTGAAAACAAAACCAGAGTTTTAAGTTTTCCGAAGAAAACCCACGACATTTACTTGAAATGTACTTGTGAGCGCGTTTATGTCTTTTGTTATAAAAACGCAGTAATACAAAGTGCTACGACCAGTGCTACGAGTATCTTCTATGATTTTTTTACAATGTGTAACTGAATTAAAGCAAGTTATGAAAGTAGTTTGTTTAGAATCGTTGATTTATTTATTTATTTAATAAGGCTTACCAACTAAACTCATACACAGCAGTATCCCAGAGTCGTTGACATATTAAATTATTTATTGATCTCGCATGAATTTAAATTATAGGAAAGCCACTATCAATTGTTAGCGTACTAGTACATCATACAATAAATAGAAAATTAGACACTAAAACAGATTAAAACAATTAAAAGATAATTTAAATACTACTTTATGGCTCAAAATGCTGTTTTTTTTTATACTTAACGATTTACATATTATTAAAATTATACTTTTCTTAAATATACACAATTTACCACCGCATCTTCTGAGGATAAAGGAAAGGGGTGCATTTTTTAGGGGAGGAGGGGGGTTTAATTAATTTCTATCCTTTTTAATGTAGGTAATTTTTTAACTTAAGTGGCAGTGGGCAGGGCACATTGCTCGCAGAACAGATGGCCGATGGGGCCGAAAGATTCTGGAGTGGCGACCGCGTACCGGAAGACGTAGCGTTGGAAGGCCTCCCACAGGGTGGTCCGACGACCTTGTGAAGGCCGCAGGAACCCGTTGGATGCGAGAAGCACAGAACCGGTTGAAACGGAGGTGCTTGGGGGAGGACTATGTCCAGCAGTGGACGTCTTTCAGCTGAAATGATGATGGATGATGAATTTTTTATCCAAAAATATTTATCTATAAATTGCAGTCACACTTACACTGTACAGTCAATACAAACCAAAATGGATGGAGACCACCACGACCCCTGTATGTTGCATGCACAGATAAACACAATGTTTTGCGTGCGTTACGCACTACCGCAAACAGGAAATTTTCACATAGGAAATAAAAATCGTTTCCAGATCACTACACTATTGACGAATACTTAAATGACGAATTAATTTAGAACTACAATTATTAACGTTGACATTGAATAATCATCATCATCTGCCTAGCCTTTTCCCAACTATGTTGGGGTCGGCTTCCAGTCTAACCGGATGCAGCTGAATACCAGTATTTTACATGGAGCGACTGCCTATCTGACCAGTTACTGGGTAATACGATACCCCTTGACATTGAATAATATTGACATTTTTAATTATTTTGACATAGATTTCTGACATTTTAATAATTCCTCATTTAGTTTTGACATAATTGGAGTATGAAATAATATGTAATCGTTCAATTTATTTTATAATTTAATACCATAACTATGCATGATTTTCAAATATTTTGTTTAGTAAATGTATATTTGTAATCCTCGGCTAGACTCGTTCACCATATTTGTACGCCTCCTGGCATAACATAGCGCTCTGTTCATCAAACATAACATCTGTATTTCTTTACCTATGTTAACAAATAAATAAATTATTATTATTCTCTTTATTTCATCAAATAACACATAAATTATCTAATCTAACTAGCCTGTACTGTCCCACTGCAGGGCAAAGGCCTCCCTCTCCCTTTTCATAAATAAATTTTTAAATAACATAAATTATATTTTTAAATAATAGAATATAAAAAAATATAAAAAATAAAAATCGTTTCCAGATCACTACACTATTGACGAATACTTAAATGACGAATTAATTTATTATTATTATCACACCAAAAATAAAAGTCGTTTCCCAGCAATTATTTTTGTGCTATGTTATTTAGTTTGATGTACAGAATGCGTAGTTGTCGGCTATGTGATGGGTCGTTTTACAAGCTTTTATTTAGTTTCACCTGTCCCGGTGTCTGTAATGAAATCTTGCAAGTTAAATTTGACCCACTTCCCGGTTTCCAATTGAGCTGAAATTTTGCATGCATATGTATATCGCGTAACAATGCAATATTATGATAACATGGAGCTGCTTAAATAAAAGCTTGTTTTAAAAAAGCTTTACTTTTAATTTTACACACTGTATGTACATATTTGACGGACCGTCCCATCGGACTATGAGAGTGAGAGAAGAGGGAGTGCACCAATGTCTGCGCGCACACTTGTGCACTACAATATCTCCCGCGCCGAAGGCTAGTCTCCGTTGAGATTGGCCGCCGTGGTCGAAATACGGTCTGGAGGACTTTAATTTATTTATGTACTAGTAGCGCCTCACGGTTTCACCCGCATAAGTGTCGATCCCATGGGAATATCGGAATAAAAACTATCCTATGTCCTTTCCTGGGACTCAAACTATCTCTATACCAAATTTCATCTAAATCGGTTCAGCGGTTCTAGCGTGAAGAGGCAACAGAAAGACAGACACACTTTCGCATTTATAATATTAGTATGGATTTGAAAACAGGTCGACGCCGACGGCGAATCTTCCGGGCAGAAGTTACCTACCGTCACCTGCAATAACAAGCGGTTTGCCAATGTCTTGTCATTATTGGAGACATTAACTGCGTCTTATTTGTTACTTACTGGAAGATCGTATCATCCATTATCCGTAGGTTCATGACATCCGTTTAAAAAAAAAAAATAGTGCAATGTTATCATCTGTCTAGCTTTTTCCCAACTATGTATGTTGGGGTCGGCTCCCAGTCTAACCGAATGCAGCTGGGTACAAGTATTTTACATAGAGCGACTGCCTATCTGACCTCAACTATCCAGTTACTGGGTAATACGAAACCATTTGGTAAAACTGTTTGTCAGACTTTCGGGCTTCTGACGACCCGTAACGACTGTCAAAGATCCACGAATGACAGCCGGGACTAACGGCTTAACGTGCTTTCCGTGGCACGGAGGGGTCTTGGTATGTAAAGATGGTCACCCATCCACGGACCAACCGCGGCAAGCGTAGCCTAACCTGATGAATGATAAAGTATGTAGTTTTAAAATAATTAAAAGGAACGTAATTTTCTGTGACGGTAGGAAAAATGTCGAAATTCCTTCATGCATATTTTTTTCTTGTCGTTGTAATAGAAACCGCTTTCTTAAATTTCTCACTGCAAAACAAAAAAAAACTGTTTTTTTTTTGTCCCAGAATGATCGCTATTTGTAATATCTCAATGGCAAGAAATAACATCGCGTCAAAATAAAGAAATTAATTAACTTCACCGAAAAAAGAACTATAAAAACGAAAATAACACGTTAATAACGGTACAATAACGTTATATCGTTGCTACATCTTAATTCACTAAAGGCAAGTAGCAATATGGCTTCGGGGAGTTTTTCAATAAAATGTTGGCAACATCTGGCCGGACACTTAAGCGCGGGGGCGGGAGCGAGACAGCGCTATACATAACTCTGATCCCAAGAAAGAGATAGATATAATTCGAGGGGTTACCAACGAAATTAATATGTCCTTTTCCTAACATAACGTTAGGAAGTAAGTTGCTTTTTATATTATTTTATTATTGATGTCGTTCGTTGATACGGTCTTATTGTCTGCCGATATTAGGAACGAAGCAATTACGGGGAAATAAAGATAGTGTTGTTAGTGGGAAATATTGTAGTTAGGGGCTGGGAGATAGTTTTTTTGTGGGTTTTCTTTTTACGATGGTGCATTGCTATAAGAAATTCTTCTAACTGAATAGAAAGCTGTGCTGCTGGCGAGTTTGTTGCGCCACTTCTTCCTAGCTAAAGCACTAGGAAGTGGTGAAGGGTGGGCGTTTTGGGGGACTGTCTTTTGTAATTTTGACGTTTAAAAATTGCTGATTATTAGCCTAGTTTGAATAAATGACTTTTGGTTTTGATTTTAAATCGTTGGTTAGTATCGTTTATGAGATCCTTTGACTTGATAAAAGTGGATTATGTAAAAGATGACCTTTTATTTTCTTTTTATGTATTCTCACCCGGTTTGTGAAAACTTGCGTACAAAAACCAAACTAGAAAAAATTTATGGTTATTTTTCTTTTTTTTTGCTGTGCCTGACAGCTTAGGGTCCATAATGAACACAATTTCTTTCTTTTTTGAACTTATCACTTAGGTACACATTGTGGAATGCAAATAAAATATTGAGTATTGAGTAGATTTAACTTGTTAAAGTTATAAGTACCCCAATTTTAATTTCATGTACTTTTTTTTTTGTTAAAACTATGGAAGTTAAAATTAATAGGTCAATAAAAAATTTATGTTTATACCGGCTGTAACGCATATCAGGAAACTCTGGTACGGGATATACAGTGGCCGTAACACACGGAGGAGCAGACTCTGTGAGAAGCTCGTCGCGTTGAACGTGATAATTTTTTTTTTCCAATACAAAAATGTTTAGTTAACAGCCAGTACCCACACTAATGCAACCCATACCATCGTAAACTAGAGAAATTAATTTGTCTATTCCACCTTATTTTATTTCTGTACAACGTGGGTAAAGTTACCATACAATGGTGCCCAATGACCTTTAAAACCAAAAATGGTTAGCCAAAACTGCGGAGAGCTCAATAAGATATCTTTTAAAACAATATCCAATAACCCGACAAACCGAGGCGAAGTCGCGCCAAAAATCTATATTACAACATCTGCTAACACAAGAAATAAGAACAGAAAAGCAAAATTCTGAATCGGGAGTTATAAAATTATGCATATCGGTCCCTGGGCTCATATTAACATGTCATTCCCGCCATATTGCGATCATATTCGAATTCGGAACGTTCACTCACTACGTTTTACTGCCAATATACTTTTACATCCGAAACAGACGATCTTCGACCTTAGTCGGTTTGACACAAAGCTTTTTCTGTATGCAAACTTTATTTTTGTCCAAGTATATATTAGTCGATTTTCCGAATCGGATTTTTTTTATGGACGTCGTAAAGTTTCCATGGATATCGTTTTAGTAAGTTCAGTTCGATTATCAAATGATTGGGACGGATACTTTTCTTTAGTAACAGGTGGAGTAAATTATTATTTTGTTAGTTTAGGCTGTACGTGATTGTCGGTGCCTGAAGTTGTTATGAAAAAGTTAATGGGTGGGGTCGAAAAGGGGTGAGCGTTTATGGAATTATTTTGTGTTAGAGTTGGAGCGGATTGAGGTTTTCCTTTATTTTGGTAATATTTACGGGTGGATATTTTGCGTGGTGGACACACACTTCTTAATAATTCATTTTGGACTGAGTTTAGAGATATGCATGTCAAATAAGTTTCGTTTGTTACACTATTCAGTACTAGAAAAACAAGATTTGGTTGATGGCCGCGAAAAAACAAAGAGACGCCAATTTCATTCTAACATTATTATTCATAGTAACACATGAACTGTCCTTTTACTGCGTCTACTTAAAAGTCCGACTATAGGTACACGTCCTAGAACCAAAACGAAGTTACTGTCAGCCTTCATCCTTCAAGCTGGGTAAAGGTCTCTACCACATGACTTTCAGCTATTTCGATTTAATGTTTATATATGAGATCCACTGTTTTTATGATGCTAAAAATAGCTCAATTGCCTACATTTTGACAGTCAATATTTCCTAATTCTCCCGAAAATGCTGTTGACTTTAAATCCAGTAGCGAATATTCGTTTGGTTTTGAATTGAGTTTTCTACCAGCAAACCTTTTCCAACAAAGATTTTACTAACATTTCCAAATCAAATGAGACCCTACATGAACACATGTTTCCACAGAATGTATGTAGTTTACACACGCACTAAACTATAAGTACAAATAACCGCTAACGCACTCGCTAAATGTTCTACACCTGTTAAATGTTTGCGTTCCAATTTTGAAACACTCCGCGCCCGTTGCACACGACCGCAGACACGTTCTGAATTTAAACGAGCCAATGGCAACGCGATAACGCGTTCGGGTTTCCACGGAAATTGTCGATTGCGGTCGACGGGTTAGGATGAATTTTATTTAAGTATGTGTATGTAAATTTTAGGGTTTCTACCATTGGGGTAAGTAGAAGGGATTGTCACTTTGATATTCTATAATAAGGGTATGTTGCGTGCTTTGGTACCATGCGAGAGTGTCATTCAAAAGGTGACACAGATTTTAGCATGAACTCATACTATAGTGAACCTTCTTGAACTTTTAAAAAGCATTTGACTTGCTTAATAGTAACATTTTGCTGCGACAAATTGGAAAATATAATTTTCAGGAGTGGTTCTTCTTCATACTCTGTCCGCGTCTACACTTCTAATTGTACGCTACTCGAAGATTAAGTAGTTAATGTCATCTACAATAAAATGTTTTTGGAGTCTCTCGGGGAACTAATATACGCCCAATTCTATTCTTATCGACAAGATAGTATTTTTTTCATGCCTTATGAAGAGAAGTAAGATTAATATTCAGATATTGTGAACGCACGGCGAAGTTGCGTTAAAATCAACGTATACCTACAAGAATATCCCTTGTCTATAAAAGAATAATAATAAATAAAATAAATAAATTCTGGATAGAGTAGAGAATTGAGTAGAAAATTAGGATGGCAATAAAGTCCGCAAAACAGGATATTTGTCATCCAAATTATCTATATTAATAAAAATGAAATTCTGTTCGTTGGTACGCGATCGCTTGAGAACGGCTGGACGAATTTGGCTAGTTTTTTACCGACTTCAAAAAAAAGGAGGTTATCAATTCGATACGTATGTATGTAATATTATTGGAATTGCATTATATTCACATATGACAATCTATTAAGGCTTCCAAACAAATATACAAAATTTTATAGACGTATGTATGTATGTATGTTTGTCCACGCATATCTCCGTAACTATTAATCGGATCGTGACCATTCTTTTTTTATTGGCTTACATTTACTTCAACTTAGAGAACAGTGCAAGTTTCATCAAAATCGATTCAGTAATTTTCAAGATATGGACTAAGACGTGAAAGTGTGACGGCCTGGCTTATTGATACGAGCTACGGGTGTAGTGTCAAAGCGAAAACATCTCAAAACCTTGGTCAAATTCTAGTGCAACAACTAAAAATTACCAAATAAAAAGTAATTTAAAAAAATTAAACCGACTTCAAAAAGAAATGAACTCAAAAATATGAAATAACTTTAATTTCGGAAGTCGGTAGCAAAAAACTAAAACTAAAATACAGATCCCAAGACACCGACTTCCGAAATTAAAGTTATTTCATATTTTTGAGTTCATTTCTTTTTGAAGTCGGTTTAATTTTTTTTGTTTTGAAATGTTTATAATACATAGTCCGCATTAGGTTTTCATGAAAGAAAAAATCGAAAAGTTTCCCGAAAACGATTTCTGAACGCCATTTTTTCTGCAGGATTGTTGAATGAGTTATTGTAATTTGGACACGACAACGTTTGTCGGGTAAGCCAGTTGTCAATAAAATTACGGTCACTCTTATTTCTTTATTTATCCTTCTACTGGAACGCCATAAACCAACGGAGCAATAAGTTACATCACTTAATGAATTTTTCAATATAATTATACTATAATTGTAAAAACGGAAAATGTTGATGTGTCGTTCTGCCTCTTATATAGTTTAAGTCCTAATAGGCTTACAGTATTCAGTAGCAGCATAATTCTGAAACGTAACATAATATGTCTGGAACACACAGGTAACCGCAACACAGATTGTGACGTTAATATTCGTAACAAGCCGGCTTGGTGCATTGTTTTATGTTAACATTTATAGGTGTCATAGCAGCCGGAGAGCTGGCAGGTTCATTATGTCGTGAACAGGTCTGACGAGGTTTTTTTTTGTGGCAAAAATAATTATTTAAACTCTCAGGAATAGAATAGAGTATTGTGCACGAATCATCATCTACCTAGCCTTTTTCCAACTGTGTGTGTAACTTCCAGTCTAACCAGATGCAGAAGCTGTTACCAGTATATTACATGAAGATACTGCCTAACTGCTCTCCACGACCCAGCTACTTAGTAATAAAATCCATACTAATATTATAAATTCGAAAGTAACACTGTCTGCCTGTCTGTCTGTCTGTGTTACGTTTTCACGCCTAAGCTACGTAACGGATTTCGACAAAATTTGGCAGAGAGATAGATTGCATTCCGGGGAAGGACAAAGGATCCACATACCTCGCGGGCGAAGCCGCGAACAGAAGCTAGTGTACGGATAATTATGATGAAAGTTAAGATTTTTTTTAAAGAGCAGGGCTTTTTACATTTAGCATATATACGATTCGTCTACGTTCGATTTACAATTGCATACGTGAGTGATACCGCCGTTTTTAACTAAGCTATTTCTCTTAAGGGGATTACAGGACCTAAACGCAAAAAACGCAAGTTTTAGAAGCAATAAAAGTATATAATCGACTACAGTAAACAAAATCAGAAAAATATATGATATTCTTCAGGATATGTAGATAGTGTGTTGAAAACATAATACAACTAATTTGGTACGATAGAAAAAAAAACATGAATATACCTCTAAAAACTTTCTTTTTTACAATAAAAACCATACTGATATACATAAATCATTCTGATTTTTTGTCAGATTATTCTACAAGCAACATACTAAAGCACTAGTGTTTTAATTTTTTTCTAAACAATAGATTTTTTTGTAAATAGATTTAATTGCTCCATATTTTGTAATAAATTACCAGCGTTGTGTCATCGCGCTTCTCTTTATTTTCTATGCAGTCCGACAGTGACCGCGCTTTAGGTCATGTAAGCCCCTTAAATTTATAAGTATCACATATACCTACATGGGCACTTATGAAACGTCAGAAGCTAGATGCACGGTTCTAATTGGTCGTTTCCTATGGAGAAGAGCCGGCAAGAGATCGGCTTTTATAATATTCCTCTTTTATTTTTATAGGTCAAAAAAATATATAAGCATAAACTGTTAGCAACTAAATAAAAAAACTTTTAGGTTACAATGCGACGGTTACTACAAAATCCTAGCAACGATATGCCAAAAAAATTTAGGTACAATAATTGCCTATAAACTTTTTTTTCCTATATTTCCCAAAAAGCGTAAAGTAGTCCACAATAACAATTTTTACTTCCAAACAATAAACTGGGGACATAATCACAAAGGAATTAAATGCGACAATCCTAAGCCCGGCGGGATTCGGGAGGGTCCAATAAAATTTGTCCCCTCGCCGAAATCAATTATTTTCTCACTTTCCCGCGAAAAAATTGGCGCCAAATAGCCGTTATTCAGGTACGACTCAATCGTTTTTCGAGTAGCGGTTAATTGAATAACGTTACTGTAATGTTAATAACCTTTTTTATTTTGATTACAGCCGGTCGATTCTGTAAAAATCTCACGTTGAAAACTTAGGTGAGCGTGGAGTGAGCTGTCAATAGTGTCAATTCCTAGCAAAAACAAACTCACATCACCTAAGTTTTCACGGTGAGATGGAACTACAGAATCGCACTGCAGGTTTATTTATCATCGTATTTTCAATATTTGTTGTATTGTACACATACAATGGGTTCATTGCTTGTATCAATTTTTAGACTAATTTTAATTTCAGTTCCAAACGCACTCTATCATTATTGTGTAAGTACCTGTCTTTCGAAATATGTTTTGTGAATGATGTTAAATGATGAATGATTTTATTTCTGTACTAGCAGCGCCCCGCGGTTTCACCCTCATAAGTGTCGATCCCGTAGGAATATCGAGATAAAAAGTATTCTATGTGATAATTTGATATATAAGCTATATTACTGTACAGTTTCATCAAAATCCGTTTTGTAGTTTTTGCGTGAAAGAGTAACAAACATCCATGCACCCTCACAAACTTTCGTGTTTATAATATTAGTAGGAAGTAGGTTTGTACAAACACTTTTACACGTCAATAAATCTTTTACATGTCGGTTTTTATTTTATTATTCCTACCATTATTTGTTGTGAATATAGGCTTACTCTGTTCTGCATTTAAAGCTGTAATTTATTTACTCATATCCCTACGTGATAGATTCAATGTTTTGATGTTTTATAAAGTCTTAATGGACAACACTTCATGTGTTGTAGCGGCAATTTTAAAGCCCAACACCGTTCATCATCTACCTAGCCTTTTCCCAACTAGGTTGGGTTCGGCTTCCAGTCTAACCGGATGCAGCTGAATACCAGTATTTTACATGGAGCGACTGCCTATCTGACCTCCACAACCCAGTTACTGGGTAATACGATACCCCTTGGTAAGACTGGTTGTCAGAATTTCGGGCTTCTGACGACCCGTAACGACCGTCAAAGATCAACGAATGACAGTCGGGTCCGAGGCACAACTCCGTTAATCCATTCTAATAAATGGATTAACAATTTAACAGAGATGACAAGTTTTTTAAAAAGAGCAACAATTATGGAATTAGTTGAAAAAATTCTCTTTCAAAAAGCTACAAGCGACTAAAAAATTATAATGGGATCATGAAATTCTTAAAAAAATAGAAAATTTTCAATGAATGACTTACTAAAACATATCCTTCAAATCTTAAAATTCCACTTATTAAAATTGCACACACTTTCAACCCTCAAGAACCCACGTATCCAGAAAATATGCTCAGCCGATTAAGGTGAAGAAAATTCACCCCCCAGAGGGTGAAGGCGTTACCCCGGAAAAGTTTACCCCGAAACACCCCGAACGGTTAACGATTTAAAACGTTTCACCCCCGGTGTGATTTTAATTATTTTATTATAATAATATAGGGGTTGATTTCCTGAATGTTTCTGATAGGTTATTTGGGACTTTGGGTTTTTGCAGTTGGATAATTTCGTATTATCGGAGATTGAGTGGAGTAGTAATTTGAATATTCGTTTGTTTAGGTGTTAGGGAAGATGGTTAAGGGGCTTACATGACCTAAAGCGTGGTCACTGTCGAACTGCATAGAAAAGAAAGAGAAGCGCGATGACACAACCCTGGTAATTTATTGAAAAATATGAAGCAATTATTTAATTACAAAAAATCTATGGTTTGGACGAAAAAATTAAAACACTAGTATTTTAGTATGTTGCTTGTAGAATAATCTGACAAAAAACTAGAATGATTGTATGTAGTATGGTTTACAGCCGAGAGCGAGATACAGCCTGGTGACAGACAGACGGACGGACAGAGCGAAGTCTTAAGTAATAGGGTCCCGTTTTTACCCTTTGGGTACGGAACCCTGAAAACCAAATTCGACTAGAAACTCTTTAAAAATCAGTTTAATAGGGAAAACTGAAAAAAAAAAACAAGACAAGTACCTAATAGTGTAGTGAGTAGTGGCATTTATGGATACATAATAAAGAATATTCTATTCTAAAACTAACATTTTGAATGCGGCAGTTATGCCCGGTTAAAAATCCAATGGAGTTCGTTATAATCCCTTAAAAAACTAGAATTTATAGATGGCAAGTTTATGTGTTATCAGAATCGGCAGCTGTTTGATTCACATTTAAATAGATACACTCTCTTCAACAGTTCAGATCAATATAGAAGAAGATAATTGCCTCAGATCAGTAACCAAGGCAATTAGTTGAGCAGCGAAGTAAATCGAGCTTGCAATATTATAAGACCAGTACCTACCCCTCTTCAACCAAAAATACAAAAGAAATTAAAGACACACACAATAGGAATCATAAACTCCACAAGACCGACATTGCTTTGCAAGCCCCATTAAAAACTCCTTTTACAAAAAAAAGCGCATCGCAAAAATACTGGCAACACACTTGAGAAAACAAAAAAAAAACGACCATCGACAATAAAACCATAATGCAAAGCAAACAGAACATAATCCATAGACATAATAGAATAAAAAAAGATAGTTTTGATCTGTTAACAATAGGTATTTAATATCTTTTTAAGCCCGTTTTGGTTGCGTTAAAATAACGTTGCGTATTTGTTATTGGGTGTTATTTTTAACGGATCGTTTGTTATAGTTAATTTATGTTGAGTACTCCCCTTTTTAATAAGCGTATGTATGTAGGGGATCATTTTAAATTCATTTTGGCGACTAAATTGGCCGGGGTGCTGTTTGCCTGGTCAAATCGTTGAACAATTAACTATCTGCCAATCTTTTGTGAGTTGTTGTGATTTATTACAATAACACATAATTAGCCTATAAAATTTCCACTGCTTGGACACAGGCCTTCTTTCAGTGAGAGGGAGTGAGCCGTAATCCACCACGCGGGCCCAGTGCGGGTTGGTAGATGTCACATCTCATCGAATTTTTGTTTCTAGGACATGCTGGTTTCCTTACGATGTTTTCAGACCAGTGGTGATGAAATAATTTACACAAAGGCGCTTGCCTGGGTTCGAACCTACGACCTACAAACTCTTAAGTCGCGGCCGTTACCACTGGGCCACCACTGCTATATTAAGGGGCTTACAGGACCTAAACACAAAAAACGCAAGTTTTAGAAACAATAAAAGTATATGATCGACTACAGTAAAAAAAAACATAAAAATTGTGATATTCTTCAGGATATATGCTAGGTAGATAGTGTGTTGAAAACATAATACAACTAATTTGATACGATAGAAAAAAATCATGAAGATACCTCTAAAAACTTTCTTTTTACAATAAAAACCATACTAACATACAATCATTCTAATTTTTTACCGACTTCAAAAAAAAGGAGGTTATCAATTCGATACGTATGTATGTAATATTATTGGAATTGCATTATATTCACATATGACAATCTATTAGGGCTTCCAAACAAATATACAAAATTTTGTAGACGTATGTATGTATGTACGTATGTATGTCTGTTTGTCCACGCATATCTCCGGAACTATTGATCGGATCGTGACGATTTTTTTTATTGGCTTACATTTACTTCAACTTATGGAACAGTGCAAGTTTCATCAAGATCGGTTCAGTAATTTTCAAGATATGGACTAATACGTGTAAGTGTGACGGCCTGGCTTATTGATACGAGCTATGGGTGTAGTGTCAAAGGGAAAACATCTCAAAACCTTTATGCCAAATTCATCCATATTAATGTACTCCGCGGAACAACCTTAACAGCACATAATAGTTTAAATCTAAAGCAAGGGATGGTGATGATTAATGACGTCACAAAGGCTCCACAATATATAATAGCAGCCTGCCTTTGACAGTACGGGGCAGTAAGAAATCGGGGTGCGTGTGGCACAAGTAGTGGGTGGGGGCGGAGAGTCCACTGTTTGTACATTCATTGATTGATGAAGATGTAAGAATATTTAGAATGTAAGGATTTATTTTTTTACTCAAAACAAAGGATTGTAGTACACGTTAAAAATACAGTTTTACAAAATAAGTAGGTACTATTTCTACAAACGTGTGGGTGAGCACTGCTCTCCTAGCTAGGTTATGGAAAATTGGAAACATGGATTTAAAACCGTATTCTGGATAAATTTTTAACCAGTGAGCAAACTGTTATCATTAATTCAGCATAACCCGATAGCGTAGAAAGAACCCCGCAAAAATGTTAGTAAAATTCTTCCATACAAATTTTGACACCCCCCAATCCCTTTGGGGGTAGTTTAGAAAAACAAAAAATGACAAACTTCATAATTTACTTATAAGTATTCGTGCCAAGTTTCAAGTTTATATAGTTTTTTTTTTTTTTTTTTTTTTCAAGGTATAAGATTTTTCATACAAACGAAATCCCCCTTTTCACCCCCCTTAAAGGTTGAATTTCCAAAAACCCCTTCTTAGTGCTCCCCTACAACATTATAAAAGAAAACCGTGTACAAAATGTTACATTCCTAGACCCAGTAGTTTCTGCCGTGCGTTGATATGTCAGTCAGTCAGTCAGTTTCTCCTAGATAAAGTCGCATGGAGGCATAACGCTTTTTCGTTACGTGACGATTTTTACCGGTTTACTCTTACCGCAAGCTCCGTTAAAGAACTCTGTTCCAAAAATGTATTTTCTTTCTTTATTTAGTCATACAACCCTATTTTTCATCATCATACACTACGCCATCAGTTCCCAACTTGCACCACACCCACCCTACCCAGCAAGCATTGTATAGTAATCACGTCGTTATCCTATTACTGAGCTGTTCAACTTTGATTATTTTATATCGATCCGCGTGTCTTTGATAGATTCAATTTATTTATTATTCGATTCTGAAATTTTCTTTTGTTTCATTCATTGTTAGTTACTGAACGAGTAACAGAACCTCAAACTCAAAGCAATTATATGTGAGAAAGATAATAAAAAAACTGGCCAAGCGCGAGTCGGACTCGCACACGAAGGGTTCCGTACCACAAGGCAAAAACGCCGAAAAAACACGTTTGTTGTGTGAAATATTTATTTTATTCTGTTGTTGGGAACCTCCACAACCCAGTTACTGGGTAATACGATACTTACCCCTTGGTAAGACTGGTTATCAGACTTTCGGGCTCCTGGCTACCCGTAACGACTGTCAAAGATCCACGAATGACAGCCGGAACCCTTTCCGAGGCACAGAGGGGTCTCGGTATGTAAAGATGGTCACCCATACACAGACCAACCGCGGCAAGCGTAGCTTAACCTGATCGATCGACCTGTGCGGCTGTTATTATTTAGCCACGGGCCCCTCAAGTTCTATCTATAGTTAATTACAAAATTAAAAATACTGCAAGTAGTTTTTGAAGTGAAAACTTCTTTAGCGGCGTTGTACACTTTTTTTGTAATGGGTAAAAAATGTTAAACTCGCGTCAGGACACGTGACCTGCAGGGCTAACATGCGCAAGTCGACAAGATTTTGTCGACGCATTATCTCGTGCTGAGACGACATATGTCTGTTTTTCGATGGGAGCTAACATGGCGACACTTTTAGGTCGTGTCGTTCTGACATAGAAGTCATGTCGTTCTGTCAAACCTGTTTTTGTCGTCAGGCTCTAACATGCGCGCTAAATGTTGTCGAATTTTGACATTTTCCTATGACAAGTTTCTCGTCGATGGTTTTCGTAGACGAGAAACCGCGACAAACAGAAAAACTTGTAAACTACATGAATGCAATTTATGATATGATATGATATTATTGTACAGTACACACATGACAAGTTAACTTTCGTTGGTATTACGAATAATGTTTCACAGCAATGACAGAATTTTGTACGTGATGAATAGTCAACATTCAATGTTGATTTATGTATGGCATAGTGTGTTTATGTTCTACATTACAGTTAGTACATTTCATCGAGATTATTAATGTAACATGATATTATGAATACATAATCTTATAACTCGTAGAAAAATCTATTCTTCACACGGTTTGTTTTGTAAGTCAATCTATACAACATTGAATATAGAGGTGCTAATAAACTAATATGCATCTGTGACGGGATTTTTATCTAATACTTACAATTTCTTTGATGCCAAAGCCATCTTCTTTGTAACAATTCCACAATTTCAAATTGTTTTGAAAATATTTGGCGCGAACCACAAGTACCACAACAAACAAAAACCAATTTTGAATTGACCAAAATGTCAAAGAGACAATTGTATCGTCGCGTTCACAAATATGGCAGCGTTCACGCAATTCCCACCAATAAATAGACCGAATGAAATGAATGAAACCGGCGTTACTAAATTATAATACGGTATGTTTTCATGCAATAGCAACATCGGTTATCTCGCGTCGAGAAGGCGAAGTCACGACGAGATATCTTCTCGAGCGTGGTGCGCATGTTAGGAAAAGTGACAAACGAATCGAGAACGACAACTTTTGTCATCTCGTTTATGAGCTATGTCGACTTGCGCATGTTAGCCCTGCTGGTCGAAAATTCGTAAGAAGGATGGAGAGTGCTACGGCGTAGGTCAAACTGTGCTACGGCGTAGCTCACACTATAATAATAATAATAATAAGCAGTACCACCGGTCATATTTATAATTTGTGTTTAATGTGAATCTAAATCGAATTAGCAAAAAATTTAAAACATACAATGAATGAATTATTTGGAAACCATCAAAAACTGCCGAACCGGAGGTGACATCTGACATGTCACCCCGATTTATAAAAACATTGGAATTGGAAGATGACAATATAATGAAAAAATGTTGACGAGATCAGCAGCTCGCCGAGCACGCCTACCACCTCCGGACTCGTCGCTCAGCTCCGCCCCGCCACCGCCGGAACCCAGCCCCATCGAGAGTGCTGTGACACCGGCCGTAGCAGTTGCGTCGAGCTCGAGCGACGAGTATTTCTCTCCGCCGACGTCGCCAACACCTGTACGTCGGCAGGGGAGAGGCCGGCCACCGAGGAGCTTGGGACTTAGGGGCCATCCGGCCCCGAGTCGGGTCCCCGCTACCGGTGGTTGTGTGCAGCGCATGAGATGGACTCACTCTATGAACGAGAACGTCATGCGCGCATATTACGGGTCTACAGAGGGGGGAATTAACCTCACTGCGTACCGCGACAGGATGCTGTCTCTGTTTCAGGAACTGGAACCAACCGTCAACGTTTCGGCCCAACGACTGTCGGATCAGGTGCGGGTCATCCAACGCAATCACAGGTTGGACGATATCGCACTTGATAGGCTGCGCTCAGAGGTACTGAGCAGCCATATCGTCTCGACTTCGACACAAACTGCGGCACAGGCGTCAACTGTTGATGCCATCCCGCCGCGGTCCAATCATGTTGAAGAAGAGTATGATAGGGTTGACACAGTAAGTAGCCAGTGCAACGTCCGACTGAGGAGCGCACTGGAGGATGCATTACGCGAGTATAGGTCCACTCCAGCCGAACTTAGACCCCGATTACCACGGTTACCCATGCACAAAAAAAATAGGGCGCTGGTGTGTGCCTTGGACTCGCAGCTCAAGAGTTTCTTCGAGAGTAGCGAGGATCTCGTTGATACACATTCGATCCTGTACTGTGCGGCTGTGGCGGCATGTCGTTTAGCTAACGTCAAATTCCCAAGTTGTGACGGAGCTATTCGACCAAAACCAGCCGTACCAGCCTGGCAGCGCAGGATCGAACGTCGTATTGATGGGGCCAGGGTACTCATCGGCAAACTATACTGCTTCAGGGAGGGCAATACACGACCACGTGTGATGCGCTTTGTAAGGCGGGCATTCTCGGGGACTGAAATCAGCCCTCGAGAATACATGTCCCGTGTCACAGAGCGCATCGACTTCCTGAAGCAGAAAGTTTGTGCATGGGCGAGCCGAATTCGGCGGTATAAGCGGCGGGTTGATCGATACACGCAGAATCGCATGTTCCAGAGCGATGAAAGGTGGGTGTATAGAGCTTGGGAGCGACCTGAACAAAATGTGACAGATGTATGCCGCCCGGATGATGCCGCCACAAGTGCATTCTGGTGCAGCATCTGGTCGGTGCCCGTCTGTCATACTGAGGCTGACTGGATGCAGGATGTCGAGCGAGTGTGTGAGTCTGTACCAGAAATGGAAACAGTCCTAATTACGCCATCAGACGTTGCCAGAGCGGTCCGTCCGTTACCGAATTGGAAATCACCGGGACCGGACGGACTGCACAATTTTTGGCTGAAATGGCTAATTAGTTCACACACTTGCCTGGCATCTCAGTTCCAGTCATCCTTAGAGTCTGGGTCGCTACCGCAGTTTCTAACAACAGGCGTTACCCACCTGCTCCATAAATCAGGTAGTCCCGCGGAACCCAAGAATTATAGACCGATCACGTGTTTGTCGACGGTTTATAAACTTCTTACATCTATTTTGAGAGCGAAAATTAATACACACATTGAGAGTAACTCGGTTATGTCTGCCTCTCAAAATGGATGTAGGAATGGGTCCCGCGGTACTAAGGAGCTACTCCTCATTGACATGGCCATTAGCCAACAGGTTCGTCGATCCCGCAAGGATCTGTCGACATGTTGGATAGATTACAAGAAGGCCTACGACTCGGTGCCACATACATGGCTCATGAGGGTGCTGGAGTTGTACAAGATAGATGCAACTCTACGCACCTTCCTTGAGTCGTGTATGGGGCAATGGAAGACGGTCCTTCGTTATCCAGGATGTCGACAGATCCAGGGGAATGATGAGCCTGTATGGATTAAACGGGGAATATTTCAGGGCGACAGTTTGAGTCCACTTTGGTTTTGCTTAGCCCTGAATCCTCTAAGTACACTACTGGAGGATTCAGGTCTAGGCTATCGGTTAAAGAGAGGTGGTCAGGTCATATCTCACCTCCTTTACATGGATGATTTAAAACTCTTTGCCCCCAACAAATTGCGTCTGATGGAACTACTGAAGGTAACTGAAACTTTCAGTAGCGCCATCAGGATGGAATTTGGTGTGGATAAATGTGCAGTCATGCATGTAAAGCGAGGGGAGATTATGGAATCCGAGGGAATTCAACTCTCCGATTCCATAAGCCTCAGATCCCTCTCCTCATCCGAAAGCTATAAGTATTTGGGTATGTCGGAAGCGTTAGGCATCAACGACGCTGACATGAAGCAATCGTTGAAGGAGCGCTTCTTTTGTCGCCTGAAGAAGGTATTAAATAGTCTTCTTTCGGGCGGAAATAAGGTGCGCGCCTTCAATGGTTGGGTCATGCCGGTTTTGATGTACTCTTTCGGCATACTTAAATGGACTCAGACCGAACTCGACGCCCTGGATAGAAGAGTCCGTACACTACTGACGGCAAACCGGATGCATCACCCACGATCATCGGTGATGAGACTGTATATCCCGCGGAAGTGCGGGGGTCGAGGCTTTTTAAATGCGAAGACCCTCCACAACCGCGAGGTGTGCAGTCTCAGGGAATATTTTTTAAAAGCCGAAGTGGGTATGCACCGTGATGTTGTCGCAGTGGACAAGGGGCTCACCCCGCTCTCCATGGCTAAAGAGAACTGGCGCAAACCTGTAGTACTTTCTACTGATGACCGCAAGAAGGTATGGCAAAGCAAGGAGCTTCACGGGCGCTTCTATCGGGCTCTTCATGAGCCCGGTGTAGACTTCTTAGCGTCCGTATCCTGGCTACGTTTTGGTGACCTTTTCGGGGAAACTGAAGGTTTTGTCTGTGCAATTATGGACGAAGTTATCTTAACGAATAACTACCGGAGACATATTATGAAGGACGGGACGGTTGACGTGTGTCGGGCATGCCACCGTCCGGGTGAGTCTATCAGACATATTATCTCTGGTTGTTCTCGTCTGGCTAACGGCGAGTACTTGCACAGGCATAACCAAGTAGCTAGGATTATTCACCAGCAACTTGCTTTGAAATATAAACTTGTAGATTCTGAGGTACCGTACTACAAGTATGTGCCCGACCCAGTTCTTGAAAATGACCATGTCACATTGTACTGGGATCGGTCTATCATTACTGACAGGACTATTGTTGCCAATAAGCCTGATATAGTGGTGATAGACCGATTAGCGCGCCGCACAATGATTATCGATGTTACCATTCCACATGACGGGAACCTCGTGAAAGCTGAGAAAGAGAAACAAATTAAATATCTCGACTTAGCTCACGAGGTTGTTGACATGTGGAATGTGAGCTCGGCTATCATTGTGCCGATTGTCGTATCAGCCAATGGACTGATGGCCGAAAGCCTCGATCAACATCTATCGAGGCTCTCGTTAGGCGGTTGGATCAAGGGCCTGATTCAGAAGGCAGTACTCCTCGATACGGCTCGCATTGTGAGGAGGTTCCTGTCTCTGGAGCCCTAACCACCGGTAGCTTGGACCCTGCTCCCGACACCGGCGGATCGCTATTTTTTTATATTTTTAAATGTTTTTTATACTTACTTTTATTTATTAAGAAATATTTAAAAATGTAATTAGATAAGAAAAAAAAAAGACGAATAAACGAAATAATAATAATAATAATAAATTTATTTAGCAAAGATTACATTCCAGTGAATTGAATTCCTAGATCTCACACTAGGATTCCCTGTGTTGTGAGATCCAGGCTCCTTCGTTCCGTTAACAATTTAATGTATAGAAAACAAAAAAAAACAGAGAAAAGGTACTTACATTATTAAAAGCTTAAAATACGAGACTTAAAAATAGGCATAAAAAAAGTGTACGTATACATGGTGGTGTGATTTGTGTCAGTTGAGTTGGTGTTATAATAGAGTGTCTGTATGCTATATGTGTGTGTATGTGTATGTATGCCTGTATGTTCTAAGTGTATGAGGGTGTGGGGGTGTGTGAATGTAATCAAGTGCACTTGAGTATTTGTCAATAATAATATGTTTAAGATTTTACTTTTGACTTTTTACGATAATACATATGACAGAAAATTTCATGCTATGAAATTTTCTGTCATATCGTAGTCCAGTGTAAGAAGCCAATTAGTTACCGTCACCTTGCATTTTTTTTGTGTCAGTTTTAGTATTTTATGTAGACTATTGAGTTTTGTATAAATGTGAGGTCCCATAAAACCGTAAGATCTTCTACCAATGGTTTTACAGCATCGAAATTTATCCCAATTTACCCTTCGACTTGAGATGACACACGTGTTCATGGCAGTTCTATGAAAACGTAGGGTGACAGACAGTATGTAAAGTTGTCTAACCCTAAGAACTACGGCGTAGTTCACCATACCAGCATACCAGCGAATATGGCTGTTTTTTGAATAAAATATTTCGTTTGACATTTTGAAGCTTTTTTTAGATTCTATAATTAGACTCAAACTATTTTAAATAGATATTTAGTTAAGAGCGTTTACGCCGTGCGGCATTTTATACAAACTTTCAAGCCCTTATTTTTCGAAATGAATGAACCGATTTTAATGAAACTTCAAACGCATAAGCAGGATACAAAGGTCTAAAAATACTAACTTTTTAGACTTTTGTATCCTGCCTAACTCGCGCCACTGTTACTGTAAGCGACACCACGCGTGTTTTGTTTATAAGACGATTAAAAAAAATACCAGCTTCGGATGTGTTCGGCTGTCCTCGGGATGTACTCGGTTTTAATGTATATCCGATATGTCAGTGAGTGATAGCAAAGTATTCTTTTTGTGTTTTGTTTTCACTTCTGTCGGCACTCCCGGAGTGCCACTGTTTTTTTTTATTTTATTGACTTGTTTAACAAACGCTTTAGATTCCGTATAAAAAAAAACCGTTTAAAGGATACAGAACATGATTGTAACATTTAAATTGCCTACCGTTTACCGGTGGCTATTACTGGCGGGGTAATTGCGTAGCACACTAACATAGAATGGCTTTCATTTTGACAGTTCAACAACATTCATTGCGTTATTTACGTTGTCGAGTAGACACATTTTTAGAACATATGAAGCAATAGTTTAGCAATATCCTTCAAAATGATTTCAGATTGTCATTGATAATGAAGGTTACCCCTTACTAATAAATGTTGTACCTATAGCGTCTGCTGTATAGTTACACAACGCTTTGTCTTCTTCTTTCGAAAGTCAAATTACTGACGACTGAAAGAGAGAAATCGGTGTGTAACTTCACCTGATATAATATAATACGTTTACTAGTAAGGGGGTCAGGGTGTAACGCAGTTACCCTGCAGTTAAATATTTCCCATTTTAGTTAACCAAAGCGTACAGTCAACAGCAAAAGTAGATGATCAAAGTCAGAAATTCAATACTAATTAACGGAGTTCGCGTCAGAACTGTGTGGCGTCGAAGTACTACTACTTAGAATACTTACTACGTAGAATACTTTTGAATCACTTCGACGCCACACAGTTCTGACGCGAACTCCGTTCATTAGTATTGAATTTCTGATTTTGATCATCTACTGCTGTTGACTGTACCATAGAATTGATTGGCTTGGGTTTCCTCATGTATGGAAATTCTCGGAAACCGGCCGACTAGTTAGTGCCGCTGTAATATTGAGACAAGATATGATAGGGTACTGTATATTGTCAGTTACGTGAAACTCAATTGAGTGTATTACGGACGTCACGTTGTGATGAATATGCCTGTCAATGTGGTGCTATGTAAGCGAGGCGTGTATGCATTATTGGCGCCGATTCCCTTGTTCACAAACTAAACTAAATTTAAGTTCAGTGCATCTTTTTCTTTCTATTTCATTAAGAAAAGGACAGAAGATAAATATTAGTTTAGTCCTGTCAAATTAAAATACTCCATAGTAAGTTTAGACGTGATTAAAAACATGGCTACTAAAAATACGTCAATTTATGTTAGGCGCTGCCTAATTTGACAGGACTAAACTAATATTTATCTTCTATCCTTTTCTTAATGAAATAGAAAGAAAAAGATGTACTGAACTTAAATTTAGTTTAGTTTGTGAACAAGGGAAAATGTGTAGTCGAATGTTACATGGAAGGCTTTTAGGGATAAACGAAAAGAAGTAGCTCTGTATAACACCACCACCACTGAATATTATTAACCGACTTCAAAAAAAGGAGGAGGTTCTCAATTCGGTTGTTTTTAGGGTTCCGTACCCAAAGGGTAAAAACGGGACCCTATTACTAAGACTCTCCGTCTGTCTGTCTGTCACCAGGCTGTATCACATGAACCGTGAGAGCTAGACAGTTGAAATTTTCACGGATGATGTATTTCTGTTGCCGCCAACAAATAATAAAAATAAAATAAATTTAAAATTTTAAGGAGTATAAAAGAAACGTTTTTTTCGACGTTTTATGCCTTGTGGTACGGAACCCTTCGTGTGCGAGTCCGACTCGCACTTGGCCAGTTTTTATTTTTTGATGTTTGTTACCTCAGAACTCCGTTATTGATATGCCGGCTTTTTTAATCAAGAAAACGACAAATTGAGAGGGAATATCACATTTTACACTAATATTATAAAGGCGAAAGTTTGTGAGTGTGTGTGTTTATATGTTTGTTACTTCTTCACGCTTCACTTTTCGGTATGTTTTGATTGGTCACCCATCTACGGACCGACCTCGGCAAATGTTGCTTAACCTTGAAGACCGACCCATGCGGCTGTTATTATTTAACTACGAGCCCCTCACACCCTCAAACCCTTCTTAACGTTTCATTCTTCTAAAGATAGCGTACTAACTATAAAACCTCTTCTATTTCAGAATACCGGCAACCAATAATGGGCAGTCCGTGGCCTATCGCCAAGCCTATTGCCAGCAGACCGATACCAGTCCAGCACCAGCACTTACAACATCTTCTAGCACATTGTCATCATCCATACTTAGGTAAGACTGAAAATTTATTTCGCCTGAGATAATTATGTTACAATTGGTGTTACAATAAAGTACACACATCACCTCTAGGAGGCATGCGAAAATTTACTATACCCTTTGGGTACGGAACCCTAAAAACACCCACAACTTGTAAGAAAAGATGAGGTCGCCTTTTATGCCCGAAGAGCATAATGGCAGTGTTCTAAATTGAACATCGTAAGCCAAATCATCGCTAAAAAATCCGAAATTGTATCAAGTAGTTACAAATACTTAAATCTACAACAAAAACAGTATGTGAGAATCAATTTTTTATTTTATTGCAAACAAACGACCTATTTTTTCGAAACCACTTACTTTTAAATCTCTTTTTATCGGTCATAGACAATGAATTCAAACTTTTTGTGCAGACCTCCCAGTGAAGCAAACTATTGTTGCATATGTCAACAGATTTTTGTAATGGTAACATTTTGTTGGATAATAAGCCTGACACGCCCAATTTGACAGACAGAGATAAAAACAAACCTATTGTTATAGTAATCTATTAGATAAACAACGTTTTTCAGAGGGTGGCTCAAAGTAATGGTTGAAAAATTAATATTGAATATGTTTGATGTGGTTTGTGTTAGTTTTTTTAGGGTTAAAACGGGACCCTATTACTAAGATTTTGCTGTCTGTCCGTCCCTGGCTGTATCTCAAAAACCGCGATAGCTAGACAGTTGAAATTTTCACAAATTATGTATTTCTGTTGCCGCTTTATCAACAAATACTAAAAACAAAATAAAATAAATATTTAAGGGGCTCCCATACAACAAACGTGTTTTTTTCGGCGTTTTTGCCTTGTGGTACGGAACCCTTCGTGTGCGAGTCCGACTCGCACTTGGCCAGTTTATGGGTATTTAAATTCTGTTTTTATTTCATTGTTCATTTAATTCTTTGGTAGCTGAGCAATTTCTTGGGATTTTTTTTTTCGTATAGTGCAGCAAAAATGTTAGGTATTCGAGTTAGTAGCTGGCACTTAGATTAATATATTTTACCTACAGCATCATTTCGAATACACTTTCGATCACAATCTGAATGATTTTGGAGGATATTGCTAATCTATTGCTTCATAATGTTGGAAAAATGCGTCTGATCAACAACGTAAATAACGCAATGAATGTTGTCGAACTGTCAAAATGAAAGACATTGCGATCAATTGTCATTTTATGTTTGTTACGCAATTATCACCCCACTGATGTCGCGATGAATATACGAAGGCAATCACGAGCAAATTAACATGACATTCCGAAAACAACTGTCTTACAGAATAGGCCTGTTGTTCTTTTTCTTTCGTTCATATCAATACAAAAGGTAATAAGCTCAATCCCTCAAATAATGTCAATTCTAATGTGAGCAAAATCGGGAGCAACTAATATTATTTTCTATTCATTGTGAGCCTTTCAACAAACAAGATCGATTGTGCAAAAAGTCTTATATTGTATACACGCCCTTTTTGCACGTATTAGACTGAATGCGTTTGCACCTTTGCCATTTTTGCTGTTTGTTGAAAAAATGTTATTGGTTTTTGGCTCAATAAAAAGATGTAGATTGGTGAAAAATGGTTTTTAGGTCAAAACGGTTTGTTATAGAGTAAAAAAGAAAAGCAATATATTTTGAATGATCTAAAGAAGGCAAGGTTGACGCAACAATAAAATAAAACATAGTCTTGCATTGTCTAAAATATTTTTTATTAGATTTTGAGCACCACGTTAAAATACTGATTGGTGCTCAAATGGGAATACCTTTGGTGCTCAATGCATAGGTGCTTAAAAACTAGGTGCACAAAGGGGAATACTTCAAATACTGTTTAGACGATGCATGCATAAGTGAAGCATTTGTGCTTCAATTCTATTGTATGTCACAGGCAAGAAACTTGCATCGTGTAATGGGGCTTACGGCTGCTGCCAACCTATAATAGTCCTTATTTCCACAAGGACCATACTTAGTACATACAAGGTTCCAGGGACATACATGCGCAAACTGAAACCATGAAATTCAGCACATGATTCTAAACCCCCGAATGACTCCCGAAGAGAAGCCGAAAATTCGGTGTTTCGGCTGAAAATCGTATTTTGCTTGTGGTGTAAAGTAATAACAGTCGCACGGCTCGATGGATCAGGTTAAGCTACGCTTGCCACGGTTGGTCCGTGGATGGGTGACCATCTTTACATATCTACCAAGACCCCTCCGTGCCTCGGAAAGCCGTTGGTCGCGGCTGCCATTCGTGGCTCTTTGACAGTCGTTACGGGTCGTCAGTAGCCCGAAAGTCTAACCACCAGTCTTACCAAGGGGTATCGTATTACCAAGTAGGTAACTGGGTTGTGGAGGTCAGATAGGCAGTCGCTCCATGTAAAATACTGGTATTCAGCTGCATCCGGTTAGACTGGAAGCCGACCCCAACATAGTTGGGAAAAGGCAGGCAGATGATGATGACTAGTTATCATCACCACCTTGCTTAAGCGTACCTTTATTTACAAAGAAGGCACTGGGCTGGCCATGTCTGTTGAAGGACCGATGGCCGGTGGAGCAGACGAGTGACCGCGTATCGGCAAGCGTAGTGTGGGACGCTCCCCAGCTAGATGGACGGACGACCTAAAGGTGGCTGGGGTAGACTGGATGCGGAAGGCAAAGGACAGGGTGCTGTGGCGCAGTCTGGGAGAGGCCTATGTCGAGCAGTGGACTGCGATAGGCTGAGTTGATGAGTGTTAGAGATGTCTCTCCTTGTTGTCCAGATCAAAATCCTGCCGAATAAGCATATTATGTATGTGGGTGTGACCTCGCTATAGCATTGTCACACTAATATTACAAAGGCGAAAGTTTGTGAGTGTGTGTGTGTGTTTATATGTTTGTTACTTCTTCACGCTCAAACGGCTGGACCAATTTTGATGAAATTTAGTATGGAGGTAGCTGACACCCTGGATTAACATTAGGCTACTGTTTATCCCGATATTCCCACGGGATCGACATTGACGCGGGTGAAACCGCGGGGCGCAGCTAGTATTTAATAATTATAATAGTATAATAATATCTAATAGCGTTCTCTTGTTACAGTTCGACCAGCGCAAGCGCATACACAAGTGTTTCCGCTACCAGGAGGTTTTCCATGGGCACACAGTTCCAGAGGTGAGTAACCTAACTGACAGCTCATCTGCAGTAGGTATACTGTCGAATATCCTCATCATCCTTTCAGATTTTAATCATAAGCTTCTAAACTTAGCTGTGTGGACCAGTGGTAACGGCCGCGACTTACGAGTTGTAGGTCGTAGGTTCGAACTTAGACAGGCGCTTTACTTTGTGTAAATAATTTCATCACCACTGCTCTCAAAACGGTGAAGGGAAACATCGTGAGGAAACCGGCATGTCCTAGAACCACAAATTCGAAGACATGTGACATCTACCAACCCGCACTGGGCCCGCGTGGTGGATTACAGGTCACTCCCTCTCGAAGAGAGGAGGCCGGAGTCCCAGCAGTGATAACATTGTAACTGTATAATTGTTGCATGTAAAGTCAATGTAACACTATTCATTCTAAAGACATGCCTGGGGGCTTAAAAAGGCCAATTTGGCAGAATCATTTAATAAAAGGATAACATTATGAATCATAATATGGCGAAGACAGTCCGTGTTTTTCTTTTTTTCGCTGCACTACGTAGGTATAATCAAAAAGATTGGGATTGGATTTGGATTGGATTGATTGGTATTTTAGCACAGACAAAAAAAAATTTAGGTACGTTTGTATGTTTAAATAAGTTCTCTTCCTTCAAATTTTTCTTTTGCTGTGCCCGACACGATTGTTACAACGGGGGGCCTAAAAAGGCCACTTTGGCAGAATCATAAAAGGATAACATTATGAATCAAAATGGACAGTTAACTGTTAGTTAGTTAATCGTATCAAATCCCATTGGTGAAGGATTTTTCAATTATTATTTTTTTGCCTGTGCTAAAATACCAATCAATCCAATTCCAATCTCTTTGACTAGACCTACGTAGAGCGACGAAAAAAAAACACGGACTGTGTTCGCCATATTATAATTCATAATGTTATCCTTTTATGATTCTGCCAAAGTGGCCATTTTATGCTCCCAGATGTTTACTTACCACCTAAGCGTATACACATTGTGGAATGCAATAAATGATTGACTATTGAATAATTGGAACAGGCTTTCCAAACTACAGGCAGTAAATATTTCTTCAAAAGGCCTATTTTTCACAGGAAAACCCCGTCGTGGCATGATGCGTCGCGCCGTCTTCTCCGACCTTCAACGCAAGGGTCTAGAGAAGAGGTTCCAGGTACAGAAGTATATCTCCAAACCTGATAGGAAGAAGCTGGCTGAGAAGCTGGGACTTAAGGATAGTCAGGTTGGTGAAGATATTTATGGCATTTTTTTCTAACAGGAAAAGGAGTGAGTCACGTGAAGGCAAAAAGCGCTAAGGTAGCCCGCGAAATTAAAATTTTCTTAGGTTTTTTGCAATTTGTTGGTCAGTATTAAGTTGTACGTTGATTAAAATATGATTCGCGACCGTAACAAATATGTATTTACAGAATTATACCTAATCATTAAAGTCATCAACACAACTCTCTAAGACCAAGTAATCCCACTGAATGACTATTTCATGAAATCTTGACATTTTGGGATTATGCTAATTTAACAAGTTGTATTACTGATTGTAATGATTATAATTCTGTAAATACATATTTGTTACGGTCGCGAATCATATTTTAATCAACGTACAACTTAATACTGACCAGCAAATTGCAAAAAACGTAAGAAAATTTGAATTTCGCGGGCTACCTTAGCGCTTCCCCCTTAAATATACTGGGCCAAATTAAATTATGTAGCCAGCGATACTCCACAGACTGATGGATATATCGATATCATAGATATCCGAGAGATGTGCCTTCACTCTATATTTGTTCGAGTTCAAATGTCGCCACCTTTCTCCCGCTCCTGAAACCCCACAAAAACAAAAGAAATAGATACGGCCCACATGATGCTTTTTTGGCACACACGCAAGAAAGTATAGGCGTAACACTTTTGTGCTATCTTATTGTACACATGCTCAAAAGGGGCGGGCACTAGAAAGTATAGATACGACTAGCTGTTACCCGCGACTTCGTCCGCGTGGAATTTAACAAAAAAGTTATTGTTCAGTTCGCAGAGTTTACGCGATAACTTATTAATTCTGTATTCTGCGTAAAGAAATACCATGCTAATTTTAATGAAATTCTTCTATTTTATGAATCGATATTTTGTTTTTGTACATATTTCTCCATTTAGTTCTTTTTTCGTTTTTGGTAGTTTAATTTTTTTTTTGTTTTATTTTTTTTTTCTTTGTTTTTCGTATTAGGTTTATTGAAAAATTTCTTTTTAAACAATATTTGGTGTACGATTTTCTGGGGCTAAAAAAACAACACTACTGGCATTCCTTGCACGTGAACATGCCACGTATAGTTGCCCATGGGTAAAGCAACCCTTAGTTAAATCTATGCCAGCTTTGCTTTACGTTTGCCCTTGTGACTTGTCGATTGTCATAGCAAAACTGACATTGATAGGGAATTGCAATCTTTTGAATTCAAATGGAAATTTCGACGGTATTATAGGAATCCGTGGTATAAAATACTATCTCACCTTTTCCGCATCCAGATGTTATACGACTTTCTATAACGTTTCTTTGCTACGACACTACTCGCAACCTAGTACCATTGCAAAGTTTCGGTGGGTTTAAATTACGGAGCAGAATGATGGGCACGCCAATCTTAAGTTCTAGTTTGTGAGGGGGTAGACCAGGCACAAATATACTATTTACAAATTCTGTTGGGTAATTAACCACTTCATCCGGATTGCAAACTGTATTGATGGAAAGGTATGTTTGTGATTCACCTGATAGTTTATCTAAAATGCGCTGATTAAGCGCAGTAACCTGGTCGTTCATAGGTGCTAAAATTGATCTTTCACACAACCACGAATCTTCTTTGATATTGAGATTGTGAATATCATCATAAATACTATGTATTAAAATTTCAATGTCCGCCACAACCTCACAAATACCGGTAGGTAGTTCTATATCATGAGTACTAAGTATTCACTTCTGGAAACTTTCCCTCTCCAACATCAAGAAGAATTTTGCTAAATTCTGAATCGGCTGAATGTGCTCTCATATTTTCTTTTAAATTAAGTTTTTTACAATGTCTCCAAAGTACTGAACGTTTTAAACAGGCGGTAATTTCATCAGCTCGCTTACCTTTAATCACAACTGGTAATATTTGTCTAAAATCTCCAGCGAATAAAAATAAGACTCCTCCAAATAATAGATTATTACTTCTTATGTCCTGCATCCTATTCACGGCTTCTATAGATTTTTTTTTGCCATAGTGCATTCGTCCCATACTACAAATACACAATCTTGTATAACTTTGGCTTTAAGACTATTTTTGGATATACTGCATACTGAATGGAATTTTCCATACGGTCTAAATCTAGTGGGATTTTAAACATCGAATGTGCCGTTTTTTCCCCCTGGAAGTAAGGTTGCCGTTATGCCGCTATGAAAGAAAACGTTAAACATTAATTTATAATTATTACCTAATGGTAAAAAAGGAAAACAGTAAAAATGTAACAAAATATTGGGATTATAAAAAAAAATCCTAATCATACAAAAAAAAAAACAATTTTTTAAGAAAATCGTTGAGACAACCTTTCTCAATTAGAAAACGAAAAAACAAATTTAAAAACTCCTACCTAGTAAGTAATTTATCAAATTCAAATTAAATAAAAAACTAACTAAAAAGGTCTTACTGCTAGAAAACATTGCACATGTAAGGAAACAATTTGAGTTAAGAAGAACAGAACAGTAGAAAAATAAATAAAAGACACCTAATCAAACAAAAAAGTATGATATAAGTGCTGGAAATCAATTTTTACACGAATTCGTTGAGACACAACCACACAGCCCGCTCGCGCGTTCTGAGCCCGCGCGATAGGCAGCCTTTGTGATATTAAGTCGTTGGTGGGAGAAGCGGGTGGGAGGCGCCCGAGCCACGACGTGACGGGCTGACGCGTGGGCTGCGCGCGGTACTGGACAGTACTTGGACATTACAATATTACTTTATTTTATAATAATTTTATTTTAACAATATTATGTGTATATGACATCATAATACATAATTATATTATTTATTCAACAATCAATTTCTATGGAGATTAAGAAATCTTCACGTATTCATTGGTTTTAATTTTTTTCGTGGAACCCTATTTTTTTTTCTAAAAAAAAAGTAGCCTAAGTTACTCCTTATTACATCAGCTATCTGCCAGTGAAAGTCCCGTCAAAATCGGTCCAGCCGTTTCAGAGATTAGCCGGAACAAACAGACAGACAGACAGACAAAAATTGTAAAAAATGTTATTTTGGTATATGTACCGTGTATACATCCATATGCATTTAGTAAAAAGCGGCTATTTTAATATTACAAACAGACACTCCAATTTTATTTATTTGTATAGATTAAGGGGCTTACATGACCTAAAGCGAGGTCACTGTCGGACTGCATAGAAAAGAAAGAGAAGCACGATGACACAACGCTGGTAGGTAATTTATTGCAAAATCATCATCTGCATTATAATTTATTGCAAAATATGAAGCAATTATCTTTTTACAAAAAATTGTAAAACACTATATAGTTCTTTAGTATAATTTGCTTGTAGAATAATCTGACAAAAAAAAAGTAATTTAAAAAAATTAAACCGACTTCAAAAAGAAATCAACTCAAAATTATGAAATAACTTTAATTTCGGAAGTCGGTGTCTTGGTCTGTATCTGTATTTAAGTTTTTTGCCACCGACTTCCGAAATTAAAGTTATTTCATAATTTTGAGTTGATTTCTTTTAAATTACTTTTTATTTCGTAATTTTTAGTTTCTGCACTAGAATTTGACCAAGGTTTTGAGATGTTTTCCCTTTGACACTACACCCGTAGCTCGTATCAATACGCCAGGCCGTCACACTTACACGTATTAGTCCATATCTTGAAAATTACTGAACCGATTTTGATGAAACTTGCACTGTTCCCTAAGTTGAAGTAAATGTAAGCTAATACAAAAAAATGGTCACGATCCGATTAATAGTTTCTGAGAAATGCGCGGACAAACATACATACATACATACGTCTATGAAATTTTGTATATTTGTTTGGAAGACTTAGTAGATTGTCATATGTGAATATAATGCAATTCCAATAATATTACATACATACGTATCGAATTGATAACCTCCTTTTTTTTGAAGTCGGTAAAAATTAGAATGATTGTATGTATATTAGTATGGTTTTTATTGTAAAAAGAAAGTTTTTAAAGGTATCTTCATGATTTTTTTCTATCGTAACAAATCAGTTGTATTATGTTTTCAAGAATAGAATAGAATAGAATAGAATACTCTTTATTATGTACACCATATAAATTACAGACATAATTATAGAAACTGTACAAAGGGTGACACAATGGGCGGTCTTATCGCTAAAAGCGATCTTTTAAAGACAACCTTTGGATGGATTAAAAAAGGGGAAGGACAGACAAATACTGTAGGTAGTCTGTGATGTACCATTTATATAATACAATAAATACATACATAAAGTATATTATACTAATCTAAATAAATATATACATACAATAATAAACATGAAACAGGAGCAAAGAAAATATAATGATGATGTTTAAGGAGAGAGGAAGTGCTTTTTAACCATTTTATTGTTTCAAAAACTTGCGGTTTTGCGTTTAGGTCCTGTAAGACCATTTCAGCAGGGTTCATAATGGCTATAATCATTCATAAAAATCTAAGTTTTCTAACCCTTTCTGCCGCCATTAACTTACTTTCAAACACAATACTAACGCAAAATGTTTACATTCCTTTATAACAATAAATATTTGCAACCATTCCTCCAAACCCATTATAATCCTATAATTCAAAAATCAAAACATACCAACCAAGGAGTTTGAACGTTAAGATACAATATTCCCGCCGCCCCCCCTAGAGGGGAGCTCAGCACGGGGTGTTACAAAAAATTGTTACCCCTAAGGGTACAAAGAGGGGGCTGTCATACGCAGCCGTCCAACTCCGCCCCCTGTAGGAACCGTTTAAAACAATTACGGAGCTGTATTTGAGTTTTAGTATTGAGACTTTTTGGTTAGGCAGTGTGGAGTCGGGGTTTTGCCTTTTCGATGGGATGTTTAAAAATGTTGGTGGAAACTGTAATTTTTATTTGAGTGCTAAAATAATAACAACGGCTCTGGTTGAGAAAGGGTCGTGGCTAAATAATTTAAAAAAAAACTACTCTTGCCGAGGTTGGTTCCTGGATGGTTGACCATTCATAACATAATGAGACGGTGCACGGAAAGCATGTTAAACCGTTGGTTCCAGCAGTCATTCAATATCTTTGACAGTCGTTACGGGTAGTCAGAAGCCCGAAAGTCTGATAACCAGTCTTACCAAGGGGTATCGTGTTACCCAGTAACTGGATTGTGGAGGTCAGATAGGCGGTCGCTCCATGTAAAGTACTGGTATTCAGTTGCATCTGGTTAGACTGGAAGCATCCCCAACATAGTTGGAAAAAGGCTAGGCAGATTAATTTTTTTGCTAAGATCATTCGAAAAAAAAAACAGTGGCTCTCCGGGAGTGCTGATAGAAGTGAAAACAAAACACGAACAGAATACTTTGCCATTACTCACTGACATATCGGATATACAATAAACCCGAGTACATCCCGCGAGGACAGCGGAACACGCGTCTTTTAAACAAAACACGCGCGGTGTCACTTAACGGTAACAGTGGCGCGAGTTCAATGGTTTTTTCCCATCTGAAAAAATGCCCGACGCGCCTAAAGAAGTTTTAACTTCAAAAGTGCGCAAGTCCAGTGACTTACACGCCAAATGTGTAACCCCCCCTCTTTGCTTAACATGTACAAACAAACGCCTTAGAATCTAAGGCGTTTGTTTGTACAGTCGAGTTCATTAATATATTGGCCCTATCAGGCTTCAAAAATATATGAACGTCAAAAAAGCTCACAATATTGCGACAACTATAAGCATGTACATACAATACAATACAAGCTGTTTAGAGTTTTATGAAACTTACCATTAATAATAATAATAATGATTTATTTCTCACCACAATACATGTAGAGAGATAACAATACAAAACACGTAACAGCAATAATTATATTGTGGGAGACTGGTGCCTAAACTAGACGTGAGGTCTGTATTTCAGGTCACCAGGTCTCCAGCCCTTGGGCAGTGCTTACATTTTAATTACCGACTTCAAAAAAAGGAGGTTACAATTCGATACGTATGTATGTAATATTATTGGATTTGCATTATATTCACATATGATGATCTATTAGGGCTTCCAAACAAATATACAAAATTTCATAGACGTATGTATGTATGTATGTATGTATGTATGTTTGTCCACGCATATCTCCGGAACTATTAATCGGATCGTGACCATTTTTTTTTATTGGCTTACATTTTCTTCAACTTAGGGAACAGTGCAAGTTTCATCAAGATCGATTCAGTAATTTTCAAGATATGGACTAATACGTGTAAGTGTGACGGCCTGGCTTATTGATAAGAGCTACGGGTGTAGTGTCAAAGGGAAAACATCTCAAAACCTTGGTCAAATACTATTGCAAAAACTAAAAATTACGAAATAAAAAGTAATTTAAAAAAATTAAACCGACTTCAAAAAGAAATTAACTCAAAATTATGAAATAACTTTAATTTCGGAAGTCGGTGGCATAAAACTAAAATACAGATCCCAAGACACCGACTTCCGAAATTAAAGTTATTTCATCATTTTGAGTTAATTTCTTTTTGAAGTCGGTTTAATTTTTTTAAATTACTTTTTATGTTAGTGTACTTTGAGTAATCAGTGCGGTAAGAATTTAGAAAAGTTATAGACAAAAATAAATAGAAAGTAAAATTAGTTGCAGTCATCATTGGTGCTTGGTGTTAGTATGTTTAGTAGGTATTTGTATGATTGTGTATTTGTTTAATGAGTAAGGTGTATGTGTGAGGATAGTGTGTGTGTGGGGGGGGGGGGGGGGGGGGGAATATAATGTTTTAGATTGGCTATTTTGGGACATTGCCTATAAATTATTGATTCATGAACATGATCAGATATTATAGAACTCGACTGTACATGTAACATAGATCTAAGGCTTAGATCTAGGTATCTCTATCTCGCATCCCCGCCCAGATACCAGCACAAATTCTAGATCAATAGGTAGGTATCTAAAAAATTTTCTCAATTCATAATGGTCGATTATTGATCGGTCAATGGCACAGAACATAGGTATACCCCGTAACGAATTAAAAGCAATGACTGCACAATGACGTTCTAATGGTAGGTCACTGATCAAAGGAACTGTCAAAATTTTAGCAGATTAATGCCTAAGGCAGTCATTCATTTTGTCATTATGTAGGTACGAGATTGAATACCATTCTATGCCATTTCTTTCAAGGGAGTGTCAGTGGTTGACCATTGGAAAGTCATAATGACGTCATTAAATTAGTAGATTACCAAACTTGTCAAAATCAACAATTATGAAATCAATGATAGACCATTCTGACACTATTGTAATGGCAGACTTGAGGCCCAGATGTATGAGTATGTATGTTACGATCGTAGCAGGTGGTGTTCTATAATTTCTGCTTACCCCCAACTGGAAAAAGATGCATGTGAATTTATGTAAAGTAAAACTAGACAAACCTCTCAAATGGTTTCCCTACACATCAAGACATCCCCCAAAATAACTAAGACAGCTCACCTTCACCCCCTAATTCGATAAACGCCAGCAATTATCCGAACACATCCCCTGGGCTATTCATTTAAACGATTTCGCCCCCTCGGTTGCGGTTGAGTCGGGTTGATTCAACTAAGTATTAAAAATGGAGCTCGCTTTTGTTTATTCAATCTTGATTTTTTGATACTGATTTTTTCGTGGGGGTGAAAAGGGGTGAAATTGTTTTTTTTTTTGTTGTGCAATGGTGGCCAATGTATTGGTCGAAATTTGGAAAAAAACCGGTCAAGGGCGAGTCGGACTCGCGCGCCGAGGGCTCCATATGTAGGTAGGTAGGTACTCGCTTGTAAATAGTTTTAAATTTTTTTTTTGTAGGTAAGGTAACTACAAATTGGATTTTTTCCTTTACTTGTGTGTGCTACATTGCTTCTTGCCAAATTTCATGATTCTAGGTCAACGGGAAGTACCCTATAGGTTTTGATTCCGGAACATAAACGCCCGTATCTTTTGATTGCGTTGACTTAGATCTTTTATTTTTTCATTGCTTCAAGGGATTGCAGCCCTGAGTATTTGATATTAAATTCAACATGATAACTCTACGCGTTCCTGAGAAAAAGGGTCTTGACTGACGGACAGACAGACGGACAACGAAGTGATCTTATAAGGGTTCCGTTTTTCCTTTTGAAGTACGGTACCCTAAAAATTATTATTTTTTTCTGTGGTCTTGTTCGTCTGCAACTAATTCAGTACTTTTGTTAGTGCCAAATTGTGTCTTTTGGTAATTTATTTGATTATAATTGATTGAATTAATTGAATTTTTATATTACATTTACCGAATTAACCCCATTATATTACCTATAGGTATATATTACATTTACCGAAACCCCATTAATTGAATTTTTATATTACATTTACCGAAGTTCAAAATACTGGTACCTATTCAGCTTCATAACGTTAGACTGGAATCTGACACCAGCATAGTTGGGGAAAGGCTAGGCAGATGATAATTTACCTAAGTTTTATCCAATGAATCATATAAAAATTTAAAGGCGAACGGCAGGGTTGTATGGGAGTTTCGTACACCTAATAAAATATCGTGTTTTGGGATATTTTTAGTTTTAATTGGTAGTCAATACGATAGACAAGCCCTTTTAAAATTCTTAGATTTTTAGAAGTTGGGACCTAAAAGTTATAACCAGTTTTATTTTTGAGGTTATGTCTCAATAAATATTATTACGTGTAGGCACATAAACATTGTTTTGGTGAAAAAGGATATGTTCTAGATAGCTGATGCTATCTTTGTAGTGTTTTACTTATCATTAAGTTGGCAAATTGACATGAGAATTGTACCTATTCAGTAGGGTGCTTTAGGAGAGACCTACGTCCAGCAGCGGTCTGCAATAGTCTGATGATGATGAAGTGTTGACGGAGTTTTGAGTGTGGGTAAATAAAACAACTTTGTTGTTGTAGGAACTTACATTTATTTTATTGTTCTTATAATTACCTACTTAATCGATTCTTAATATTATTTCATCTAAGAAAGGGGCAGGTCGGGTCATACCTTCATGACGAGCGTAACTAAGGTACCAAATAATGCTCATAACATGTGAGCAGCATCCCACTGTTCTTAAACCTACAATGCAATTACAGCAATAACTTTTGATTGCGTCCCGACCATTCATATTTGTTTCTGCAACTATGAAAACAAAATAAGTTCTAGCAGAAGAATGGCGGGACCTTATTTTAGCTCGAAGCAACATTGGGTTTATTCCCTCTAAGCCATGTATTCTCTCTCGAGATACCTCTAATGTATATACTCCATGGAAGCGAAAATGCTCACCCACATATGAACGAGCCTGGCGAATTTGATATACACCACAAGCAAATAATGTCAATTCCTCCATGGATAGCCGCGGAAAGGAGAGGGTTGTCGCATCTATGGGTACAAACCAGGCACCGCGCCTGTTTAAATTATGTAACCTAACTAATTCAGCTACAGTATTCGTTAAAAACAGGCGCTCAAATATGATTGACACAAACTGCTCTGCATGTATATTTTCTGTAAATGGCGGAGTAAACGCATTCAGCAGAGCAGCTGCTATTTTAAAATCTGCCATTAAATTGCGACAACCACGGTTAAAATATTCATGGCGGAATATTTTGAAGTCTCTCTTAAAACGGCCATTCACAGCTTCTACTACCCACCTATTAATAGTGACACAGCGTGAACGGTTGGCATCAAGAGTAGATAGCTGTGATTGACCGTCTTCTTTGGTTTCAGGCATATGACCTATGTATCCTTTTTGATGCAGACTATCCATGCAGTCACGAAAACCTCTATCTACAATGAAGATATCGTTTTCGTTATAAAAATCATTAAATTCAGTTTCGTTTAATAAATCATTCATTATGGTGGCATCATTTGTAGTGGCACTATATGGTCCGCGTACATCTATAATATATCCATCAGAGGCACAGAGGATAAATGGCTTTAATAAATTCCTATATTTATGAAGGGAATATGTATCCTTTTGGAACAAGTAATTACTACTTTTTTGTGTATATATATATGTTGCATCAGCTATTGTGATTGCAGGTTTTTGATTAGCTGGTGCATTAGGCTCACCAAAAATGTGATCGGCAATGTATGAATTTCTTGCTGCCACTTGCTCCCTTCTTAAATGAGAAAAACCAAGAAATTGTGGAACATAATCAGTTAGCAAAATATTTCTTGCTACAGACATTAATGTCTCTAGGGTCCTTCTCGGAACTTGAAATAGACATGACAATCTGTCCCCTGAATCCCCAGTCCTTAATTTACACAATAAGGCTGTTAATGCAAAACTACCCCGATGCAGATTCCTAAGCCTGGGTGTTACATCTAATATTTGTTGATGTTGTTGTTTATTTATGCCTATAAAGTACTGTACTTGGTTATCGGGGTAGTTTTGAATATTCTCATAAGAGATGTTACTTAACCCTTCCATTAACATAAAAATGATCTCCTCTATGTGTGTGGAAGTAAAGCTATTAAGGCTATACTCAGCAGTATACAGGTTTTGATAATTAGCGTCCTGTCTATGTAAGGAGCAAATACGAGCTCCTCTTGGTATAAAATATTGATACCTAACCAATACACCTTGTCTGGTTTCTTCAGGCACAATATTTCGCTCTGGTTCCATGCACTCTTGGAAAATGCAGTGTCTTGCTGTTTCAGCCGCTCTTCTTATATTGGGCAACACAATATGTTGGGGTCTTTCTTGTGGTCCTTCAGGAACATGGAAGCTCAAATCTCGAGCTTGGCCCCAGCAAACTCCACATACTTCATTCATGGATGACATCTGTAAATAAATAACATTGATGAAATACAAATTAAACACTAAGTTTGATAGACATAAATTGCGCCCAACATGACCAAGCTACAGAATAGTTCTTGACATACAATGATTGGTTTTCACCTTACAGAAAACCTTTACCAAAAATATCTATGTTGTGTTAATATGAGAGAGAAGGGCTATGTGACAATGGAAAAACCAGTATCCTTTTGTTGTTAGTAGAGCCAACATCATCACTGTCCCAGATTTAGCAACATAAAATAGTAATTGCCCTTTGCATGACACGTTTTTATTTAAAGCGAATTACTATAAATATATTATTTCATATATACCTGCTGGTGCTCCAACAAACGAGCAGTGTTATCGGGATTCCACTCTTGATCTGATGTTGGGGTGGATAGACTCTGACCACATACAGCACACATCAAATCAGAATAATCACCCTCCAGATGATCAGGTACAATGGGTTGAATATCTTCATTTGGTGAAACAACCCTAGTTCTTCTAGCTCTTAGCCAACACGGCACACAAGCTTCATCTTCAGAACGAAGCTAAAATAAAAAATATAAATAAAGAAAAGCTTGCATTTAAAAATGCATAGTATTAGTGGGAAAAATTGAAAAGTTATAATAGTTAAAAAAGTTATAATAGGTACATGTTGTTATACCTCTCGTGGTTGGATCCAAGTAGCAACTGTGTTAGCAATTCTTTGTCCTTCTTCAGTGGCACCTTCAATCAAAATCCTGCGTCGACTGATTCTTAGTATGGATCGTCCGCATACAACACAAACACTTTGATGGCCTATGCGTCTCCTCGGCATATTATCAGAAGAATGTGGATGAGTAGCTAGCTGCCAGCATGCATGGCAAACATGGTCAGCAGGTGTTATCTGGAAATAATGAAGTGATTTTGAGTATGGCTCAACATTGCTTTATATGACTATGACACTATGACAATCATACTAACAGAGTACCTAATAACTATTATAACAGTGTTAGGCAAACCAAGTTAGAGAACCACGCGTTAGGCAAGTAAACAATAGGTACATGTAAACAATCACTTATGTGTTTGTACATTAAATAGGACAAATTGTAAATATTTATACAACCACAAGGGTGTTTGTTATTTTTTCAAATTATGTTTAGATCAGTTTTAGTACACACATATTATTTTAGTATGATATCGTGTAGTTTAAATGGTAAGGACTACTTTTTAACACGTAAAAGTTATCACTTCGTAACTGGCACACTCGTACGCAAAATGTTATTTGGAAACTACTTACATCTCTAGGATATGTCCACAGCCGAATAGTATTGACGATATCTTCACTCTCATCGGATAGAGCGTGCCTTCTTATTCGGGACAAGCGAACGTTGCAATTGATGCATTGCAAACTCGTCATTTTAATTAAAGCACGTACACACACAGCACAATTAATAAAGCGTCCTTTCGCGAAAGTACTATCAACAGATAGAGTACGGAGGAGCAGTAGCTCAACTCAACGTAAAAATGGCCAGATAATTTGCTAAATTGCTCAGATGCAGTTACAAACCACCATCCAAAACAACAGCAAAGAACTGAGCAGCGACTCTGAAAGATTTTCCTAATCTGTCAATAAAATAATTGCCAATACAAAAAAAAACATTGATGGCGAAAATAATTCCTATCATTAAATAGTTAATTATTAAGATTGTATGCAATAATTATTAATTGTAAGGTATAATGTGTTATTGGTTAATTATATTTACTGTTATTTCTATTTTTAAATAATTATTTATAATTTTGAGCCTCGTGATATTTTACAAATGGCAACTTCTACAAACATAACTACGTTTAGTTGCGTTTAGTTTAAGATTATGTTACGTTTAATTACTTAAATCTTTTAAATTGATATAATTAATTAATCCGGACTTCTAAAAATACTAATGTTACATGAAAATGAATGGTTTAGTTGCCTTAATAAGTGATACAAATTCTATCACAGAACAGCAAAAAAAGTATGTGGTACGAATTCTGCCGTTCGCCTTTCGCATAAGTACGAAGGATTCCGTACCACAAGGCAAAAACGCCGAAAAAAAACATGTTTGTTGTATGGGAGCCCACCTTAAATATTTATTTTATTCTGTTTTTAGTATTTGTTGTTATAGCGGCAACAGAAATACATCATCTGTCAAAATTTCAACTGTCTAACTATCACGGTTCATGATTCGAGATACAGCCTGGTGACAGACGGACAGACGGACAGCGGAGTCTTAGTAATAGGGTCTCGTGTTACCCTTTGGGTACGGAACCCTAAAAAGAGCACTGCATACTCTTCATATTCTACACATATTGCAGCCTTATTACAAAACAAGGTTTATCTTTAGATCTAGGTTTAAACCATCGAGCCATTTTTAAATTTCGAACTATAATCTGACAAAGTTAAAGTTCTTATTACAAAAACTAAAGTTAAACTCGAATCTACGTTGTCAATTTTGCATTAAGAACTTTACGTTTGTCGGAATAAAGTTCAAAATACAGTAACTGGCTAGAAGGTTCCTGGGTTAGGTCTAAAGTTAGAACTCGATTTGTGTAATAAGAAGGATTAAGTTTAAGCTCTGTTTAATAAGTTTATTTATAGCCAAAAGTCCAGACTAGACAAAGCATATCACACTAATATTATAAAGGCGAAAGTTTGTGAGTGTGTGGGGGTGTGTCTATATGTTTGTTACTTCTTCATGCTCAAACGGCTGGACCAATTTTGATAAAATTTTGTATGGAGGTAGCTGATACCCTGGATTAACACAGGCTGCTTTTTATCCCGATATTCCCACGGGATCGACATTTACGCGGGTGAAACCGCGGGGCGCAGCTAGTTATAACATAATTCCAAAAACATAGACGACAAAGCAATATAAACCCACATAACATAACAATCTTTCTCATTTTAATACATCCCCGTCCGTCAGTCATTCTTTCAGCAATACCATTCGTTCAGTAATATCATTCGTTCAGCAATATCATTCAACTGAGCGACTGCTCGTGGCATGCAATTTATTTCAACTCTTTCGGTTATTTTTATATTGTTTTTCTTAGATGTAGGTATGAAGTTATTTTGTTATATTTGTTCCAATAGGTAATCTCTATTCATCGTTTTCTTCTTGATTGCCTTTTTAGGGTTCCGTACCCAAAGGGTAAAAACGGGACCCTATTACCAAGACTTCGCTGTCTGTCCGTCCGTCCGTCTGTCTGGAACCAGGCTGTATCTCATGAACCGTGATAGCTAGACAGTTGAAATTTTCACAAATTATGTATTTCTGTTGCCGCTATAACAACAAATACCTACTAAAAACAAAATAAAATAAATATTTAAGGGGGGCTCCCATACAACAAACGTGTTTTTTTTCGGCGTTTTTGCTTTGTGGTACGGAACCCTTCGCGTGTGCGAGTCCGACTCGCAGTTGGCCAGTTTTTTTTTGTGTAGATAAAGTACCACCTAAATGCAATTATAATAGAATAGAATACTCTTTATTATGTACACCATATAAATTACAGACATAAAAATAGAAACAATACAAAGGGTGACACAATGGGCGGTCTTATCGCTAAAAGCGATCTTTTAAAGACAACCTTTGGATGGATTAAAAAGGGGAAGGACAGACAAATAACCAATAATAATCAATGGAACGACTTTTCTTTCTATCCATTTATAACGTGCGCACACGATTCAAGCTGCTGAGTGACTGAACCAGATTTTACCACGAAAAATTTACAATAATATGGCGTAGTGGGCATCTTCTGGGCGCGCTCGTTCCATCATAGACCTCATCTATCGCTTACCATCAGGCGTGATCGGGGTCAAGAGCGGGCCCATTTAGAAAAAAAAGCTACCTATACCCAAAGCCGGAAGACGTAGCGTTGGAAGGCCTCCCACAAGGTGGACCGACGACCTTGTGAAGGCCGCAGGAACCCGTTGGATGCGAGAAGCACAGAACCGGTCGAAGTGGAAGTGCTTGGGGGAGGCCTATGTCCAGCAGTGGACGTCTTTTGGCTGAAATGATGATGATACCCAAAGCCCGTAACATAAAAAAAAATATAAGTATAAACATTCAAATTAAGAACCTCCTCCTTTTTTGAAGTCGATTAAAAAGTGAAACTAGGTAGGTACTTAAGTAATCATTTTAATTGGTCTCTCGATTAGTAGGTACCTACTACCTAGTACCTACTCATTTTTCGTTAAGGAAAATGACGGCGCGCCATTTCTCACAAAATAAACATCAAAGCTACAACAACATCGTAATCTTTTAATTGTATCCCTTTATAATTAAAAAAAAAAACAACAAGCTAACATCAAAAACCTTTGCACGAACAGAATATGAAACTTGAAAGGATTGAATAATACAACCCGCGAGGAATTCTCAGCACATTCCAAATGTCTGCGGCTCCTTGCTCCTTGAGACAATACACCCATTCCCGCGAAACAGCAATATAGAACTCGTCTAAGTTAGAACGAGACGGCAGCATTACTACAACGACGTCTTAAAACCCGCTTCTATTGGCCGATTTGTATCGAATAAAAGTGTGAAAGCTCCGCTATTGGTGGGTTATATTATTTTTTTACTCGCGTTCGGATATTCGTACCGGGGCCTTTTTTACGATATCTGAATTTTATGAGGTACTTGCGAACAGAGATTGCGGTGTGTATCCGAATATCCGAATGGTTTAGTAGGATTTAGAAGGTTTGCTGGTTATTTACAAATAAACGTTTGATTTATTTACAAAATGCTGTTTGGGTAGGTTCTGGGGCAAGTTAGATTATTTCGGCGTAGGTCGTTTTTATTTGATATTGTATAAACTTTGGCTAGGGTTTGGCGTTTGCTCTTTAGTATTTCAATAAAGAGAAATCAATGCCAGAAATAGGTACAAGTAGGTACTTGTAGGCACAGACTGCCTTGGTGTTGTAAAAACTTTTTCATTCTGTTCGTCAAACTCGGATATCTATGGTCAAACTCAAACTCAAAGCATTTATTTCAATTAAACCTCAGAACAAAAACTAAAGTTCTGAGAATTAAACCTAATTGTAGGTACTGGCACTTTTGAATTGTCAAAATTAAATAGTCTGTCAGTTAGTCAGAAAGTTGAAGCTAATTGCCCATTCCAAAACGTAGATCTCTATGGAGAAGAACGGGCAAGAAACTCCATGGACACTCTTTTAAATCAAGATATTACAAAACCTGCATTATTCTTAATGAACAAATGAAGAAACATTTCAAAATATAAGATTAAAAATAAGCCTTGCAGTTAAGAGATGACCAGTCTCAACCGACGGCGCCGAATTTTTCTATTCAGATCAAAATACACGACCTAAGCCCGCCGTCGGATAAATGTAGGTACCGTCGGCAAAACTAACTTACATACATAAAAAAGTTATTAAAAAAAAGTTTTTAGCTTTTCAGTTTTTTTACGTTAAGTTTTTTACCGCAGTCGGGTTTTTATTTTTTTTAATAACTTTTATGAGTCTGCCAAAGTGGCCTTTTTAGGCCCCCAGCTATGTTTGTGCCTCCTTGGTCTAAAACCATAGACAAACCCCCCAACATAGAATACATACATACAGAGACAGCCAAGACCTTTCGTAAACTAACCTCTAAGCTAAAAATACTCAGAAATGCCAACACTTGCGAAATGTCTTCATAATCTCACGAAAAACCTCGACGGTTGGTCATCATTAAATAAATTTCAACGACGCTTCCCCCTCTCCACAGAGTGTTAGCGAATAGACCCGGCAGGGACTGAATATTTTATAAGATTATCGTTTGAGCTTTTTATGTGACCAAAGTTTTTGTTGAATAGGCATTGAAGTAGGTATTTTTATTATAAAAGCTTTGGTTTTATGAATTCTAGAATCGCCATCATCTATTTCACACTAATATTATAAAGGCAAAACTTTGTGAGTGGGGGTGTGTTTATATGTTTGTTACTTCTTCACGCTCAAACGACTGCACCAATTTTGATAAAATTTTGTATAGAGGTAGCTGACACCCTGGCGACGGGGTGGGTCGGGGAAACAAGAAATTTCAGGCGGACGAAGTCGCGGACAAAAGCTAGTAGGTAATATTTACGTTGATTTACAAGATAAAGAGGGAGCAGTGGTGCCCCAGTGGTAGGTAACAGCCGCGACTTACGAGTTGTAGGTCGTAGGTTTGAATCCTGACAGGTGCTGTACTTTGTGTAAATTATATCATCACCACTGCTCTCAAAACGGTAAAGGACAACATCGTGGGGAATCCGGCATGTCCTAGAATCAAGAATTCGAAAACATGTGACATCTACCAACCCGCACTGGGCCCGCGTAGTGGCTTACGGTCCACTCCCACGCCCAGAGAGGGGGCCTGCGTCCCAGCAGTGGGAACATTAGAGTGATGCGGGATAAGCCAGCTAGAACAATCAACAAGACCCCAATAACTCTTTTTCCTATCACTTAAAAAAACCTATCAAAAATCCAAAAATCAAAAAGGAAATAGTTTCCAAATAAAAAAATAATCGTAACACATTATCCGTCCACCTCTATCCGTTCCGAACGCGGATATCCGCCGGCCAACAATTATTTAATGTCAGACGCAAGCAGCGCCCAAGATTGCGGATACGATACTCCCGTGGGCGCATACCTTTATTTATGTTGAGTTTAGTTCGAGTATTTTTGTGTTTAGTTTAGTTATAATGTAGTGAGGGGCCCGTGGCTAAGTAATAACAGCCGCACAGGTTGATCGATCAGGTTAAGCTGCGCTTGCCGCGGTTGCTCTATGGATGGGTGACCATCTTTACATACCGTGACCCCTCCGTGCCTCGGAAAGCACGTTAAGCCGTTGGTCCCGGCTGTCATTCGTGGATCTTTGATAGTCGTTACGGCCCGGGTAGTCAGAAGCCCGAAAGTCTGACAACCAGTCTTACCAAGGGGTATCGTATTACCCAGTAACTGGGTTGTGGAGGTCAGATAGGCAGTCGCTCCATGTAAAATACTGGTACTCAGCTGCATCCGGTTAGAATGGAAGCCGACCTCAACATAGTGATGAGTTTAGTTATAATGTAGTTTTGGAAAGGGGGCTTGAATTGTCGATGTTATATTTTACTAGCAGCGCCGCGGTTTCACCCGCATAAGTGTCGATCCCGTGGGAATATCGGGATAAAAACTATCCTTTGTCCTTCCCCGGGATGCAATCTATCTCTCTGCCAAATTTTATTGAAATTCGTTCAGTGGTTTAGGCGTGAAAAGGTAACATACAGACAGACAGACAGAGTTACTTTCGAATTTATAATATTATTATAGTATGGTTAATAGGGTGTAAAAAGACACATCACATAGACGTCAACTACGCATTCTGTACATCAAACTAACTACGTAATATTGCACAAAAATAATTGCTGGGAAACGACTTTTATTTTTGGTGTGAATTGCGTTAATGCGCAATGTAACGCACGCAAAACATTGTGCTTGTGGGTGCATGAAACGGTGCTGGGATCGTGGGAGTATTTATAGTTGTGTTATAACCATTGACATATATATTGCTAGCGTAAGGACCGGGCTAACGGCGCGACTAAATGGCACCAACGCGCTGGCCCTAAAATGACGGTTTTAGGGCCAACGCGACTCAGTTGACAGTGGTGCGCGCGAACTTCGAACTTCGAACGAAGAACTTCCATGTAAAATGTACAGACGGGCTTATCCTTACTTTTGAAATCATTGGTTATAACATTAAAAACTTGTTTTCGTAAAAAAACGTCAGTAAGAGTTGGAATTTTGACCTTCAATATCTCCGTAACTAGAAGGTTCCCAGGTATAGTCTAGTACAAAAATAAAAAAAATACAATGACGGGGAGTACAAGTGACTCTCGACTTCGTTAAGTATCTTTTTACACCCGTAATTTCGTAAAACACTTCCAATCACATTAATTTTGAAGGATTTGCTTATCCATTACTCCATATGTTCTAAAAATGTGCCTGCTCAACAACTTAAATAACGCAATGAATGTTGTAGTACTGTCAAAACGAAAGCCTTTGCTACTGTTAGTGTATTACGCAACGACCCCGCTGGTATGCGCTCTGCCTAAAACCAAACGACCCACTTCAGTTCACCCCTATAAAAGCTAAAAAGATTAAATCATATAACTTCCCCACAGAACCTTATAATTCAACTAAAACCTCTTCAAATCGACTAAATCCCGCCATCATAATATCTTCTCCCGCCATCTAATCTGCGCCATTGTTAGAATTAATTAATTGTCTATGGTACAACAATAGATTATAATTTAAACGCTTTTGATGTTCTTGCTGGTTTATCTTCGTATTTAATTATAATTATGATATTATTTTGTGTTAAAAACATTAAGGTTTACGGTTAATTGAGTCTTATGTAGGTGTATATTGGATAATGTTTTAATAGATTACCTACCTATGTAAAAGGGAGGCAAAGGTATGTCTGAGTTATCTGACGTATGCCTATAGGGCCCGTGTGAATAAACGATTTTCATTACCTATCTATGTATACCGACACCCGCTAAGTATACGTATGTATCTGCCAGATACACGAATCGGTTTTTATTGCATTTTTGGCATCTAAAAACCTTTATTTACCACATACATTTTTATTTTATTTTTTCAATTAACCCAACCTACTTTTTTCTCAAACATATAATTGTTTATCTGCATAAGCTGACAAATAAACACAGCGTACATTAAAATTTGCACTTTTCAGTTACTTAGTTGTACTTAGGAGGTGTCGATACTAGTATAATGCCAACTCCACAGAGGTAATTATATTAATTAAAATAATACTAATGTGTACATTTATATGAAAAAATAAGCAAAATAAGCATAAGGCATCAAAAAATTCGTCCGCATCGCTGTCAACAGGAACAGTGCCCAAAATAATTAATTTTATTATATTATTTTGTGTAATTCGCAACACCACAATACGCTCCAAGACAAGACACAATACCTATGCCAAAGATTGGCTATTATATGACCAAGATTATGAACTTTAAAAGAGACTGTGACCTCTGAGTTTGTTTCGGTCTTTCTTCTCAGAGAGTAGGTAAGTAGTCAAATAGGAAACGCCGACCTCATCTAGTTATTAAAATATGATTGACGCAATGATTTCAAAAGTAAGGATACGCCCGTCTGAACATTTTACATAGAAGTTCTTCGTTCGAAGTTCGAAGTTCGCGCGCACCACTGTCAACTGAGTTGCGATGGCCCTAAAACCGTCATTTTAGGGCCAGCGCGTTGGCGCCATTTAGTCGCGCCGTTAGCCCGGTCCTTACGCTAGTAATATATATGTCAATGGATTGACGTGTAAAAGTGTTTGTGCAAACCTAAAAGTACAGGAACGCGGCAAAACCGCCCCGCCAGTCTCTTGGGTGCATTACCAGTCGACAGCAATGCGGAGGAATATTTCGACGCAATATTTTAGTTTTATAATAGTTTTAGTTAGGTTAGGATATTATATTTTAATTTTAATAGTTTATAGTATTAGAAGTTTCTACAGACGCCAGCAAATCAAGCTACTGCAATCTGTCAAATTTCTTTAATAGATTTTCAACTTTATCGTTAAAGCATTAGGATAAGGTTCAAAGTTGATTGGGAAAATTTGACAGTTTCGGGTAATGAATGAATGAATGAATGATATCAAATTATATAATACTAGCTGCGCCCCGCGGTTTACCCGCGTAAATGTCGATCCCGTGGGAATATCGGGATAAAAAGTAGCCTATATGTTAATCCAGGGTGTCAGCTACATCCATACAAAATTTCATCGAAATTGGTCCAGCCGTTTGAGCGTGAAGAAGTAACAAACATATAAACACACACACACACCCCCACAAACTTTCGCCGTTATAATATTAGTGTGAAGTGTGATTAGTGTGATGTGATCATGTGATTATTATATTATTTATACGACGCGTGTTTTTTTTTTATTTTTTATTTTTATTATTATTTATTTGATATGAATGGTAGCTTGATGTGCTGGTATTTGAACATAATGTATGGTAAAATTTGAATGGTTTTGTTTATAAAAAGCTAGTAGTAGTACCTAACTAAATTAACTTACAGAAATAAAATCATTAAATCATTGATTCGGCCATATTGATAATCAAACCGTATAACAGCTAGGTACGTATACCCAATGAATCTGATTTTCATTCTCGGACAGCGCCATATCTGAAATATTCATATTTCGAATGAATATTCAAACTGCTCTGTGTTTACATTCACGGCGTTCCAATTTCAAATATTTGCATTTATTTATTTATGGATACGGGACCTTTTTGTTCGGACTTTTTGCCGCGTTCTGTTTGCAAAAACATTATTTTTGCGGCGTCTCGTCTATCTGTCCTACTCTAACTTATGATAAAAAAAACTTCTATCTCTTTTACACTGGTCGAATGTTTGCTTTTGAATTTGAATTCTATTCTAACATAGTTTCGCGCTATCCTTTTCTTTCTACAAAGAGCTACATCTGCCCATCTCCTTTTCTATTTGACTTTTTGATTGACACATGTCATGTTTGTTTAATTTTTACTATTCAAATTAAACTGTACTTATTTAAATGATTGTAAACATATTTGCTAACCCTTTACAAATATGACTTTTAGGCAAATATTGTGGTTGTAATAAATACAATAGTTTAATAGTACAATTATATTTCAGCTGTGCATACCATAGACATAAACCATAAACTAATTTTTCCACGATCAATAGGATTGACAAACTCTTGAATGCATCGTAATTCCACGGCCTTATTCAGTATCGTAATTGCTATGACTTTCAATGTGGTAATTTCATTCAGTTCAAGCTCATTGAACCGTTTGATTGTTGAGTGGCAGTGTTCACTAGAAAATTACGACTTTCGAAATCTTACATTCTTATCCCAGATGTTACTGAAACTGTTTTCCAGGAAAACCAGGGAAAGGTGGCCTTTTAGAGACCTGTCGTAGTATCGTATCTTATCTATGCATGTCATACGGTATGCGTTTTTGGGTCTTTAAAAAGGCCTGTCGCATTATCTGAGTTATTCTAGTTTTTTTTTACTTTCTTGATGTATTAACATAGACTAATAGCTTTGAAAGCTCCCATTTAATTCATCTAGCCTTTTCCCAACTACCTATGTTGGGGTCGGCTTCCAGTCTAACCGGAATGCAGCTATATACCAGTATTTTACATGTAGCGACTGCCTATCTGACCTCCACAACAAGAGCTCCGACTTATTTATTTCCGAGTTTAATTTATAATTTTGTTATAGATTTACTATGATACCATGTTTGAATGGATCGAGGGGGTTGTGGCTAAGTAATAACTGCCGCACAGGTCGATCGATCAGGTTAAGCTATGCTTGCCGCGGTTGGTCCGTGGATGGGTGACCATCTTCATATACCAAGACCCCTCCGTGCCTCGGAAAGCACGTTTTGCCGTTGATCCCGGCTGTCATTCGTGCATCTTTGACAGTCGTTACGGGTAGTCAGAAGCCCGAAAGTCTGACAACCAACCAAGGGGTATCGTATTACCCAGTAGATAATTGGGTTGTGGAGGTCAGATAGGCAGTCGCTCCATGTAAAATACTGGTATTCCTATTCAGCTGCATCCGGTTAGACTGGAAGCCGACCCCAACATAGTTGGGAAAAGGCTAGGCAGATGGATGATCGAATGATTTTTTTTTTAATCATTATACTGTGTTCATGATTACAATTTACGATGCGACGCCAACGTCACTAATCAAAAGGAGTTTTATAAAAAAGTGCCTGTTATTTTAGTAGGTAAGTTGTTGTGTATGACGACTTCCTCGCGAAAGAAGTCACGGGCAGAAGCTATAGTTAATAACAAAACACCATAAAAATAGAAGAACCAAGAAAGAAAGTGCTTTCATTTAATCATAATATCTAATAAACTATAATAATTCTTCCCCCCTACTTCGTTTATGTCAGTTTCACGCGTTACATCTCTATTCTGTATAAATTGTAATAAAAGTGAATATGTCAAAAAGTAATTAATACTTAGCCGGCGAACCCCTGTCTCTTGTAGTGTTGTCTGAGGGGTCGATGAATTTTTATCGATACTTTTATAACTTTGATCGTTTGTGACAGTACTGTTAACGCTAGACGCGCGTACTGTATCGGTTCGTTTAAATTTTATTTATTTATTTGTATCTCGAACAGAGACTACACAATTACATGCACAGAACAGTGACGAATACGAATGTTCGCTTCATTATAATAATTTCGACAAGTTAAAAATATCACACTACTAATATAAAGGCGAAAGTTTGTGAGTCTGTGTGTGTGCTTATACCTATATGTTTGTTACTTCTTCATGCTCAAACGGCTCGACTAATTTTGATAAATTTTGTATGGTAGCTGACACCCTGGATTAACATATAGGCTACTTTTTATCCAGATATTCCCACGGGATCGACCTTTGCGCGGGTGAAACCGCTGGGCACAGCTAGTATTAAAATAAATCTTATTAAACAACACGAAAATCACCAGGTGAAATACAGTAAATAACACATTTCATGTCAAGTGATTTGTTTGGCTGTTTCTAGTTCGATCAACCAATCACGTAAGTTAATATGAGATTTGACAGCGTGTTAGTCAACTTTTTAAGTGAAAACTTCTTTAGGTGCGTTGGTCATTTTTTGAGAGGGGAAAAACCATTGAACGCGCGACAGTGTTACCGTAACCGACACCTCTGTTTTAAGTTTTGGCCATTAAAAAGACATCAACGCGCGGTACTTTTTCTTTGGGAATAATGACCTTCAAACCTATTTATAAAATGACTATGCTTTTTCAAGTTTTCACTTCTGTCGGCACTCCTAGAGTGCCACTGTTTTTTTTTTTAAATCCGGGTACAGATGTATCTTAAGATTAACAGTAATGTCCGTCACTAACAATAGGCAGCACTTAAAAGTTATGCCGAACCAAAAACACAGTTTGATTTTGAACGCTAGGCTCAGCGCTGATAGTTGAAAATCCAACGTGCAATTATATTATTTAGGTATCCCTTAGTGTTAGTAAAACAGGCATAAATTCCATTAAAGGGCTTACAGGACCTAAACACAAAAAACGCAAGTTTTAGAAACAATAAAAGTATAGGATTGACTACAGTAAACAAAAATCAGAAAAATATATGATATTCTTCAGGATATACGAGTATGCTAGGTAGATAGTGTGTTGAAAACATAATACAATTAATTTGATATAATAACCATACTAATATACATACATCAATTCTGATTTTTTGACAGATTATTCTACAAGCACCATACTAAAGTACTAGACTAGTGTTTTAAATTTTTTAGTCCAAACAATAGATTTTTTGTAAATCGATAATTGCTTCATTTTTTGCAATAAATAACCAGCGGTGTGTCATCGCGCTTCTCTTTCTTTTCTATGCAGTCCGACAAAGACCACGCTTTAGATCATGTAGTCGCCTTAATAGTTACATTTTTTTCCTACTATTTCCTATTTTTTTAAATTCTTAATTTTATTTTGCGTCGCAGCGTCTACGCTCTGCAATTACCTACATAAATCTTTCAAAATCAAAAAAAAAAAAAATCGCTCCGGACTATCGATAATCACTCCTTGCTCCCCACATCCCTACTCGCAAAAGGGCCGGCGTCATCTGCTAGCGGCATATTGTCGCCACCCTTCACGCCAGGGTCTGTGGGACCCGTCTGCGGGGGGGAGGGGGGAGGGTCAGTAGATTACAGAGATCTTTTGCTTCTCAACGTCCTGATGCCGTGGGGTTGAGGGTTTGCGTTATCATTGTGAAGGATTAAGAGATTATAACGGGAGTAGAAAGGTGCTTGAAAGGAAGAAGACGAGACTCACTTGTTTAGCCAATCATTGTGTTTTTTTTTATACTGGATCACCTGGGAACGTTCTGGTTATGGAGATGTTGAAGGTCAAAGTTTAAACTTTTTTTGGCGTTTTTTTACGACAAGAAGTTTTAAATGATACTCCCACGATACAAAATAAAAAATTATGAAATCAATGATAGACCATTCTGACACTATTGTAATAGCAGACTTGAGGCCCTGTAACGTTGCATACATCTATAGTCACAATGTTTTACGCACTACCGTAAACCACGAATAAAAGCCGATTCTCTGCAATTATTTTTGCACTAAGATACTACTTAATTTGACGTACGGAATGAGTAGATGACGACTTCATGATGGGCCTTTTTAGACCCTACTGTACCTAAGTATGGCTGTCTCAGCTGTCTGTAACTGCATCAAATGGAGCAGTATTTTTTTGTCATCATGACCGTGCTAAAGCCCAAAAATAGCTGCCTACCAAAAACTTCCCAGTTAATATCGATCATAAAGGTTTCCTATCATTTCTATACCAATTGGACGGGATGGATATGAGAAAACATGACTAAAAATGGAGTCCGTTTACTGAATCAACCTGACCCCTTTTTTTTGCGTTCAAAAGTGCCTTTAATATGCCTATTTGAAATAAATGATTTGACTTTGACTTTGCTGTCTATTTTTCTAGCCGCTTTTTCAATGCTGACTATAGGAATACTGAACTTGGTCTTCTCACAGATTGATTCCGTACATTGCCAATATAATATTAGAATTATTAAAAGGCACCACTGCTCTCAAAACGGTGAAGGAAAACATCGTGTGGAAACCGGCGTGTCCTAGAACCAAAAATTCGAAGAATGTGACATCTACCAACCCGCACTGGGCCCGCGTGGTGGATTACAGCCCACTCCCTCTCCCCGAGAGGAGGCCAGTGTCCAGCAGTGGGAACATTATAGGCTGAATGACCTCTCAAGTTCCGCAATTGATCGTTAGGTCATTGTAAGTTTAAATTGATAGCGTATCGAGTTAAACTTCAGTTAGACCGTAATAAGACCATGAAAATCAACAATCATTATACCCAGCAGCATCTGTTACATTATTCCCATTTTTCGATAAAAGATTGTCAAGATTTTTAACGATTCAATCTGACACAATGAAAATTGGCGTGCATAAAAAATAACATCGCCATATTTAAAAGTTTGACAAATGATTCGATATTTGAATCGGGCGCGAACATCGATCAGTTTGATTGGTTACGGGCAATCGGCGGGCGCCATTTGTCATTTCGTAAAAGAAAATTGTTTTTGATAAAAATGTGATTCGATTTTTTTTACGTTTTATTTTTACGGTGATCTGGCAAATTGATTTCGGCGTTTCATTTGGGAATAAAGATAGTCATCTATCAACTGCTAATTATATGTATAAGAAAGACGCAGTTTTTTGAGGATATTGTGTTAAATTTTTTGTATTGAAAGAACCGGAACGTTGCCATAGTCATGCAAGTTATTGCAAGACAACTCTCTTAAAGCTTCAAAGGCAACTAAAGTAATTTGTTGTGCCTGATCTATGCTTGCTCGTTCTCTGTGTGACAAGAGGCCTTTGCACTGCAGCATAAGCAAAATCAGCCTATAATGTACCCACTGCTGGGACACAGGCCTCCTCTCAGTGATAGGGAGTGGGCTGTAATCTACCACGCGAGCCCAGTGCGGGTTCATAGATGTCACATGTCTTCGAATTTTTGGTTCTAGGACATGCCGGTTTCCTCACGATGTTTTCGTTCACCGTTTTGAGAGTAATGTTGATGAATTCATCATAATCATCATTTCAGCCGAAAGCAAGCACTTCCGCTTCGACCGGTTCTGTGCTTCTCGCATCCAACGGGTTCCTGCGGCCTTCACAAGGTCGTCGGTCCACCTTGTAGGAGGCCTCCCAACGCTACGTATTCCGGTACGAGGTCGCCACTCCAGAACCTTTCGGCCCCATCGGCCATCTGTTCTGCGAGCAATGTGCCATGCCCACTGCCACTTAAGTTTGGCAATTATTCGGGCTATGTCGTTACCTTGGTTCTCCTGCGGATCTCCTCATTTCTGATTCGATCACGCAGGGAAACTCCAAGCATAGCCATCTCCATTGCCCTTTGGGAGCCTTCTAATAAGGCTCATTGTGAGCGACCACGTTTCAGGGCCATATGTCATCACTGGCAACACGCACTGGTCAAAGACTTTCGTCTTGAGACACTGCGGTATGTGGGACGAGATGATATTGCGTAGCTTCCCGAACGCTGCCCAGCCGTGTCGGATTTGACGATTGATCTCTTTGTCGAAGTTGGATCTACCTAACTGGACAGTTTGTCCTAGGTAAACATACTCGTCCACGACTTCGAGTGTAGCGTCTCCGATCTTTATGAGAGCGAGATGTGCTGATAAAATAATTTACACAAATTAACGCGTCTGACTGCGTTCGAACCTACGACCTACAATTCGTAAGTCGCGGCCGCCCGGCCGGTACCACTGATCTCACTGCACTGCAGTAGGACTAGAATATTACAAAGATGCATTTCCCAAAAAATAATTTTGACTGCCAGTATTTCTTAACAAATGTTTCTTTGACAGTTTAATGACGTCACGTAATACACTCGAAATGTAAACAACATACACTCCAAATGTAAATAACATTATTTGCGTTCAGCCGGTCGATTCTGTAAAAATCTCACCGTGAAAACTTAGGTGAAGTGAGTTTGTTTTTGCTAGGAATTGACACTATTGACAGCTCACTCTACGCTCACTTCACCTAAGTTTTCACGGTGAGATTTTTACAGAATAGCTCCGCTGTCAATAGTGTCAATCCCTATAGCATCAGGTGGAATGACAGCTCACTTTAAGCTCACTTCACCTAAGTTATCACGGTGATGTTTTTACAGAATAGCACCGCAGTTTGTAATTGCGTCGCGTACGTGTATTTTGGCACAAAGTCGGTGGATATTATTGAATTGTTAAAAGTAAAAAGAGTTGAGAGTGTGCTACGCTATTAGGCTGTTGGTACGTACGCACGTACATACATACATAACCAGTAAAATCTGACTTCTGATTGTACGAGTACAGATGCCAGCACATCAAGCTACCCGAAAATGTAATAAAAAACCTATACAATGCAAGGTCAGCTAAAACTGGAAATGTATAGCTTGATATGTCACCGTGTGCTACATATAAAGAAGCTGTTGCACTATAGTTAAATTATTTATCTGTCTACTCACGAAGCAAGAATGACATTTCAATGTTTTTAATAAAATAATCGTAATAACTGTATCTCACGCCTACACGTCATCGCTCGAATGATGGATTATTTTTTTTATTTATTCTTTTGTTGAAAGTATGACATATTCATTTTTATTGTCATTCTATCGACCATCATTGTGGCAACTGGATTGTATTCGCAATGAATGAAATCGAATGAGTTCGATTCACATCATAGACAAATGACAATCTCTCGGTTTCGGCTGTCATTCTTAGATCTTTGACAGTTGTTACGGGTCGTCAGAAGCCCGAAAGCGTAGACAGAGTAATCTATGTTTGTTTTGTTTTAAATGCGGTCACGTGCTGTGGTCACGTGGTGGTCACTTCGTAGTGTAATGTTGGTCATCCTGAGATTCTGCGTGTGTTTCTGAATGTTGACTAAAGAAGGTTATAAATTCCATATTTATAAAAATAATTTGTTCGGAGTTTCACAGGCCTGATAGACTCATGGTATCCGTGTCACCGAAAGGCACAAAAAATCCGGCAATCTTCATCATACTATCATTTTTACAGCTTATTACACTGCACCTTACCATTTTCACAGTTGCTCAAATGTACTATTATTTAATTATGCACAAAAAAGATCATAATTTCCGTTGAATCGCGGTGTTTTATTTTATTATTCCTTCATAAACGTCAAATTTGTTGTGCACACTAATGTGCTTAACCGACACGCAGTAAGGGACAGACATATTCTTACTCTGTCTCTTTTCTTTGCTAGTGACGTTAATAATTTCTCTTTTTCTTGTGCGAATGAAAAAGAAGATATGCAGCAGTCTATAGTTTACTCTGTCTACGCCCGAAAGTCTGACCACCAGTCTTACCAAACGGTATCGTATTCCCTGGGTGATGAAGGTCAGATAAGCATTCGCTCCATGTAAAATTCAGCTGTAGGTTTCCAATTGCTTTCGGAAAGAAACTTCGACGACATTGTGATTATGATCATTTGACTTTTTGATATTTTGTTGACGTGTTCTAATCAAAGTTTTTAATTTATACTTTGAAAAAATGTGTAAGAATCATAGTTAGAAAAATGTTTCTAAGGGCTGATTTTTCTAACGCCAGATAATTTTACCGGAGGAATAATGTTGGATACTAGGTCTGATTTGGTTGGTGTGTCACAATGAAAGACGCAATATCAATAAATTGGTATATTCCTTTTATGAAAAGCAATTTACACACATACACATTATAAGAAAGAGGAAATTAATACAAGGTAAGTTAATTATAAAGAATGCAGTGGCTCACAGAACACTATCAATGGCTGCCGGGAAACAGAGTAAAAATTACGTCAAGCGAATGGACTAAAATAAGGATGTCTCGACATCCTGTGTGAAATAGTGACGGGACTTGTGGCGTTCCAACACTCCTCCTCACGAGTTCTTCACTCATGAGAGTCCAAGGCAGCTTCGCAGCTGCTGGAGCCTCGGTCCGGGGATACCCTTCGTCAGTATGTCAGCCTCCATGTCCTGGGTTGGTTTATAGTGAACGCTGACTTCCCCTCGTTGAACACATTCCCTTATGAAGTGCTGCTTTATCTCGATGTGCTTTGACTTTCCGCTGATGATGGGGTTGTTGGAAAGTCGCTGAGCAGATTGGTTGTCACTGAAAATAATTATGTTGTTTACATTAGTACCTAAGTCACTGAATAACAACTTCAAATGGATAGCCTCTTTTGCAGCTTCTGTTAGGGCTATATATTCTGCTTCTGCTGTTGATAGTGCAACGCATCTTTGCTTCTTTGATTCCCAGCTGATGCAACCATTTGCATATTTGAAACAATATCCAGGGTAAGACTTTCTGTCTATTTTACAACCGGCCCAATCTGCATCAGCCATTCCATATACATTTTTATTTGATTTGGTATAGCATATACCAACATCTATGGTACCTTTGAGATACCTCAATATGCGTTTTGCATATTTGAAATGTTCTTCACTGTATGCATTGTTAAACTGTGACAGATAGCTCACTGCATATGATATGTCTGGTCGACTTGCCACAGATAAATACATCAAGGTCCCAATCAGGTTCTGATATGGAATATTCTTGTCACAATCTTCAGTCTTTTCAAGGTTTAAATATGGTTCTATTGGAGTACTTATTGGTTTGCAATTTTCCATGTTATACCTTTTTAGCGCTTTTTGTATATATTTTTGCTGAGTGATTTTCAATTTATTTTCTTCATGGTTAATTTCCATACCAAGAAGATATTTCAATTTTCCAATATCTTTCATTTCAAACGTTTGGCTTAGATGTTTCTTAAATGTTTCTAGTGAGCTCTCATTTGAATAAGCTATGGCTAAATCATCAACATACACAGCAACAATCATCTTATCTGCGCCTTGTGCCCATGTGTAGATACATGGGTCAGCTGTTGAGGATTTAAAATTCATCTTCTTGAGTTCATGGTCCAATTTATAAAACCAACGTCGACCAGCTTGTTTTAGACCATATAAGGCCTTTTTTAATAGGCAGACTTTTTCACCTTTTATTTTACTTAAATCTTTAAGCATATTTCTAGCTTTATTGAATAAATCTAAGTTTTCCTTTTCACTTTCTTCAATCATAATTTTTGTTATGTATTCTTCTAAATATTCTGGTTTTTTCATGATTATTTTTTCATCTAGGTCCCCATTCAGATAAGCAGTAGTTACATCCATTTGATGGAGCTTTAAATCGTGTTCAACTACATGAGCTAATAATGTTCTGATTGAACTTGGTTTGGCCACTGGAGCATATGTCTCGTTATAGTCAATTCCTGGTCTTTGAGTAAAACCACGAGCCACCAAACGCGCCTTTTTGGTCACTTTCTCGTCTGGGCCAATTTTTTTCTTTTAAGACCATTTTATAGTCCACAATATGTTTGGAATTCTCCTCCTTTCGTTGAATTTTCCAAGTGTCATTTTTAATGTGAGCTTTTATTTCGGCTTTTATGGCTTCCTGCCATTCATGTTTATTATCATCATTTATTTCTATCTCTCCACATAAGTAAGAGCATTCATCTGCCTCTTGAAGATCATAATCTTTGGCCCATACCGGAGGTTTCTTTATTCTTTCAGGACGTTGACTTTGGTCTTCATCCTTTTTCTCACTTTGACTTTGACTTGGCTCTACGTTATGAGGTGAAGTCATATTTTGTGGACTTACTGTCTTAATATTTGTGTCTTCATTTTCATCTTCATATTCACTGAATGAGTGCATAGTTTCATCTCTGGTGATGCGGGTGGATATTAGCGGGTGGTTTAATTTTATATTGGGCGAAGGCGGAGAGAATCAATTCTAGAACTTGCGGAAGTTAATGGATATCACTAATCCTATTATATAAAGGGGTATGAGCAGAGGACACGCAGCCGAGAAATTACACCAACATGAAGGAATTCAAGATAAGCACTAACCTTTGACGCTGCTGCTTGGCGAAGACTCGGTGGGGCGCCCCAAACCTGCTCTGTTCCAGAAGATTATCTGGTGCACGGGCTCAGCCAACCCAAAGACCGGTCTTTGAATGGGTAGCGAGCTGGTTACTTGCGGATTACAAAAATTAGTTATGGCGGCTTTTTCTGCGCTCGCGCAGCTTTTTATAAGCTCGTCTCCTCCCACCTCGCGTGAGACAAAAGTCGGGCCTCTCTTTCACTCCACACGTTGGTGATAGGTAAACGGCGTAACCATCCTCCCCCCTTTGAAACTCCGTAGGGGTTTCGAAAGAAAACATAAAGGAACTCTAAGGGCGATGACAAGTGAGAGGAGGTCCAACTAGCTGGAAGTAGCATCATTGTTATGTTAAACTGAAGGTAATTAGCGGGAATGATATAATATAATAATAATAAATACTTAAATACTACAGGTGCGACCGTGACTAGGTCAATGACTGGTTGAATTATTGCGAAGGCAGCGGGCATAGTTTTACGACGGGACGTTTAAAAACTCCCAACGCGGTGCGTACTAGAGCCACCCTTACAACCCCGTCTTTACCAGGGTATACTTGTTCGATAACGCCAGTGGGCCAACGAAGCGGTGGTGAGTCATCCTGGTGTACTAGGACAAGTGTGCCCGCTTGTATGGGTGTGTCAGGCGAGTTCCATTTTTGACGTAATTGAAGGGTGTGTAGGTAATCCACATGCCATCGTTTCCAATAACTTTGCACTAAGCTATCTAACAGTTTCTTCCTGTTATGGAGGCTTACGGACGCGTCAACCTCGCAGGCAGGTAAGGACTGTAGTGGTGTTGTATTTAAGAAGTGTGCGGGCGTCAGAATCGAGTGTGGCTCGTCCGCTAGTAAGCACAGTGGACGCGAGTTTAGCAAACACTCAATCTGAGTTAAAACGGTCAGCAGCTCCTCATAGCATAGCAGCTGTTGGCCGATGCAACGGTATAGATGGGTTTTTATACATTTTATGTTACTTTCCCAAAGCCCACCCCAATGGGGCGCGCGCGCCGGGATATTGCGCCACGTTATTTTGTGTTTATTTAGTTCAGTTTGAAAAGCAACAGAAGCGCTTTTGGACGAAAGGAAAGTATATAGTTCGTCCAGCTGACGTTTTGCCCCTATGAAATTTGTTCCGTTGTCTGAATACAATGTAGACACGGGACCTCTTCTAGCTAGAAAGCGCTTAAAAGCGTCTAGGAAGGTTTCTGAGCTCAAGTCTGAAGCGATCTCAATATGTATGGCCTTAGTAGTCAGGCAGATGAAGAGACAAATGTACGCCTTCTGGCTTTTCACACCTCGCCGGCGCGTGAGCGTAATGTTTATGGGCCCGGCGTAATCTACCCCTGTGTGCGTGAAAGCCTTGGCTTCCTGTACTCTGGCTGGGGGTAGGTTAGCCATCATGGGCGTAGGGTGTAGTGGAGACACCTTGAAACAAAAGTTGCATTGACGTATTCGTTGTCGTATAATATTACGAGCAGATATAATCCAATATCGTTGTCTCAGTAAAGACATAAGCAAGTGGGAACCTGTATGACAGTTAGAGCGGTGACAGTCGTCTATTAGCAGATTGACCACGTGATGTCTACGGGGCAGTAGTATCGGATGCCTGTTGTTGAATGGGATATTGGCATTAGTTAATCTGCCGCCTACTCTAAGCAGACCGCTTTCGTCGACGAACGGGTTAAGTTTTCTTAAAGGATGCGAAGGCAGATTGCCTTTTTTTATGTTTTGTATTTCAATTGCAAAGCATTCCTGTTGCAATTTGTGAAGGATTGCTGTTTCAGCGGCTTCTAGATCTGTCGCTTGAATTACTTCGGAGGTAGGTAACTTGCGAATGAAGCGCAAAACGTATACCATTATTCGTAATAGTTTCTTCCACGAAGAAACCCGCATGGTTAGTTCAATGATTACCGACGTTTCCCGGTTGGAAATGACGGTCAGTGTGACAGGACCCTTTGTCTCAGGTATAGGACCTTCAACTCGGGACGGCTCAAATGGCACTGTTGGCCATTCGGTTATGGGGCGACAGACCCAGGGCGGACCCTTCCACCACAAGGGGTGATCAATTATCTGCGATGGCAATAAGCCTCTCGACAGACAATCGCTAGGATTATCTGTCCCATTTATGTGGAAAAAGCGTTCAGGAGATAAGTTTTCCTGGATCTCAGTCACTCGATTGGCAACAAAGGTTTGCCATCGGTGAGGAGATGAATGAATCCATGATAAAGCAATCGTGGAATCGCTAAAGGCAAATATATCCTGTATTGGATAGCGGGTATGGAAAATACTACGTACCTGCTGGACAAGTTTAGCTAGAAGTAATGCGGCGCATAGTTCTAGTCTTGCCAACGATACTGTCTTTAACGGAGCCACTTTAGACTTAGCGCATACTAGCTGAACGGATATATTCCCGTTAGGGTTCACCACATGCAAGTAGATGACGCAACCGTAAGCCCTCATACTAGCATCGCCAAACGCGATTAGGCTCACCACGCAACCGGCCGCGACGCCCAGATGGCGCGGCACTTGTAAAGTGGGCAACAACGATAGTTCGTTTTTAAACTTAGAGAAGCATTTAACAATATTTTCAGGAGGTTTATCATCCCATCCTATTTTAGCGAGCCAGAGCTCTTGGATAAGCAGCTTGGCATAAAGAATGACAGGCGCGACAAGTCCGAGCACATCAAAGAGGCGAGCAATAGTGGACAGTATAGTACGTTTAGTTATACCTGCCGTTTCCGAAGATGCGACGAACGAGAACACATCAGATACAGGTATCCATTTTAAACCTAAGACCTTCAGGTTTTCGTCATCATCTGTGAACTCGATCTCCGCACGGTAGGACTCAGGCAAATGTTTCAGTAAAGTTTGCGCGTTACTCGCCCATTTGACAAGCTCAAATCCGCCCCGACGGAATAGCTCCAGCAACTCGTCGGCTAACCGAGTTCCATCCTCTACCGAAGGTACGGACGTAGTCAAATCGTCCATGTACAGCTCTCTTGTGGCCACCTCCGCAGCGAGAGGGAGGCTTTCGGCATGGTCTGCGGCTAACTGGTGAATAGTACGCATTGCTAGGAATGGACTGGACCGGAGGCCAAAGGCCACTGAGTTAAACTGGAATATGCGAACCTGCTCGGAGTCGCTAAAGCGGTATAATATTTTCTGATACTTGCGATCATTTTCTGACAGCAAAATCCTAAGATACATTTGACGTATATCAGCGGTTATTGCCACTTTAAAATATCTAAAGTTAAGCAGAAGCGAAAAAAGGTCAGCCTGTAAATTAGGCCCGGTATGCAGTATGTCATTGAGTGACTTACCGGAGTCAGTTTTGGCACTGGCGTCCAATACTACTCGGGTTTTCGTCGTTGACTTATCAGGCCGAACGACAGCGTGATGGGGTATGAAGTACCCTTCGGTTATAGCGGAGGAGGAATAAGGTATTTCCAATAAATAGCCTTTCTCTAAATAATCATTAATGACGTCATTATAGGCGTGACGTAAAGCGGGGAGCGAATTAAATTTGCGCTCTAAAGCAGTTAACCGGCGTTGAGCGTGTATGAATGAGTTACCTAATGAGGTAGGTTCGACCTTGAAAGGCAAAGACACGATATACCTACCCCCGGGATGTCTTAATACCGTGGATTTATAAAATTCTTCACAGACTTGATGTTCTGTGTTGGTTATCTTTGTAGGCCGCACCTCCTCTATTTCCCAAAATTTCAATAGCGTAGCATTTAATCCACTCACAAGAGGGCCGAAGGACCAGGCGACATTGTTGGAGGTAACCGCAGGTAATTCTCCCATTACAATGTAACCAAGCGTGGTTTCTATAGCGTGAGGTGCCGAGCCCGCGGGAACGCTAACCTCAGCTGATTCCATTAATGGAGGGGGTATTATTTTACCACCTAGCAAAATGAACGCGAACATTTGCGTTCCTAATATGGCGTCGATATTGCCTGGTAAATTCCAGCAATCATCCGCGAATGGTAAGTTTTTGAAATAATCCATAGCCGACGCCTGTATTACCCTACTAGGCAATGGGTCGGCGATGTGGTCGATTACCAGCATGGTTAAACTATACTCCGCGTCGCTAACTCGAGATTGTATAGTGACGGTTACATAACCCCGTATAGGTGCCGAAATGGCGCCAACTGATTTTAGCGACGAATTAACTAGCGGTTTAACTTTCAATTTCAATCGGCTGCAACACTCAAGCGTGATAATATTGTTTTGAGACCCGCTGTCAACCAGACATCTCATTATGAAACGATGCCCGTCTATTGGTACATAAACTTGTGCAGTTGGCAATATTATAGTACTGTCCAGTTGTGTGCAAGATAGAACGTTATTATTTTCCGCATAAAAGGCGGTCGATTTTACCACAGGTGGGCTATTTACCGGCGCATCTGGCAACGAGGCGGCCGATTGCGTCATCAAACATAACGGTTGCGAATCAACAGGTGGCTTAGTGCTAATTACCGCTGCTTCACTGTTATCGAAATGTAGTAATGAGTGATGTGTTTTATTACACCGATTGCAGGTATGTTTTGACGCACATCGTAACGTTGTATGTTTGTCACTAAAACAATTAACGCACAACCTTTTATCCTTGACATACCTAAAGCGATCTCTAACGGCAAGTTTCTTGAACTCTGAACATTCGTACAAATGAGTATGACTTGCATTTTTACAGAATGCGCAGGTAGACGTGGAATTTATTTTGTTGTCCGTTATCGCGAAACTATGCGTAGTTCGCGGCGTATTCCGATTACGTGACTTATCGTAGCTTCTAGTTTTATTCTCTGTCGCACTAATTTGATGTACCGCAGCTGTTCTTTCGATTATTTTGATGTGGTTCCGTATGTAATTTATTAATTCTTCACTTGAAGGTAATTCACTAGCGCGGGCTGTAAACTCAAAGGTCTGTACTAATTGAGAATCCAGCTTTTTTAACATCAAATGCGTAAAAATAAAATCAGGCAAGTCCGGAATATTTAAACCTGTTAACGCCGACCACGACGAATTCATTCGTTCGATAAAATCGTTTAATTGGTCTGACGCGGCGGTGGACGCTTTTATGTCGAGTATATTGTTCAAATACATAGACCCTAATAATCGTTTGTCTTGATACTTCGACACTAATGAGTTCCATATTGATGCATAATTTTTCTCATTTGGTATAATTCCAGCGAATATATTCAGTGCATTTCCACTAAGTTTACCTACCAAATATTGCACTCTTTGACTGTCTGTTAACATCTTATTATCGTGTACGTTCGCTTTAAAACACTCGTAGAACAACGGCCAGTTTTCTGGATTACCCGAAAAACTTAATAACTCTAAAGCGGGCAGTCTTGGCGAGTACGTTTCTTTGGGAGGTACCTCGGGATTTTTTATGCGTTGAGTTTCAATCAAGTTGTTTCTTATGTACTTGACCTGGGAATAAAGTGACTCAAATGCACTCCAGTCACTGAAGCTGATTTTATACTCTGGATCCACCTTTAAAACAACTTCATTGTGCTCATCGCATAGCGTATTAAAACTACGGTATAATTCGTCTATACTCGTAGTTGCAGCAAGAAATTCCTGTACACTTCTTGTGCTTGTAGTGACTGGAACCACTTTTTTTCCCGACTCGTATAACTCATTTATTTTTGCGAATACGGCTTGCTTCTTAGCCGCCAGTATTTTTATTTTTGCTTCGTAACTCATTGTTACTTAGGGTTTACCTACACTCCGTTATTGAACAAGTTTCCGTTAACGGTTGTTATTTTTTAAAAAATATGCCTGTCACCTTTCGCAAGGTCAACAGTCGCGAACAGTCACAATCGCAACCTATGTAGGTAGATTTTTATTACTTAATATGGGACTTTATTTTACTTTAATAATTCACGTATATTGTACATATAATGTATTTGAATATGAATATGTTGGACTTTTTTTTATAAGGTACTGGTTTTTTATATAAATATGGCTCGAAGTGACCAGAAAATGGTGATGCGGGTGGATATTAGCGGGTGGTTTAATTTTATATTGGGCGAAGGCGGAGAGAATCAATTCTAGAACTTGCGGAAGTTAATGGATATCACTAATCCTATTATATAAAGGGGTATGAGCAGAGGACACGCAGCCGAGAAATTACACCAACATGAAGGAATTCAAGATAAGCACTAACCTTTGACGCTGCTGCTTGGCGAAGACTCGGTGGGGCGCCCCAAACCTGCTCTGTTCCAGAAGATTATCTGGTGCACGGGCTCAGCCAACCCAAAGACCGGTCTTTGAATGGGTAGCGAGCTGGTTACTTGCGGATTACAAAAATTAGTTATGGCGGCTTTTTCTGCGCTCGCGCAGCTTTTTATAAGCTCGTCTCCTCCCACCTCGCGTGAGACAAAAGTCGGGCCTCTCTTTCACTCCACACGTTGGTGATAGGTAAACGGCGTAACCAATCTCCATTGTCGTCATCACTACTTTCCACATTTGGCTGAAAAGTAGAAGGCTGAAAAGAAAAAAGCTGAAAAGGTAAAATGTTTTTCTTCCTTTCTTGTTTCTTGCCTTTGTTATTATTTATTTTTTCTGTTTCAGATGGTTCCGGTTCAGGCAGAATATGATCATTTTGAACATCATTATTTTGATAGTACATTTCTCCATCCAATACTTTTACATCACGACGTACAATGACATCATTTTTCTTTGGCAAATATATTCTGTAAGCTTTGCTATATTTCGCATAACCAACAAACACACCTTCACTTGCTTTTGGTGAAAATTTACTGTGCTTCTTTTGTTTGTTGAGTGTGAATACTTTTGATCCAAATATGTGTAAATGTTTTACAGATGGTGTGCGACCAACCCATCTCATGTATGGCGTCTCTCCATTTAAAGTTTTTGTAGGGCATCTGTTCACAATATAATTTGCTGTTACCATCGCTTCTGCCCACAACCTTTCAGGAACCTTTGATTCAATCAACATGCATCTGGCCTTTTCCACTAGGGTTCTATTTTTTCTTTCAGCCAGTCCATTTTGCTGAGGTGTGTATATAACTGATAATCTTCTCTGGATACCATCATTTCAGCCAAAAGACGTCCACTGCTGGACATAGGCCTCCCCCAAGCACTTCCACTTCGACCGGTTCTGTGCTTCTCGCATCCAACGGGTTCCTGCGGCCTTCACAAGGTCGTCGGTCCACCTTGTGGGAGGCCTTCCAACTCTACGTCTTCCGGTGCGTGGTCGCCACTCCAGAACCTTTCGGCCCCATCGGCCATCTGTTCTGCGAGCAATGTGCCCTGCCCACTGCCACTTAAGTTTGGCAATTCTGCGGGCTATGTCGGTTACCTTGGTTCTCCTGCGGATCTCCTCATTCCTGATTCGATCACGCAGGGAAACTCCAAGCATAGCCCTCTCCATTGCCCTTTGGGTGACTTTTAGCCTTCTTATAAGGCCCATTGTGAGCGACCACGTTTCAGTGCCATAAGTCATCACTGGCAACACGCACTGGTCAAAGACTTTCGTCTTGAGACACTGCGGTATGTGGGACGAGAAGATATTGCGTAGCTTCCCGAACGCTGCCCAGCCGAGTCGGATTCGACGATTGACCTCTTTCTCGAAGTTAGACCTACCTAACTGGACAGTTTGTCCTAGGTAAACATACTCGTCCACGACTTCGAGTGTAGCGTCTCCGATCTTTATGGGAGTGGGTGTTACATGGGCATTTGACATGACCTTCGTTTTGTCCATGTTCATTTTAAGACCCACTCTTTCGGAGGCTCTACTGAGGTCATCGAGCATTGTACTGAGGTCCTCCATAGTCTCAGCCATGACTACGATATCGTCGGCAAACCGAAGGTGAGTTATGTACTCGCCGTTGATATTGATGCCAGCCCCTTTCCAGTCCAGAACCTTGAAGACATCCTCCAGTGCAGCGGTGAACAGTTTCGGAGAGATAACGTCTCCCTGTCTTACACCTCGCTGCAGAAGAATAGGTTTCGAAGTCTGATCCTGGAGTCGGACTGACATAGTGGCGTTTTCGTACAAACACTTCAGCACCTCGATGTACCGATAGTCGATCTGGCACCGTTGAAGAGACTGCAGCACAGCCCATGTCTCGATCGAATCAAAGGCTTTCTCGTAGTCCACGAACGCTAAGCAGAGAGGCAGGTTATATTCTTCGGTCTTCTGTATAACCTGTCGCAGCGTATGTATGTGGTCTACGGTGCTAAAGCCTTTACGGAATCCGGCTTGTTCGGGAGGCTGGAAGTCGTCAAACCTGCGCGCGAGACGGTTCGTGATGACTCTCGAAAACAGCTTGTAGACATGGCTCAGGAGGGAGATGGGCCTATAATTCTTAAGAAGGGCATTGTCGCCCTTCTTAAAGAAAAGTATCACCACGCCTCTGTTCCATGCCTGTGGTGTTTTACCCTCGAGTATGACGGAACCAAACAGCTTCTGAAGGGCCTTAAGAACGGGTTTTCCGCCGGCCTTCAGCAACTCGGCCGTAATTCCGTCATCACCCGGCGCCTTGTTGTTTTTGAGCTGCTTCAGAGCCATCCTAATCTCATACAGGCTGACGTCCGGGATGTCTTCGGTATAGTGCCGGGTCAATCTAGCTCTCGGGTCGTTTGCCAGATTCATAACGGGGTTACCATTCAGTTTTAAATATGTCTCAAAATCATTATTGCAATACTCTGTTCCATTATCTGACTGTAAATATTTTATTTTACGTTCTGTGAATCTTTCTACTTCTTCTTTGTATTCTTTGAATTTTTCCAATGTTTCAGATTTGTTCTGCAAGAAGTATACATGGCAATATCGGCTATAATCATCAATGAAGGTTAACATGTATCTGGAACCACCAATGGTTGCATGTGGCATGGGTCCACATAAGTCAGTATGTATAACCTCTAAAACTTGTTTAGTTTTTATATTGTCATTTTTAGGAAAAGGCAACCTTGTCATTTTTCCTTGAATGCAACTTTCACAATTTCCAAATATGTCGTCTTTATTCAAGTCTAATCCAGACACCAGATTGTTAGATGATAATTTTTTCAAATCTTTTTCATTTAAATGAGCTAATTTCTTATGCCATTTCATTATATTATTTTCTGAAACATTATTTGCTTTTGCTATTTTTTGCAAACTTGGAAACTGAGTCAGATAAAGGCCATCCCTTTTATCAGCTGTCATTACAGTTTTCCCAGCTAAATCTTTAATATAGGCTTTATCCTTTGTAAATAGGACTGTATGGTCATGCTCTGTTATGCGAGCAACTGACAGCAAGTTTGTTGTTAACTCGGGTACATACAGGGTATTATTTAAATTAATTTCAGTGTTATTGCAATTTACTGAGACTATTCCCATACCTTTAATTTCTGTGCTGTGATTTGATGCCAATTTCAACTTCCCTTGCTCGGTTTCAATGTTTTGGAATTTTCCAGGCTGTCCAGTCATGTGGGATGTGCACCCGCTGTCCAGACACCAAACATCACCTGCATCAGTATGGATTGTTTTTGCTGTTTCTGTAATAAAGAAATTTTTAGTATTTTTCTTTTTATCACCGTCACTCGATGAGCTTGAACTTTGGTTCTTGTTCTTTTTTCGAGACCAGCACTTGGACGCTTGATGTCCAACTTTGTCGCATACTGTGCATTTGAGCTTCTTTTTGTTGAAGTAATAAGCACTTTCACTCTGTGCATTGTGATTTTTATCCCTTTTCCTTGCTTGGCTTTCCTCAATGATTTTTATTTTTAAGTCTTCTGGCAGAGGCAATTTATCCCGCGTTTCAATGGCGATCCTGAAATTTTCGAATGACGATGGCAGGCTGTAGAGAATTATAATGCTCAACAGATCATCATTTACCTTTACATCCATGTTTTCAAGTCTGTCGACACAGAAGAACATGGCGGCCATGTGGTCCTGTACATCATCTGAATCATTCATTTTCTGTAGGATCAATTGTTTTAGCAACGTAGCCTTTCTTGCGGGGCCTTCACTCTGATAAATAGACTTTAATTTAGCCCATATTTCAGATGCAGATTTACAGTTTTTTACTTGCCTCAATTCTTTTGGTGAGATCATGAGAAAAAGCTCTGAACGTGCGAGCAGATCCTTTCCGGCATCTGGTTTTTCTTCGTTGATCGTGGCCCATAAATCGTTCTTCACAAGGATCGCTTGAGCTTGTATTGCCCATGTATCATAGTTATCGCGAGTGAGCTGCTCAATGTGATGGTATTGCGGATTTCTTATTGTCGACATTGTGACCAAAAACGAAAATCAGAACCACGCTCTGCTACCAATTTGTTGGATACTAGGTCTGATTTGGTTGGTGTGTCACAATGAAAGACGCAATATCAATAAATTGGTATATTCCTTTTATGAAAAGCAATTTACACACATACACATTATAAGAAAGAGGAAATTAATACAAGGTAAGTTAATTATAAAGAATGCAGTGGCTCACAGAACACTATCAATGGCTGCCGGGAAACAGAGTAAAAATTACGTCAAGCGAATGGACTAAAATAAGGATGTCTCGACATCCTGTGTGAAATAGTGACGGGACTTGTGGCGTTCCAACAAATAATTTTGAATTTTTGACAGTTCTTCCATACAAAAACTAATATTATAAACGCGAAAGTTCATGAGTGGGGGTGTGTGTGTGTGTTTATATGTATGTTACTTCTTCACGCTCAAACGGCTGGACCACCTGTATGGAGGTAGCTGACACCCTGGATTAACGTAAGCTACTTTTTATCCCGAAATTCCCACGGGATCGACACTTATGCGGGTGATCCCGCGTGGCGCAGCTTTCGCCTTTACAATATTGGTGTGATTTACTTCATCATTTCAGCCGAAAGACGTCCACTGCTGGACATAGGCCTCCCCCAAGCACTTCCACTTCGACCGGTTCTGTGCTTCTCGTATCCAACGGGTTCCTGCGGCCTTCACAAGGTCGTCGGTCCACCTTGTGGGAGGCCTTATTTACTTAAACAGTAATAATTAAGGTCTTAAACATTTAGATAGTTTCTATATTAATTACGGACTATACCTACTGACGGCAATATTTTAAATTTTTAGTATATTACATAAACAACATAAGGCGTAAAAATATTGCCCAGAAAAAAAAACGAAAATAGAATCACAACAAAAGCCGCGCGCGCGGTCAAACGTCAACTTTTTTTTTCTAAACACAACGCAGGCAAAGGAACACACCCGCACGGCCCCGCCTCCGACCATCAATAACATGCGACGTCAAACACAATGCACCGTTACTCGCTATTTATTCCATAAAACTGTTAGAATTTTTGCCGGAAAAAATATAAAACGATTTTTACGATACAAATGAGAAATCGATTTGTTAAAAAGTGTCTATGGTATAAAAAGTAATATTTCGCGCCCTTTTTGCTGTCAATGATGATAATTTTGACGATTATGACTTTTTTTTTCTTTTTGGCAATGGTATAAAAGTTTGTGATGCCTTTTTAATACAATTGTGAAAATGAATGATTGTTATTAATATGGTATTGAACATTTATGAGCAGGATTAACGCTCTGTATCGCTTAGGGTGTGAGCAGAGTTTCAAGCTCTGTGGATTTGCCGCGAAACATGACTTCTATTAATGATATTGCTACCCCCTGTTAATTTATTAAACCTATGTCTTTTACAGAGAAGCTAAGACATAAATATTATTGTCCAATACCTTTTGCATAAGTAATTACTATTCAGCTCTGTACCTTGCATTGTGTATAAGTTTTTTGTACAGCCGCCCGCACATCAAGCTACTACAATCTGTCAAATTTCTTTAATAGATTTTCAACTTTATGGCTAAAGCATAAGGTTCAAAGTTGATTGGAAAAATTTGACAGTTTCGGGTAGCTTGATCTGCTGGCGTCTGTACAATCTGAAGTCAGCTTATACTGGTTATGTATAGCTTGATATAGCCGTGCGTACTCTACTGAGAAATTTCGTCATTATGTAATTACAAAGAAATAAAAATAAGAAAAAAAAAGAGTAGAGATCTTTTGTCTTTACTTAAAAAGACAAAAGATTAACAGGTTAAAAAAAAACCCAAGGTCAAAGAAATAAAAATAAGAAAAAAAATAGTAGAGAAGAGCAACCAGCAACTTATTGCTGGTTGCTCTTCTCTACTCTTTTTTTTAATAATCTTAGAGATCTTTTGTCTTTTTCTTTTGTCTTTTGTCTTTTCATAGAAAGACAAAAGATTTACAGGTTTAAAATATAACCCAAGGTAAAAATCTAACCTACAATTTTCTTTCCACAGGTAAAAATCTGGTTCCAAAACCGCCGCATGAAGTGGCGAAACTCAAAAGAGCGGGAACTCCTCGCCTCAGGTGGGTCTCGCGAACAAACCCTACCAAACAAGAACAATCCGCACCCAGATCTATCTGACGCTGAAGCTGACAAGCCTAAGCTATCGCCATTATCACCTAACAATGAAGAAACAAATGAAGATATGAAAAAAGTTTACGCAACAACGTCAAATGAATTTCGAGGTTATGAAGACAAGATGGCCGGCGGTCAGTTGTTTTCCCGCGAAATTCCGTTTCAAAATATGGAGGAAGATGATTTTGATAGCGATGCTAGCGCCAGTGATGAGGAGATTAACGTGACATGACGTGTTTTTGTGGTAATTAGTTTAATTGTAAAGTAATTGGATAGTGTTTTGTATATTTTGGGTAAGATTTTTAGGTTAGGTATTCTATCTCTGATATTATTCCGATAATTAACGACAACTTCACTCTGTCTTTATGTTTGTTCGTTAGTACGTTAATAAACTCGAGAGCCCTTAATCCGATTCACAAGTTTTTTTATTCATAGTATTTTTCTAGCTTTTGCTACTCCCTAAATTGGTATCCGAATAATATCGCTTAGGTAAGTCATCATCATTCCAGCCGAAAGACGTTCACTGCTGGACACAGACCTCTCCCAATCACCGCCACTTCAACCAATTCTATGCTTCTCATATCCAGCGGATTCCTACACCCATCACCAGCGCATCGGTCCACCTTGTGGGAAGCCTTCCAACGCTACGTCTTCCGGTACGCAGCCACCACTCCATCTTTCGGCCCCATCGGCCATCTGTTCTGCGAGCAATGTGCCCTGACCACTACGACTTAAGTTTGGCAATTCTTCAGGCTATGTCGGTTACCTTGGTTCTCCTACGGATTTCTTTATGTCTGATTCGATCACGCGGGGAAACACCAAGCCCTCTCCATTGCTCTTTCAGTGACTTTTAGCCTTATAATGTGGCCCAGTGTGGGCATCGGATCAGCCGGTCGATTCTGTTACAATCTCACCGTGAAAAGTTAGGTGATGTGAGTTTGTTTTTGCTAGGACTTGACACTATTGACAGTTCACTCCACGCTCACTTCACCTAAGTTTTCACGGTGAGATGGTAACAGAATATCGGCACTGTAATTTTAAAGGACAAGAGTGATTTTGGTGGTTGAGAGCTGAAATGTCTTCGAAACCTTGTCGAAGATGTCGAGAATGAAATAAAATAAAAATACAGGGTCAAATAAAATTAGCTAGGAAACTCCGCATACGTGATGCGTATGGATATCTTAAGGGGACTACAGGGACCTAAACGCAAAACACGCAAGTTTTATAATGCCTACCTAAAACTATATGATCGACTACGGTAAACAAAATCAGGAAAATATATGATATTCTTCAGGTTTAATGCTAGGTAGAATAGTGTGTTGAAAACATAATACAACTAATTTGATACGATAGAATCATGAAGATACCTCTAAAAACTTTCTTAAAACAATAAAGACCATACATAAACATACAATAATTTTGATTTTTTGTCAGATTATTCTACAAGCAACACACTAAAGCACTAATGTTTTAATTTTTTAGTTCAAACAATAGATTTTTTGTAAATAAATGCTTCATATTTTGCAATAAATTACCAGCGTTGTGTCATCGCGCTTCTCTTTCTTTTCTATGCAGTCCGACAGTGACCGCGCTTTAGGTCGTGTAGTCCCCTTAACACGACAAAATGAAATTATTAAAAAAAGGCATGATAAATAAAATGGGGTCAATGCCCACTTGTAGTATTGTTACTTGAAGTGTGAGTTGATAAAATCTGTTTTATCGTGTTGAAATATCGATACCCATCACATAAGTGAAGTTTCACAAAAAAAAAACAGATTTTTAAACTGATATTTTAAGTGACAACACACAGTCGGCGGTTGATGACCCCAAAAAAAAAACACCATCGATTCCCATCACGTTGCGGAGTTTCTCTAGCTAACTTAATTTGACCCTGTCTTGTTTAGACAAGGTTTTTTGAAAAAAAAAAAACTTGATCATCATCAACATTATCTGCCTTGCCTTTTCCCATTTATGTTAGGGTCAGCTTCCAGTCTAACCGGATGCAGCTGAATACCAGTATTTTACATGGAGCGACTGAACTAAATTTTATTTAATTTGGCCTGTATTGTATTGTTTAAAGACAAGGTATTTTGAAAAAAAAAACACGTCTTTATTTAATTTCAAATTTAGTTGTAGTTTGTCTTCTTTCAATATAAAATACCTACCTATGTATAAATCTCTGGTCATGCATTTGTAATATTAATTATAGCCTTCTAATTTATACCTAGGTAATAATACTAATAATTGATAGTGAGTTTATGATAAGAAAACCATGTAATAATTATGAAAACTTCTTTAAAAAAAAAACCTGTTTTTCATAACAGGTTTTTTTTTTAAAGAAGTTTTTATTGGTAAACCTGCAGGATAATTGCGTCGCTTTTAAATCTGAATCATTTTGAAGGATATTGCTAAACCATTGCTTCTTAAGTTCGAAAAAATTGTCTGCACAACCTCATAAATAACGCAATGAATGTTGTTGAACTGCCAAAATGAAAGCCGTTGCTACTGTTAGTGTGTTACGCAATTTCCCCGCTGGTAATCCTTTACAATAAATTGCGTAACGCGATCGTAATGGCAATCACCTTAACAAAGCTATCGATTTTGTTGCATTGTCGACTAAATTAAAGTGATTGTGATTGCAATTGTCTTGTGCAAATTGGAGTGTTATTATATATATTTATAGCACTCTGTGACCTAACTTAAATTCGGGTTAAGGTCACACGAACTATAAAATAGTAGACGATACGTGTGACTTAAGCAGTCTCAAAACCAAAATAAAAAATCATTTATTCAAACTAGACTGAGAAAAAACAGCTGGAGAAAAAACAGCCAGACTGAAGTGGGAGTGGGCCGGACACGTCTCACGAATGCACGCGGAGAGATGGGCAAAGATCGTCACTCACTGGACGCCTGAGGCAGGACATCGCCGTCGAGGTAGACCAAGGCGAAGGTGGTGTGACGATCTAATAACATTCGCAGGGCCAACATGGCCAGAGATCGCACAAAATAGGGAGGTTTGGAAGGAAAAAGGGGAGGCCTTTGCCCAGCAGTGGGACACAAACTAAGCTAACAAAAAAAAAAGACTGAGAATCAGCACTTTTCGAACGTCAAAATTACAAAAGACAGTCCCCCGGCACGCCCGCCCTTCACCACTTCCTAGTGCTTTCGCTGGACAGAAGTGCCGCAACAAACTCCCCAGCAACACAGCTGTCTGTTAAGTTAGAAAATACTTGATTGTATACAATACTAGGTATGCAAAGTAATTAAAATTACAGGAGAAAGAACATTAAATTAAATTATTTGCCATATGTCAGCTAGCCACGCCAATTATACTAACAAATCCATGTCCCGTGTCTTTAAGAGCGTTTACGCCGTATGTACGGCATTTCATACAAACTTTCAAGCCCTTATTTTTCCAAATTAATGAACCGATTTTAATGAAACTTCATACGCTGCAGGATACAATTAGGTCTAAAAAGTTAGTAGAGAACATTTTCGAAAAATAGTGTTACAGCCAAATTAGACCGATTTAAAATTTTCCATAGAAACAGAGATTTCCAGTTATCTTTTTTTAAATAAGACATTTCGAAAATGTTCTCTACTAACTTTTTAGACGTTTGTATCCTGCTTATGCGTATTATATATATACATTCAGATAAACTATATATAACTATAACTATTCCCTGGGTGATGAAGGTCAGATAAGCATTCGCTCCATGTAAAATTCAGCTGTAGATCAGAATTTCATGAAAATCGATTCATTCATTTCGAAAAATAAGGGCTTGAAAGTTTGTATGAAATGCCGTACGGCGTAAACGCTCATAATGCACGGCGCCAACTCGCTAGACTACCTAAGTCACATGTATTGTAATGAACATACTATTTTGGCAGCCTTGAACATCAAGATTTTCTAAGATTATTTAGCCAAATGTAAATCTCAATATTGAATAATAATCTAGCTAATATTATCTTAGAGCTGATTTTTCAATCGACCGACATTTTTATTCGTGGATTAAAATTGACGTCTGACAGTTTTTGTATGGAAGAACTGTCAAAAATTCAAAATTATTCCTCCGATAGGTATTTGGCGTTGGAAAAATCAGCCCATATTAGAATAAGAATGTAAATAAAATAGTATCAAATAAGTTTGTAAATGTCTCATATTTATTATTTGGTGCAAAATTACAATCTATATAGTTTTATTTATAAAATCCGTCCCTCTTTACCATTTTTGTAGCATTTTCAACTAATTTTGATTCAGAACTCTAAACTGTAATTTTATTAGGCCAAAGTATTTATAAATGCCATCAAACCCGTATATTTTGTGTGTTTTTGTGTTTCTTCTTCATGATTCATAATGACATGTTATCCTTTTATGATTCTGTCAAAGTGGCCTTTTTAGCCCCCCTGGAGGCCAACTCTCGTAATTTAAAACTATCAAAATCTACTCACAGTCTGATTTCGGCGACAAACAAATGTCAAAATATAGGGAAATTAGAGGTATTTTTGACAGATTGAGACTGACTGTGAACGTTCTTAACGAGACTACGAGAATTAAATTACTGATCTGATCATACATTCCCGCCGGTTGCGAGTAGGTACAAGACGCCACCAGTACATCAAGCTACTACAATCTGTCAAATTTCTTTAATAGATTTTCAACTTTTTCGCTAAAACACAAGGTTCAAAGTTGATTGGGAAAAAATCACAGTTTCGGGTAGCTTGATGTGCTGGCATCTGTACCGACTACGTACCTGACCTTTTTGAAGATCATCACCAATCTGCCGGTCGATTCTGTAAAAATCTCACCGTGAAAACTTAGGTGAAGTGAGTTTGTTTTTGCTAGGAATTGACACTATTGACAGCTCACTCCACGCTCACTTCACTTAAGTTTTCACGGTGAGATTTTTTCAGAATAGCACCGCAGGTCACTATCAGGTATGTAAAATTTGTTTCAGTGTAATATGTATTTTTAACGATCTAAAAACCCTGAAACAAGAAAATAGTAGTCTGAAAAAGAATGTTTTCTTGCTTGTGCTTTCTTGCGTAACACACTATCATCTGAATCATTTTGAAGGATATTACTAATCCATTGCTTCCTAAGTTTGAAAATTTTGCTCAACAACGTAAATAACGCAATGAATGTTGTTGAACTGTCAAAATTAAAGTCAATGCTACTGTTAGTGTGTTCTACAATTACCCCGCCGTTTTTAGTTCTTTTTTTTTAACAAAACTTTTTTTCAACCGATGTACTGCGTAGTTTGCACCAAAAACCATGTAAATAAATTAAATGTATTTGTAATAATTAATACATAAGTGATCTCATAGCTTAAGTATAAGATCAAGACTTTAAATAAATCAATATGATAGTGTCAAGCTACCTTTATGTGAAATATAAACGATGGAAAATGATTTTGTTTTGTTTTCTTTATTTCTCGATAGTAAAACCTTTGACAATCATCACTGTTTAGTTCAATCCGTGGTGATCACTTACTATCAGGTTGAATTCCTGCTTTTTTCATCATCATCATCATCATCTGCCTAGCCTAGCCAACTATGTTGGAGTCGGCTTCCAGTCTAACCGGATGCAGCTGAATACCAGTATTTTACATAGAGCGACTGCCTATCTGACCACCACAACCCAGTTACTGGGTAATGCGATAACCCTGTAAGACTGGTTGTCAGACTTTCGGGCTTCTGACGACTCGTAAACGACTGTCAAAGATCCACGAATGACAGCCGGGACCAACGGCTTTACGTGCTTTCCGAGGCTCGGAGGAGTCTTGGTATGTAAAGATGGTCACCCATTCACGGACCAACCGCGGCAAGCGAGCGGCTGTAAGTATAAAGGAATAGTCTTCGTTTTATTAAATTACTAGCTTCTGCCCGCGACTTCGCCTGCGTGCTTTTTCGGCAACCAACCCAGCACGTTGCATCGCATCGCCGTTTTATAATATGATGATGAAATAAACGACTTATTTGTAAAATAATTTTGTAATGTTTTGACAGTTTAATAGAATACCAAACATAAAAACAACATACCTACAGCTAATTTAAAAGGTTAACAAATTACCAAAATAAATAAAGACCTAACCATTATACACAGAGGTTACTTTAAATAAAATAACAAACTCCTCCACAAAGCCGAAAATTACAAAACAAAGTTTATATGAAACCGAACAAAACAAGCAATCAATAGAGGTGTCCCCTCGCGGGGTGTGAACTAGAGGTGTGAAATATAAATAACCGTTCGAACGTGCGGACTGCAGATGACATGAGCTCGCACCTTCATATATTTTATAATCTGTGCCGCCTACCCACTGTGGCCTGTGCCCGGTTGTTTTTTTTTTCGTAAATATATTTTTTGTCTGTGGTTTTTCTAGGTGATTGGAGGGAAAATAAAATGGCGAGGGTTTGTGAAAGTAAATATATAAGTACTTATAACCACTTAATCACCGCTAATGAAACACAATTGAAATTCTATTGTAATGGGCTTTTATCGTGCCACTTACAATAGAATTTCCTTTTTCAGTTATATTTTTCATTTCCTTTATCAGTTATAGCACTAGCTGCGCCCCGCGGTTTCACCCGCTTAGGTCTTGATCCCGTGGGAATATCGGGATAAAAGGAATCCAGGTCCTAGCCTACGCTTGTGCCAAATATCAGCCAAATCTGTTAAGCCGTTTTAGCATGAAGCGTAACAAAGTAACATGATGCTTTAAGAAAGTTTAAAGTTGTAAGCATTGACATATATATTACTAGCGTAAGGACCGGGCTAACGGCGCGACTAAATGGCACCAACGCGCTGGCCCTAAAATGACGGTTTTAGGGCCAACGCGACTCAGTTGACAGTGGTGCGCGCGAACTTCGAACTTCGAACGAAGAACTTCTATGTAAAATGTTCAGACGGGCGTATCCTTACTTTTGAAATCATTGGTTGTAAGTAACTATTAGATATAGTGATTGGAAAGTCTTGAGAAAAGTGCTATTTATGAGTAGACTACGTAATTTTTTAATGTATAAAACAAACTACAGTGTGACGGAGGAATGAGGAAAATGTCGTGAGGAAAGTTTTGAGTATGAATGTCGATGGCTATAAGAGTAGGGGAAGACCAAAGAAACGATGTATGGACTGTGTGAATGGTGATATGGTTAGAAAGGGGGTGACTACCGAAGTAACGGCTAATAGAGAAGAGAAAGACATGCTGTGCCGACCCCAAATAGATTAGATTAAGAGAATAACGATGATGATGAATGTATATTGTCCAATTCAATTGTTTCTGAAAACTAAAAAAGGCTCAGTTCACGTGAAGAGTCGACCAACCGCTTGGCAACGTCCCGATAAACCAAGTGGGCACTCGAACCCCATGGCCCTAGTGTTTCATATTCATATTAATTTCCAAAATTCTCCATAAAATTGATACCCATTAGAACATACCGCAACCAAACCCAAGAATAAATAAACAAACAAATTAACAAGCTCAAACCCGATCGATAGCTAACAGATGCCACGTGACCCGCACGTGGCGTCTGTTACGCGCCAAAACTTATGTCACATGCACATGCCACCATCTTGATTCTTCGCGGCCATTACATGCACTCCCGTTGCTAATTTGACAGAGTTTTATTTGAATAAATTATACCCAGTAATCATCATCTGCCTTCAGTAATTTCACAATTATTTTACTTCTGATTTAGAATCACTGCTAAAATTGATATTTAAACTCGTTTCAATATGGTTACTGTTGAGTTGCTGCTGTGTAAAATATCTGTGAAAGGACTAGGGGCCTAAAAAGGCCACTTTAGCAAAATCATAAAAGGATAACATTATGAATCATAATATGGAGAAGACAGTCCGTGTTTTCTTTTTTTCGCTGCACTATTTAAGTATAATCAAAGAGATTGGGATTGGATTGATTGGTATTTTAGCACAGACAAAAAAAATAACTGAAAAATACTTCACCAACGGGACTTGATACGATTAACTTAACAGTAACATTCCATAATGATTCATAATTGTTATCCTTTTATGATTCTGCCAAAGTAGCCTTTTTAGGCCCCCTGTAGTCTTTTCCCAAATATGTTCAAAGTCAAAGTCAAATCAGTTATTAGGCCAATAAAAGGTACCTTTGAACGTCAACATTTACAAAAAAACACTGCAATGTGTGAAATAACTTTAATTTCGAGGGTCGGTGGCCAAAAATGAGAAAACAAAACCAAAGACACCTGTTTTCGAAATCAAAGTTTTATTAAAGCTTAAAAAATAATAGGTATGTGTTATTCTGATGTAGGTACGAGTATAAGATATATATTACTGTAAAGTTTCATCAAAATCCGTTCAGCAGTTTTTGCGTGAAAGAGTAACATACATCCATCCATCCACCCGCATCCATCCATCCTACATTTTGTATGGAACGGATTTTTTGATTCCGAGGCGGTACAAAGTTCGCCGGGTCAGCTAGTCCTACTAATCACACTAATATTATAAAGGCGAAAGTTTGTGAGTGTGTGTATGTGTGTGTGTGTGGGTGTGTTTATATGTTTGTTACCTCTTCACGCTCAAACGGCTGGACCAATTTTGATAAAATTTTGTATGGAGGTAGCTGACTCCCTGGATTAACATAAGGCTACTTTTTATCCCGATATTCCCACGGGATCGACCTTTACGCGGGTGAAACCGCGGGGCGCAGCTAGTACCTAATAAAATAAACGCGACAGTTTGTGAGGATGTTTGTTACTCTTTCACGCAAAAACTACTAAACGGATTTGGTTGAAATTTGGCACACATATAGTAACCAGGATTAACACATAGAATATTTTTTATCCCGATATTCCCTCGGGATCGCAACTTATGCGGGTGAAACCGCGGGGCGTTGCTAGTATTTACTAAAAACCATTTTAATTAAAACAATCTCGTTTTCTTTGAATGATTTAATCAACTATCTACCACATGTAATCCATTTCACCCCGTCACGACAACAGCTTGTAAATAAACAATAAAATAAAATGAATGCCTATCTTTACAAATACACATAATTTTTGGACCCGAAGCACAAATGCGTTGATAATCTTTGAAGGGGACACGTGACCTGCACGCGTTCCGTCATATGGTGTGCGAGAGGGACGGATAGACGTGTTAGAAAAGGACAGAAATGGTTAATGGTTTGTTTACAAAGTCAAAGATGTCGAAAATATCGAATGTTGAATAAATAGTGTATGGTTACGTAGCTCGTAGCGATTTGCTACGGCGTAGATAGGTCTACAAAATTTGCTACGTTTTTCGTAGCAATGAATGAAAGGTCTTTTGGATGCAAAAATGTGACAATTTTAGTATGTTTTTTGTTTTATACAAGCAGGTCGCAAGCGCTACTGCTGAACATGAGGCCCTAGGTTCGATTCCCGGGTCGGGCAAAGTATTATTGAGTTTATAGAGGTATGAGAAACAGGGTGTAAAGTTCACTCATCCTCCATAGAAAAGGGAGGATCCTCCGACCAGACGGGTGTTGTGTCTGGCGGGCAACTGCCCGATGGCTTATGTCGGGCCGTTGTATTGTATCTATGCTAGTTGAGCGGTAAAGTCTGCTTGCGAGATGCAGGATTTTGCGTGACGTAAGTATGACGCGTTGTTCGCATGTAGCGTTGTAGATACCGCTACACGAGTACTATGCACCTGAACTTTTTGAAGAACATCACCGATTCACCATCGACATAATTTGACCTTTTGATGCCTATATTTCAAATACATTAGTTCTATTATCTATTATCATTTTTAACAGAACAGAATAAAGATCAAAATAAATACTTCTTTAAACCTATTAGTCCTCAGAACTTATTGAAAGGGGAGATATAACATGTCAGTAACAGCAAATGCGTTATATATCTTGTCTTTAACTTTGATGTTTAAACATAGGGGTACACGCTTGCAAACAACAGAGACCAAAAAAGCAGCCAAGTGCGAGTCGGACTCGCATACGAAGGGTTCCGTCCGTAGCACCGTAAAACATCAGAAACACATTTTTTTTTAATAATTTAGTAAAAAAACACGTTTTTAGGGTTCCGTACCTCAAAAGGAAAAACGGAACTCTTAGATAATTTTGTTGTCCGTCTGTCCGTCCTTCAGTCAAGACCCTTTTTCTTGGAACGTGTGGAGTTAAATCAAGTTGAAATTAATATCAAATACTCAGGGCTGCAATCCCGTGAAGCAGTGACAAAATCAAAATTCTAAGTCAACGCAATCAAAAGATACGGGCGTTTATGTTCCGGAATCAAAACCTATAGGGTACTTCCCGTTGACCTAGCATCATGAAATTTGGCAAGAACCAGTATCATGTAACACAAGTAAAGGAACAAATCCGAAAACCATAAATTTGCAGATAGATTACAAAAAAAAAACCCGTGATAAACTATTTACATACCTACAGTACGGAGCCCTCGGTGCGCGAGTGCGACTCGCGGTTGACCGGTTTTTTTTTTGTTTGAAGACCCTCTTTAATTTTTGTTATTTGTTGATATAGCACCCCTATTAGTACCTACACGACGAAATTTAGAGTGTCTACCTATTACAGTTAAAAAGATTCAGCCCTGTGACAGACGGTCGGACAGCGGAGCCATAGTAATAGGGTCCCTTGGCACGCTTTTGGTACGGAACCCTAAAAATAAGGCTTTTATCCTAACATCAAACAACGCGTTATTGATATAATAGATTTAGTAGTAGAGAATTTTGTTCAACCAGTATTACCAACGGGATTGTGTTACCCAGTAACTGGTGTGCCTATAAAACCTTTCTTTTCACAATAAAACCATTATAAATTTAATCATTCTGTTTTTTTGTCAGATTATGCTACAAGCAACATACTAAAGCACTAGTGTTTTATTTTTTTTATAAATATTCATACATACTATACATAATCAGATCAGCCTATAATGTTCCCACTGCTGGGACACAAGCCTCCTATCAATGAAAGGGAGTGGGCCGTAATCCACCACGCGGGCCCAGTGCGGATTGGCAGATGCCACATGTCTTCGAATTTTTGGTTCTAGGACATGCCGGTTTCCTCACGATGTTTTCCTTCACCGTTTTGAGAGCAGTGGTGATGAAATAATTTACGCAAAGTAAAGCGCCTGTCTGGGTTCGAACCTACGACCTACAACTCGTAAGTCGCGACCGTTACCACTGGGCCACCACTGCTCATATTCATATAATATTCATATTTTGCAATAAATTACCAGCGTTGTGTCATCGCGCTTCTCTTTCTTTTCTATGCAGTCCGACAGTGACCGCGCTTTAGGTCATGTAAGCCCCTTCCCTTAAGGCGAAAGCGCCAGGGTAGCCCGCGAAATTATTTTTTTTTTAGGTTTTTGCAATTTGCTGGTCAGTATTAAGTTGTACGTTGATTAAAATATGATTCGCGGCCGTAACAAATATGTATTTACAGAATTATAATCATTTAAGGCATCAACACAACTCTCTAAGACCATGTAATCCCCAAATGTCAAGATTTCATGAAATAGTCATTCTTGGGGATTACATGTTCTTAGAGAGTAGTGTTGATGACTTTAATGATTATAATTCTGTAAATACATATTTGTTACGACCGCGAATCATATTTTAATCAACGTACAACTTAAAACTGACGAGCAAATTGCAAAAAACTTAAAAAACAATTGAATTTCGCGGGCCACCTTAGAGCTTCCCCCTTAATCAATCACAGGATACAATCCGACCAAAAGCTTGCAAATTGCAGCAAAATATTTGCGAAATACGACACTGTTCACAAAGTGCTTCCACAAATATTAGCTAATGGACAGGGAATGAAGTGTTTGTCTTGTATTTAAGTATTGTATCATGGCGATTTAATGGGGTATCGGGTTTTCTATATCTATACCCACAATACCCACTTACTAATTTCTGCTGACAAAAAAAAAAAAAAAAGAAAGAAAGAAAAAAAAAAAGAAAAAAAAAGAGTATTTCTATTCTATTCTATTCTGACGCAAAATAAGTTTTAAAGTGCAAGAAACTATTTTACGCTGACTCAATAATTCGTATACAAAGTAAACTAGGTATAAAAAATAAGGAATTAGAAATTTTGACATTATTTGTAGACTTCTAATGTTAAATATTGATACGAATTTTATAGTCCTACAATATAGATAGTAATACAGGTTTATCCCACTACAGGCATCTAACATTATTATACCTTTTTGTAAATAATTTCTAAGACTTTATGTAATAATTTTACCAATTTTAATACTGAATAAAACATTTTTTTTTATACAGCAATTGTACCCCAGTGGTAACGTGACATACGATGTAGGTCTCAGGTTCGAAACCAAGCAGGCACTTTTGTGTAAATTATTTCATCACCACTGCTCTCAGAAAACGGTGAAGGAAAACATCGTGAGGGAATCGGCATGTCCTAGAACCAAAAATTCTAAGACATGTGACATCTACCAACCCGCACTGGGCCCGCATGATTACGGCCCACTCCCTTTAGCTGAAAGGAGACCTGTGTCCCAGCAGTGGGAACATTATTGACTATAGGCTGATAATGTAGTTAAAGGTAGAAAAGCACAAGGGTACTTATTTCTACAGGTTTAAAAAGACTATACAAGGTGGCACTGACATCGACGCGAAACTGTAACCGTGAATTCAGCTTAAGGTTCTAAACCTCTAAAAAAAAATATTATGACGAAAAATTTGAACGCAGGGGTTCAAATTTTCGCCATATTTTTTTTTTTAATTGCTGTTCTATACATTTTGGCCGCGTAGGTACAGACAACAGCACATCAAGCTACCAGAAACTGTAAAATTTTCCCACTTATAATGTAGCGATAAAGTTGAAAATCTGTTACAGAAATTTGACAGGTAGCAGTAGCTTGAGGTGCTGGCGTCTGTACCTATGTAGTTTTGCTGAGCTGATTATTTTTTTAATAACTTATGAAAAGTTTCTGCGCTAGAAAGTCTAGAATCAAGTGCTGAACCCATGGTTACAGTTTCCGCGTCGATTTCAATGCCACCATGTAAAAAAAGACACAATAAATTCTTTTTTTTCTTCCCATCCGTTTCATTCACACGAATCAAAAATGTAAAAATCTCACCATGAAAGCTTAGGTGAAGCGAGTTTGTTTTTGCTAGGAATTGACAGGGAGTGATATGAAGATTCGAATGACGTTATTGCGACGCACGCTATTTCGAAAAAAATTAAGCGCCAGTTCGAAAACTCATAAAATCGAAAACCGCTATATCGAATGACGTTGTCGCGAACACGCTGATTCGAAAAACTGTTCGATCCTCAGACAAATTCAGATTGGAATATTAGGCTATTCGCAACAGTGGATTTCAATGCCAAGACTTTCGTACTAGCGTACCATTCAAACAGTTTTTCGAATCAGCGTGTTCGCGACAACGTCATTCGATATAGCGGTTTTCGATTTTATAAGTTTTCGAACTGGCGTACCACTCTTAATTTTTTTCGAAATAGCGTGCGTCGCAATAACGTCATTCGAATCTTCATATCACTCCCGCGGGGTAATTGCGTAACACACTATCAGTAGCAATGGGTTTCATTTTGACAGTTCAACAACATTCATTGCGTTATTTACGTTGTTGAGCAGACACATTTTTCAAACATATGGAGCAATGGTTTAGAAATATGCTTCAAAATGATTCAAATTGAGAGTAATATTGTGTTACGCAATTAGGGTGCTGAATTGACAATATTGACAGCTCACTTTACCTAAGTTTTCACGGTGAGATTCTAACAGAATCGACCGGCTGACCAGTAACCCTAATTTTATTCAAAAAACTCATCGTAGGTATATTAAAAAACTGCCGCAACCACGTCATTTTCATTTTTTTTTTTTAAACTTACTTGAAGTAATCACCAATTCGTCTAATATGAGAGGTAAGTTATAGCATTCCTATAGTTTACGTTAACATAGTGCCCGAGGTAGAGCAATAATGGATGGACTGAAGACATGCATGTGCGAAACGTCTGGAGATCCAGACTCTTGTGAATGAAATGGATAGGAAGAAAGAAAAAGTATTTATTGTGACTCGTACAGGAAGATCACAAAGTAAACTAAACACAATCATAATTTTATTTTTAAATGTATAAAAACGAAAGTAAAAAAACTGGCCAAGTGCGAGTCGGACTCGCACACGAAGGGTTCCCTACCACAAGGCAAAAACGCCGAAAAAAACACGTTTGTTGTATGGGAGCCCCCCTTAAATATTTATTTTATTTTGTTTTTAGTATTTGTTGTTATAGCGGCAACAGAAATACATCATCTGTGAAAATTTCAACTGTCTAGCTATCACGGTTCATGAGATACAGCCTGGTGACAGACGGACCGACGGATAGTGGAGCCTTAGTAGGTAATAGGGTCCCGTTTTCACCCTTTGGGTACGGAACCCTAAAAAAGAAAAAGTGTTTGAGAATGTGCAAACTGCGCTCTTTCATATGATACCCCACATGCCCTAGTAGCCCCACTTCGAATTTTTCAAACCATCTTTCAGTCACTGTTGCAAAAAAAAAAAAAATCTTTCATATTTGCAAAATAGGGTCTCGGTATATAAAAATGGTCACCCATCCACAGACCAACCGTGGCAAGCGTAGCTCAACCTGATCGATCGACCTGTGCGGCTGTTATTATTTAGCCACGGGCCCCTATTTAAGTTTATATATTGTGTATCTTACGACTTCCACGCGAACATTTCGGGTAGAAGCTAGTACTTAGATAAACTATCCTGATCACTTGATCAGTGACACTAATTCAAAAAATTCATCGTATATTAAACTGCCGCATCCACGTCATCCCATACTGACGTCATCAATACACAGTGTTGTGTGTGTTGTATACTTGTTAACATGACTGTGACGAGCACAGGGACGGACTCAGTGATAAATTGCCGGGGCCCATCAAATAGTGGAGAGATTGACGGTTTTGGCTATGATCTGTCTGTAAACTATGGGCTATTGGGATGTAGTAAGTTCTAAAGGTCGAAAAAGTCAATTGATATTATGTTTTATTTAGTCATAGAACCAAAGTTGTTGTTTTTGATGTTATTAATATAGTCCTGAGACTCCTGAGAGGTTGTTAATGTGTTACCAATAACTCTAGGTATATTTTATTCACTTAAAGTACACGCCTATTTATCTGAAATCGTAATAATATTACAACAGAGTTATGTACTTTTATAGTTTTTCTTTGTCGTTTTTTATATTGTATGCAGTTGTGACAAGTGCCAATAAACATATTTTCGTTCTTTTCTTCTATACCAAAACAATTTACAGTTCTGATGCAAATTGTTTTAATTTTCATCTTTTTCACAAACTCCTACCTTACTCCAGCCAGCCAACGGTTTAATAAAAAAAAATGCTTTGAGTTTGAGCTTGATGTCATGTACGAAAGCTAACGCTCCTTCTATTTCAATAAATAAATCAAGGTAAGTACAGACGCCACCACATCAAGCTACAATCTATCAAATTTCTTTAATAGATTTTCAACGTTATCGCTAACGCATAAGATCCAAAGTTGATTGGGAAAATTTGACAGTTTCGGGTAGCTTATGTGCTGGCGTCTGTACTTCTTCAATCCCAATATTCCAACCAAGTCCTGCCCTGCTCCCCACTTAAATTCGCATCGTATTACGTTTCAGCGCAATTTGTACATTCAATATTATTTGTATACGAGCTGCGTTTACTAATGTAACGTTTGTAGTGTGGGGGATCAGCAGAGTTAGAGGTAGGGGGGCCTTAGTAAGTTTTGATTCTTTTAGTGACGTTATACAACACTAAAAGAATCTATACTTACTAATAATAAAGCTGAAGAGTTATCTGGAACTACCGGTCGGATTTGAAAAAATATTTCACCATTTGATAGCCAAATTCCTGAGGAAGGCTATGGGCTATTATATTACGCTAGGACCCAAAGGATCCGACCAAAAGAAAAAAGTGAACTTGGCCTCGTTGCTCGGCTCCTTAGGGTCGTAGCGTGATGTTAAATATCCTAGAATAGAACCTTCCTCAAAACTTGGGCTATCAAATGCAAAAAAAAAAAACATCCGACTGGTAGATTCAGAGATAAACGCGTTCAACCAAACAAACTCTTCAGCTTTATTATTACCCCCTTACTAATAAACGTATTTTAACAGATGAATAGTTACACACTGATTTCTCTCTTTCAGTCGTCAGTAATTTGACTTTCGAAAGAAGAAGACAAAGCGTTGTGTAACTATACAGACGCTATACAACGTTTATTAGTAAGGGGGTTAGTCCTATACTTACATTAGTTTAGACTAGTGGTCATCCATTGTCGGACTGAAAGTGTAAGCCAGTCAATCGATCGATCCGTACAGCTTTTTTAACCCCCTAAGCTGTACCTGATCTGATCATTATGAGATATTTAACCTAAACCATGGGTGGTAAAGGGTTGACATCAGTCACAACACTTTAAGAAATAACCCTTGAAATTCTCACGCAAAACACGTGCAAAAACTTAAGTTGTAACATTTTCAAACACTACAATACATTCCTAGGAAGATTACAAAAAAAAAATGTATTTAATTCTAAAAAGGCCACACGCAAGCTAACACAATAAAAAAGTAAGCAGCCCTAAAAAAAATCACCCCATTTAAAAAAATTAAGTGTTCGCGCGAACGCACCCGAATAGAACAATGACATTTTGACATTTCGCAGCGATGGCCGACCTAATTTGACATTAAAAAAGGCGCGAACTCAATTGTTGGATAATTTATCGATGTTTTTGTTGAATTTATTTGTTATTAATTGATAGTTTTTGGGGATCTGTTAGAGTAGTTCCAAGGCCATTGTCAAAAATTTAATCCATAGCTCCTATAATTATTTAGATACATGCAAGATCAAGATAAAGACAGGTTAATTTTGTGTACCTTGTGTGTACGTATTTAGTTGGTAACTAGCCTTTATTTAAGTAAAAAAATAAATAATTGAAATATTTTGGAAAAGTTGGTAGGTAAGTATTGTAGTGTATGCGGAAAGCATTGACATGTTTGACAAGTCAGTCACTTACCGGCCGTAGCCGACATCAGACGTCTCTGGATTCCGTTTATGCTACCTTACCTATGTATCTGTCAAAGTGTGTTTTATTAAGCATCCCAGCGAACATCACAAGTGGCGACGAGGATAAAAGTAAGTGCTGAAAACAGCTACCAAAAAAAAAAAAGAGGAAGAATGCAGGCTGAAAAATAATGCACGTTGATAGTTGTTTACGATCAGTTAAGCGACTATATTTCGATAAGGATCGTTAATAGTTGGATACTAAAGTAAAAACAGAACGTAGTCACGCTGTACCTACCTACCTACACGTAAATAAATCGTTACCAAGGTAAAAGGTTACATCTAATGATTGCTTTGTTACCTAAGTTTCGTATGATTAAGTTACGAAAAATAAATTCTGCTTCGATTGATGTAAACAACTTATAAGCGTAAATGCAATGATATTATAAAGGAAAGATACGCTACGTTCATACTGAGCGACGCCGACGTTCTGTATTGTTGCGTTGTTATTACAAAGTAGTTACTGCGATAGACAATGCGGAACGTATGACACAGAAAGAGATAGCTATATGTATTGTGTTGCTTGCTGCTATTAGCGGACTAAATGAAACTATAACAATATTGTCTAAATTTGCCTGCAACAATTTGCGCCCGCTAGTGCCATATCTACCCCTTGAATATAATATCATTGCGTATATGTTACAAAGGCCATGCAGTAAGTGTTGGTTACAAGTGTTACAACAAAACAAAGGGCTATGCCTGAATAGTACGCAATTATTTCAATGTGCTGGAATGCAAACAGTAAATTATTGTTATTGGGTAAGTGTTCTCATTTAAATAACAAGATAATTGAGTTATTTGCACGCTTCTTATTTTAAAAAAAAATAATAACCAATTATTATCATAAATCTTGGACATACTTAACTTTTCTGTTGTAAATAACCTACATACCCACCTATTGTAAAAATAAAACAAAATCATTGGATACTATTTTAATCAGGTCACTGGTTTTGCCAGGATCAATTGTTTACATTTCGACACAGAAATATCAAGGTCACGCAAATACTATTCTCAATACGACCATGCATAACGGATAAATGTGAGAAAAGACCGGGAAATGTTAGTGTAAGCATCAATAATGGCTTCAATCAATCAACTCAGCCTATCGCAGTCCATTACATACTGCCAACCAGTTAATAAACCTAATATGTTAATAGATAAAGGTTATTATCAGTCAATTTCCATAATAATAGTAAAGTAACGCTACTGAATAAAGTTATTCAGTATATTTAGTTAGTCATACTTACACATAAGTCAAAGGTCATGCTGAATCCGAAATGGTCTAAAGGCCACGCATATACTAACAGGTACCTTATGGCTACGCAGTAGTGTTACTGTTATCTATATAAAAGATAAAAGGCCACGCAAATACTAACAAGTACCTTATGGCTACGCATACTGTTATCTATATAAAAGATAAAAGGCCACGCATACGAGTCTCAAAATCCTGTTACAGGTCGCCCCAAAAAAATGACTCACGCAATAAGTACTTACAAAAATATAATAGGGCATGCAGTTGTAATACTGTTACTGATTTTCAGTAAAAGCCACGCAAAAATAAGAGTCAATACATTTTAATGCAAGCTGCAAAATGACTCATGCATCATCCACACTTCCCAACTAAGACCATTTTGATTGCGAAGGCGATCCGACATCTGTCGGCACTAGTTGGAGGAAATGGAAGAGGGCACTTGAAATTTATGAAACGAGCTACTCTTCTCCATGTTGGGAGAATTACCCAAACGAATGTATTCATTGTAATACCTATTAAACATAAACAATGCAAAAAAAAAATGGGTTATTAGGTACTTGATGGTAGTAAAAAGTCTCATATTGTAGACCCGTTCCACATAGGAAAATTTCCTGCGTGTAGGAATAAGTAACTAATGAGTAATACTGATAATGCTTAACATGTGTACCTGAGTTCTAGGGTGACATAAATACCGATCTAAATTTAGATCGGTATCAACAGACTATGGGAAAGACAAAAGCTATGTAATTGTTACTATAATTAGGTACTAGTACCTACCAACCAGTTAAAATAATAAGTATACATACTTTGAAATAAAATAGGGGCAAAGTGAAAATAAAAAGTCACAATAACAGTAAACTGCTGTTTGATGTTATTGCAATGATTAATTATTAATAATATAATAACAACAGAAAGCTGCCATCTTAAACACCTGCAGAATAGTTAGGAAATTCATACAGTTAGAGGAAGAAAACACTCTAATACACACCATACGCTGCATTTACTTGACTTTAGCCCGTAAATGTAGCTAAAACCAGCCTAAGAGGTGAGAAAAAAAAAGACACTAAAAATAATAATACTAATGTTTATTTCCAGTAAAATGTTCATAAAGGTTACAAGTACAGTAATATGGTACAACATAAAGTGCATTGAGTATTATCTCCTGGCACCCAAACTAGGTTATAGCCTGTGACTTGGGGACCAGTGATTCCATAAGGGTAGATAGATGAACAAAATGTTTAGTAAAACTGTTTTCACCTGTAACATGAATTAGTATGACATAATATTTTCTTATGATATGATGAATCGGTAAATCAATTTTGTTTGAGAAGAGAAGTTCCCTTCTTCTGTTGGAGTTTTGTGGTACTATCAAAGGTCACTAAGTTACAGGTGCCATGTATCATTATGTGAAACCAAGACAATAATGTACTTATAACAATAAAGATTGCTTACCTATTCAAACATAGGTACAGGCGTGATGTGGTTATGAGATTATAATTCTTATTTAAGTATCACAAAGTTGATAATACTGCCTTAGGTGAGGTCCTGTTACTAGTATTACAATGGTCTGTGTGAAAGTATTGATACCTTCAGTATGAGATTGGCACCATCTTTTGTAGGTATTGTTTGTCACATTAGAAGTCAGTCTATATTGATGGAAGATTAGTTAAAACTCAAATTAAAATATATTTATTTGTACACATAGATATACCATACTGGCCCATGATGGGAAAAAATATGTCACTATGTGCTGCCTTGCCAGGCGTACAAGTATTGCTTACGCAGTAGGTAGTAGGGGTACAAGTAGGCCTAAATAATAACAGCCGCACAGGTCGTCTGATCAGGTTAAGCTATGCTTGCCGCGGTTGGTCTGTGGATGGGTGACCATCTTTACATACCGAGACTCCTCCGTGCCTCGGAAAGCACGTTAAGCCGTTGGTCCCGGATGTCATTCGTGGATCTTTGACAGTCGTTACGGGTAGAAGCCCGAAAATCTGACAACCAGTCTTGCCAAGGGGTACCTATTGTATTACCCAGTGGCTGGGTTCTGGAGGTCAGGTGGGCAGTCGCCCCATATGAAATACTGTTATTCGGCTGCATCCGTAAGAAAGTTGGTTAGGATGCAGCTTTAAAATAAAAAAATAAATAAATAAAATTCATTTAATTCAGGCAAGACCCTTATGAAATTAAAATATTACAATGCCTACTACCACAGAATAAAATTTCAATGCATAGAAATAAAACAAATTAACGAATACAAAATTAAAAAGGTAATGGAATTAAAATTAAGATAATAATGTCAATGTCAATTAAAACTAAGTGCACTGGCTATACATGTCTGCTACAGCATTTCCTAATGTAGGGGCAGTCAATTCGCTCAGCGATCATCACCAGGACAACCCAGTATTCTAGAACATGATACGATTATAAATTATTTTGATGATTCAATGTTATGGTAATTAACTAACCAACAGGCAAAATTACAACTTTTGTCAGACTAAACTTCTTGAACTACCTACCGGAAATGTTGTCAAGTAGTACCTAATAGGTATTGAAGTGGTTAAAAGTACCTAATGATACTACTAAATTAACAATAACCCTAAAAAAAAAAAAAAAAAATCGCATTGACTCATAAATATCTTCTAAATCTATTATTGTTCAATCGGTAAAAAAAAAAAAAAAAAAAAAAAAAAAAAAAAAATTAAAGGAAGAATAATCACAGAAATAGGTACATACGCGCTGGTGGTAATTCCGTGGACTACTCAATAAAATACCATATTAGACTCCAAAATATATTATTTATATTATTACACAGGCAAACGATCAGAATTACAAGCACGTTTATGAATGTGACATCTGTCTAGAAAAATTATTCTATAAATACTGGGACACATATACAAACTCCATGATGTGTATTAGGCACATGCCAACATCATTGTTGTCATTAAGTTAATACCAACACTGGCCCTTGAACCAATCTAAACTCAGGTAAATCACATTACACACATTGAACACTATAAATAAATCTAAGCTTAGACACATCCGCTGTTTAAAAATAATAAAACATTACAACAGCAAAAACATAGCAAAAGTATAAATTTGTTAAAGTATCCGTCACATATAAACAGCAAATATTCAAAACTATGTGATAGGGATCTCAAACAAATTATACTTCTGCAAGTATACCTTACCTACTGCTTAGAACCATTATATTATCTATTTAACGATATAAATAAACGATGTTTGGAGATGGCTTAGTACTGGAATACTAAGTTACTGTAGTACCTAGTTATATCGAAATATGGAAAGCTCTTTAGTACTGTTTGGATGATCTAATCAACTGAGTAATTAGAAGTCTCAGTATATTCGAATTCAGACTCTCAGATAATTATCAATTTTGGGAACACAAAACTTAATGTCATACCTTCATGATAAGGTTCAAATTCCATGGCAATTGTTGGGACCATAATATAGAAATACAAGCGTTGAATCTAAAGGTAGGTTCGTGAATATGGAAAGAAACGAAGTAAGATATATATTAGGTAGGAGGTGTAAGGACACAACCACAATGACAGATGTAAAATAATAGAAGATCTCAATAATTATTGTTTACTAAACAAGTTAAGTTGTGTCAGATCAGTGTGATTTAAATTCAACGACTCACCTACCACCTATAAAAACAGCGACGGAAACAAATTCAAATTCACTTATTTCGTGAACACAGGGTACATACAAAAGGTGTTATAAATACATAAGATCCGAGCTGTGCCCCGCCAAAAGGCATACAAAATATCAAAGGTTCCATAATGTCATGTGGAAAAAAACATACAACAATACTCAAAATTATTTAGTATGTCTTAACATGAGCTTATATTGGATTAAGTTAAAAAGTATAATTAAAATTTGTCATTTAAATATTGTCAAAAGAATAATACACCTTGCTACTTAACAGTTTGAACAGACAAGATCACTCACCATGTCACACGTAGGCACATACACATAATAATAGCATTTAATTTCAGCACAACCGTGGTGATGGTCTAGCCCGACTAAGTTCGTGGGTTTGAAACTAGGCAGGCATTTTGTGTATTTTCACTCATCACCACTGTTCATCAACGGTGAAGGAAAACACCGTGAGGAAACCGGCATGTCTGAGAACCAATACTTCGAAGACATGTGATTCATTAAATTGGACGCAATGGGCATCCATTAAATTGGACGCATTTGGACATCCATTATATGGCGAAGGAAAACATCGTGAGGAAACCGGAAAACATCATGAGGAAACCATATGTAACACTCCATTAAATTGGATTTATCAAAGCGAAAGTTCTAGGAAAATCATCTACTTTTACAATATTTGTAAATATGTGAGCACGATGTATCTATCACAGAATTGAGTGCATCGTCTTCACATATAATTAAATATTATGTTTATAAGAACTTGTAAAACATTTTAAAAGAGTAACGATGGAGTTTCTTGCCCATTCTTCTCCATACGAAAACTACCTTTTCGAATGGGCGATTAGAATCAATTCAACATTTCAATTTAATAAAAATAAAGGAGGGATGTAGTGTATGCGGAAAGCATTGACATGTTTGACAAGTCAGTCACTTACCGGCCGTAGCCGACATCAGACGTCTCTGGATTCCGTTTATGCTACCTTACCTATGTATCTGTCAAAGTGTGTTTTATTAAGCATCCCAGCGAACATCACAAGTATCTAAATCGGTTTTGGTAAGTATAAAAATAATGGTAATACAAGAATGACTTATTTATTTTATTTCCTTTTCTCTGGGTAATAAGAAAAATATTCAGTTACAAAGGTTGGTTGGTAGGTGGTTCGCCAGGGGGTGTGCCGAATGTGTGTGTATGTAACATTTTAATACAAGTATACTCAGCCAAAGCATATGATTCAACTGCTGCGACACAGGCCTCCTCTCTTCGAGAGGATGTGGGCCGTAATCCACCACTTGGGCCTATTACGGGTTGGTAGTTGTCACATGTCTTAGAATTTTTTGGTTCTAGGACATGCCGGTTTCCTCACGATGTTTTCCTTCACCGTTTTGAGAGCAGTGGTGATGAAAATAAATAAACAAAGTGCCTGCCTTGGTTCGGATTCACGACCTACAACTCGTAAGTCGAGGGCTATGCCACTGGGCCGTCCCTGCTCCAGCTTTAGTACAAAAGTACTCCTAATAAGTACAATATACGGAACTCAAAACGCCCCAAAAAAAGTAACAATACAAATTTCTTCGACAAACATTCATTTAAAGTCATAAATAACCTTCTTTCAAAAATTACATGCTACAGTAAGTTTAACTAATGTTTACAAATGACGTCTGCTAAACCGGTATGATGACTTGATTACAAATTATTACAGTACATTTAACGCTTTGAGAGCATTTTGTGAATTTTAGAAGATGTATTTTTTTGTGCTGTTGTTGTTTATGATGAGAAGAATATGTTTATTTAGAACCTGCTGTTGAGCTACACAGCATAATTAGACTATTGTTGCCTCTTCCGGGACACAGACCTCTCGGTGAGGAGTGGGCTGTAATCGAATACTCAGGCCCAGTGTGGGTTGTAGATGTCACATGTCTTCGAATTTTTGTTGTCTAGGACATGCCGGTTTCCTCACGATGTTTTCGTTCACCGTTTTGAGAGCAGTGGTGATGAAATCATTTAGACAAAGTAAAGCGCCTGTCAGGGTTCGAACCTAAGACCCACGACTCGTAAGTCGTGGCCGTTTTCATCGCACCACCACTGCTCCTAGTTAAGCTACACGCTGACTAACAAATGCATTGACTGGACAGGTCCACTCAATTCTGTGTAGTTCTTTCCTGAAAATACCATCTCAGACATCAATGGTTCCCATAAGGTCTGACTAAGATAATGTCTGGACTTTAAAAGAGACTGTGACCTCTGAGTTTGTTTCGATCTTTCTTCTCAGAGTAGTGGGATAGGAAACTCCGATCTCATCTAGTTTTAAAACGTCGACGAGTGGAAGTGTTTTTTTTTAACCAATTTAGGTTTAGGTGAAATACAGATCTTTTGCACAGCTATAGGTAGATTATGAATAAAGAAAAGACGTCGGACATCTTACAGTTCAAAAGATTTTTTTTTTGGGTTTATTGATTTAAAAAGAGTGTCCGTGGAGTTTCTTGCCCGTGAGCAGTGGTGGCCGAGTAGTAGCGGCAGCGACTTAGGAGTTGTATGTAGGTCTTAGTTTCGAATCCAGACTTTGTGTAAATTATTTCATAATAAGATACTGCTCTCAAAACGGTGTAGGAAACCACGGTCAAGGGCAACGAAGGACTACGGCCCACTTTCTCTCACCGAGAGGAGGCCTGTGTCCCAGCGGTGGGAACATTACAGGTTGATTATACTTATGCTCTTCATAGCTTCATCTTAGCTCTTCATAGCTTAGCTTCATCTTTCCGACTGACTCCTTGATGGTTCAAAAGTGCTTGTAATTGGTTTATTTGAAACTAGCTGCGCCCCGCGGTTTCACCCGCGTATATCGGGATAAAAAGTAGCCTATATGTTAATCCAGGGTGTCAGCTACCTCCGTTTGAGCGTGAAAAAGTAACAAACATATAAACACACACACACACACCCCCACACTCACAAACTTTCGCCTTTATAATATTAGTGTGATAAATGCTATCAGTTTGAGTTTTAAAAACACAATATCCGGAAAAAATTGAGGTAACAAAAAAAAACATCAAATCGTCCAATTTCTAACGGAACACGGCCCGATTTTTCTAAACTCCACCGCCACGGGTTTTGTTCGCGAATTTCGCAACACAAGTCAATCATCGTTCGCTGGCTCAAACACCTGCCATTGTCAGCCATGTTGAATTTTAGAAAAGTTAGGTTATGTTTAAACGAATTTTTTCACTGAATAAAAAATTGGTGGTTTGTTATTTTGTGTTGATAGCAATATTGTTTTGAAAATATTAGGTACAACATACTGTTGCATAATTCGGAGGAATGAGGAAAATGTCAAGAAAATTTTGAGTATGAATGTGATGGCTGTACGAGTAGAGGAAAACCAAAGAAAGGATGGACTTACTGTGTGAAAGATGACTAGTTTAAAGGTATGAGGAACAGGGTGTAAAGTTCACTCAAACTCTATAGAAAAAGGAGGATCCTCCGACCAGACAGGTGTTGTGTCCGGCGGGTAACTGCCCGATGATTCGCAGGCCGTTGTATTTAGGCTAGTTACGCGGTAAACTCTGCTTGCGAGATGCAGGATTTTGCGTGATGTCAGTATGACGCGTTGTTCGCAAGTGGCGTTGTAGATACCGCTACACTAGAAAGGGAGTGACTAATAGCCTCCCGACCGACCCCGGTCACGGTGGCCAATCTCAACGGAGATTAGCCAAGGCATGCAGGAGATATTATAGTGGACAAGTGTGTGCGCAAACACAGGTGCACTCTCTGTTCCTTTACTCTCATAGTCCGATGGGACGGCAATAAGACACTACCGGAGCGACATCAGGCGCACGACCAACGGCAACAACTAACTAAGCAATAACTAAATCATCGATAGACAAACTGAAAAAAAATCTGAACGAACAGATATCTTACTAAAGCAACCACATAATATATCAACTTTGCCGCCATGATCTACTTACATCTCTTATCTTGGTGGTTCAATATGTTCCTATACGCTGGTGAAACGTGGATGCTGGGTCACATTGAGAAAAAGTCAACTAGGTACATTTTTGACAAGTTTTTGACATTGACTGTCGCTCAAAATCTACATACCTAGTTGTAATCTCATCTCAACGACAGTCAATGTCAAAAACTTGTCAAAAATGTAGGCAAACTAGACGTATTTTTGACAGATTGAGACAGATCAGACTGTGAACATTCGTAAAATTACGAGAATTGACCCCTCTGTCTGTGAACGCAACGGTCTTGATCTGTGTATAATGCACGCCGGTTGCCGGTGCACTCATTGTTAGACCAACATTCCTCAAAAATAATTCCATTTCGAACCCATTGACAGCTATAAGTTTTCAAAGAGGATACTTTACGATATTTTAATAGTAACATTAGTGGGGTCGTAACTTAGAATACAAAATAAATACGACAAATAAACACCCAAATATTTTATTTATTTATATTGACCTGATTTTGCGCGTCATTAGTTTGTTAATTTATTTTAAAGGGCGTGAGTAAAGATTGTAAATACGAAAAGGGTTAGAGTAATGTTTTGGGATGGAATGTGACAAAAAGGATGATACCACGGAATGTATGGGAACTGGTAGGTACCCGCTCCAAATAAATGATATAAGTATCATTAGAAAGGTATTAAGATTTAGTACAAGAATTCCAATAACGCTATTCTCTTTACACATTGATATTGATGAATTTTATATACATCTAGCTGCGCCCCGCGGTTTCACCCGCGTAAATGTCGATCCTGTGGGAATGTCGGGATAAAAAGTAGCCTATATGTTAATCCAGGGTGTCAGCTACCTCCGTACAAAATTTTATCAAAATTGGTTCAGCCGTTTGAGCGTGAAGAGGTAACAAACATAAAAACACACACACACACACACACTCACAAACTTTCGCCTTTATACCCTGTAGACAGAAATAGGAATCCCGCGAAGCGCAAGCGGGGCTCCGTCGACTGCCTCTTATTTATTATTGCTTGTAAACCAACTTAGTCCATTTAATCATTTAAAAAAAAAATGGTTGCCTGTAAAGTCGGTTTTACGGGCGAAGATTTTACGTGACAACGTCTTTTTCTCGGTAGAATATTTATTGATATGAATATAATTATAACTCGTTGCTTCATTTTTCAGATATGATTATAACAATGTAGTTTCCCTACTTACTTGGTAACTTCGCACATATTTTAAAGATTTTTTAAAACTATTAGGTGACGTAATTCCGGTCTGACTGCACCTCGGTTGACACTTTGACGTGTAGCTCATTCCTTTTTCGTGCGCGGTAGCTATCGCACGCGCCCTTAAGCATCATGCCAAAAAGAAGCGCGCAATCAAAAATTGATCACTACGCTAGGAAAATTAGAAAAATTGAAGAAAAACAAAGACCGTTACAATCGTCATCGGATGATGAAGGTAAGCAAAGTATACTTTATTCTTTGGTGATCTAGAAGTGAATAGTGAAAATATCAGTTTTGTAAATGCTCTGGGATTGACTGCGAGTCAATAACTTTGACATTGTTCAAAACTAAATTATAAAAGTTAAACTTTAATATTGCATCGGGATTGACTGCGAGTCTTTAACGATGACAAACAAGCACAGAAAATACGTACAATCTAAAACAGATGTAACGTTAACGTGCAAAATCAACTAAGAAATTTTATTCTTTAATATTGCATCGGGATTGACTGCGAGTCTTTAACGATGACAAACAAGCACAGAAAATACGTACAATCTAAAACAGATGTAACGTTAACGTGCAAAATCAATTAAGAAATTTTATTCTTTAATATTGCATCGGGATTGACTGCGAGTCTTTAACGATGACAAACAAGCACAGAAAATACGTACAATCTAAAACAGATGTAACGTTAACGTGCAAAATCAATTAAGAAATTTTATTCTTTAATATTGCATCGGGATTGACTGCGAGTCTTTAACGATGACAAACAAGCACAGAAAATACGTACAATCTAAAACAGATGTAACGTTAACGTGCAAAATCAATTAAGAAATTTTATTCTTTAATATTGCATCGGGATTGACTGCGAGTCTTTAACGATGACAAACAAGCACAGAAAATACGTACAATCTAAAACAGATGTAACGTTAACGTGCAAAATCAATTAAGAAATTTTATTTCTTACACTACCCTCAGAATTGTTATCTTCACAACCTTAATTACAAATTGTAATTTTAGGTAGCGAAGATCCTGATGTGGTCCCAGGCAATGATAATGAAGCTATTATGGAGCCATTACCCGTGCCAACCGACGTACCACAAGACGTGGAATCGGAATCTGGCGACATTCCTAACCAACACTATGCCCAGGCGGAACCCTGTCCCCCTGAGGCAACTACTGGTAGCATGGAACCTGAGTTAGACTGTTAGATCCTGATCTACTGTCGCCACTCGGTGAATCCACATCAGATTCGCCTGACTACGGCGATAACATTCACGATAATCTATCGCAGTTGTGGCTTCCTTTGCTAAGGAAAGGAATGCCTAAAGAAAACAAGGACAAGGTACTGAAAGAGTACCTTGTGCCAGACAATTGTAGGCTCCTTCAAGCACCCAAGTTGAATGCTGAAATCTCGGCGGCGGTACCGGACATGGTTCGCAACCGCGACAAGACACTTACAGCGTCTCAACAACAGCTAGTGCGGGAATCACCGCCATCAAGGCTCGAGTGAAATTAATCACACCTAGCTTGGACAAGGCATTCATAAATATCATCAACGAGTCCGAACGGGATAAATCACTGTTTGGCTCGTTCTTATCAGAAAAAATTAAAGCCGCCAAGGCCATTGAAAAGCAAGGCCTTTCCATAAAAAAGACCGCAAAAGTTTCAAATTCGCCTCAACTTCCTAATACCCGCCAGTCCTACCCGGGAAACTGGAACTTGCCTCCTCGATACCCAGCGAACAGGGGGGGGGGGCGGGGTGCATACAGGAGGCCGATGACGACGGCGGGGAATCGCTGTCCGTACACGATGTCAGCACAGCCGCCACAACGCCCGGCCTCGCAGGACAAACCTCGGGCTCCCGCTCAGCGTCACCGTTAACGCAGGTACATGCGGTTAGACTTATCCAATTTTATGACCGATGGCTAAAAATAACAATGTTGTTCTTGATTGGTTAAAAAATGGTTATCCAATACCCTTTCATACACATGTACGACAATCAATAATACCTAAAAACAACCTATCAAATACTGAGAAATCAGATATGATGAAAGCCGTTATGAAACTCAAATCTTTAGGGGCTATCTCAGAGTGCAATGTGACTAAAGATCAATTTATTTCTAAAATATTCCTCACACTAAAACCTAACGGCGATAAACGCTTTATATTAAACCTAAAAACCTTAAACAAGCTCTCGTAATCAAGAGCGAACATTTTAAAAATGGAGGATTACCGAACAGCATGCAAATTGATACCACGCGATGGATACCTTGCTACCATCGACTTAAAAGATGCGTATTTCCTCTTAGGCATTAGGCATTCCGACCGTAAATATTTATCAATTTCAGCCCAATAATTCGCTAAGAACATATGGCTTTAATTGCATGCCGTTGGCGTTTGGCTTATCCGTTGCCCCACGGGTATTCACTAAGGTTATGAAGGAAGTCATAACTTACCTCAGACATCACGGTTTTCAGTCAGTTTGTTATTTAGATGACATTTTATGCATTGGAAATACTTACGAGAATGGTCATAATAACGTAAATGAAACTTTGAAACTACTCGAGTTTCTAGGGTTTGTTGTCAATTACGATAAAAGTATGTTAAAACCGCGACAATTCTGCAAGTACTTAGGATTTTGTTACGATACCAGGTATCTCAGTACCTATACAATTGCCAGCCGATAAGCGACGTAACATCATCGAATTAGTAACAAAATTCACTAAATTACAGCCATGTTCCATCCGCGAATTAGCTCGCTTTATCGGTATTCTAGTCGCCACTAGCCCAGCCCTTAAATACGCTTGGGTATACACTAAGATTTTAGAACGCCAGAAGTTTCTAGCGTTACTTAAGCATAATAATAATTACGAAGCTAAAATTAACCTACCTAATATCATATTAGAGGATCTGAACTGGTGGCTATCAAATGTTAATACAGCACGCAACTTTATGCGACAGCCAAATTTTGACATCGAAATCTATACCGACGCGTCGATGTCAGGCTGGGGTTCTGTTTGCAACAACGCTCAAGTACATGGCAAATGGAAGTCTTCAGAAAATTATTGTCATATCAATTACTTAGAGCTGATGGCAGCCTTTCTAGGTTTGAAATCCTTCGCCAGTGATGCAACCAATAAATAAATAAAATAAACAATATTACTGCGCATGGACAACACCACTGCGATCAGTTATGTAAATCGTATGGGGGTATTCAATACCCCCACTTAAACGACTTGGCTAGGTCCCTTTGGAAATGTTGTGAACAGCGCAACCTATAGGTCATATACCTATCATACGTAAATTCCAAAGAAAACCGGGCAGACGCCGCGTCTAGAGTAGTCAATCCGGATACTGAATGGTCACTTTCCGATGAAGCATTCCAAGACATTATAAAATATTTTGGTCAACCTGAAATAGACTTATTCGCGTCCCGCGATAATGCGAAGTGTACCACATTCATCTCACGGAAACAAGACCCTGACGCAGCATCCGTAGACGCATTTACGATGGACTGGCAGAGCCATTTCTTCTACGCTTTTCCACCATTTTCCCTGGTATTAAAATGCCTTAGAAAAATTATTGATGACAAATGCACATGGCTTACTAGTTTATCCCAACTGGCCATCACAGCCATGGTTCCCACTATTGCAAAGCCTTATAGTTTCCGACGTTGTTTATAAATTAAGACCCATAAAACCCAAGTACTCCACCGCCTGGAATCCCCAATTGGTTTTAAACCATGTCTCAACATGGTTCCCTAATAGTGAGTTCTAACACGAAAAAAAAAAAAAAAAACTGGTGATCCTACTTGCAATTTGTACAGCTCACAGGGTACAAACGCTGTCTTTAATTAAACTCGAGATATACATACTTTTCTCTGATAGCGGCATAAAAATCGTCATAACAGACATCATAAAGACATCCGCACCCGGCAGAGACCAGCCAATATTGTTCTTGCCATACTTCAGGAAAAATACGCGTACCTATATGTCCAGCTACGGTGCTCTCAGGTTATATTTCTATAACTAAAAACATAAGACCTGAGAGTACAAACAATCTGTTGTTGACGTACAAACGGCCACAAAAACCCGCTACCACGCAAACCATCAGTAGATGGATCAAACAAGTCTTGTCAGAAAGCGGCATTGATACCAGTGTATTCGCCGCGCACAGTACACGGCTCGCGTCAACCTCGGCCGCAAGCTTAGCCAGGAGTTAATATAGAAACCATTCGCAAAAGCGCAGGGTGGACTATTAGTTCATCTAATTCATTTGCTCGTTTTTATAATAGGTGCGTTATAAACGAAGGCGAATTTGCCAAATCTGTTTGCTTACGATTAGACATACAGACTGATTATTAATTCCTATTAACTATAGGTACCTATTATAAGATTATATTACACTACAGAAATGTTTATTTATGTTATGTTCATGTGATCGATAAGATCTTTATGTTTAGCTCGTTGAAGTTAATTCGAAATAAGTAAATATAAATGTAACGTACCATTACGGAAACATAAGTATAACTATAAGGCTGATTTGTCTATAGGTAAATAAAACCATAATGTTTAAAACCTTATTGTTTTCCATTTCAAAACTTTCTGACTCTTAACATCTACATTGTTATAATCATATCTGAAAAATGAAGCAACGAGTTATAATATATGATCAAACGAACTTCCAAGTGAAGTTCGATCATTATTATGATGAGTTGCTTCATTTGAAGATAATATGATCACCCTCCCTCCCTGACGCTTGAAGATTCCCAGATATAGAGAAAGTTTTATATCATACTCATGACTCTAAAAAATGAGCTACACGTCAAAGTGTCAACCGAGGTGCAGTCAGACCGGAATTACGTCACCTAATAGTTTTAAAAAATCTTTAAAATATGTGCGAAGTTACCAAGTAAGTAGGGAAACTACATTGTTATAATCATATCTTCAAATGAAGCAACTCATCATAATAATGATCGAACTTCACTTGGAAGTTCGTTTGATCATATATTAAATTGCACAATAGGAACAAGGAATTAAATGAAAATAAGAACGTAACGTTACCGAGCGTTACACTTTTTCATAAGTGACTCCCAGCCGCAACCTAATTTAAGACGTTGTCACGTCAAAAAATGGTTAGGTTACAACTGTGACTCCTTCGCACGAACTCACGTATGTATGCCAAAAGACGATTCTGACTGTGAACTTTCTGCGATATGATGGTTCTACTTTTTACCCGACTGCGCGACGCAAAGGAGTGGTAATGTGTTCATCAGCCTATGTATGTATGTATGTTCCTTTGAAGCACTATACAAACCAAACGCCTGGGCCGATTTTTATGATTCACACGTCAATCGATTCCTCTTAGTCCGGCGAGTGTCACTAAAGACATGACGTTAGTGAAAATTCAATATGGCGACTACTATGTATGTATGTAGGTATGTCTTCAAAAAAAATTTTTTTTCGCAAAACCTATCGAGTGGGGTATCAAAATAAAGGGCTTTAAAAGATGATTACAAAAATATAAACAACTTATATGGTTAAAAGTAATTCGAAGTGAAAAATCATAAAAAACACGTTTCAAGAACTAAATCGTCAGCGAAATCTTTCACATTTTTGTAAACTAAAAAGCTGGAAATAAAAAAAAGTTATTAAAAAAAATAAAAAAACCCGACTGCGGTAAAAAACTTAAGTTAAATAAAAGAACTGAAAAGCTAAAAACAAGCCCATTTTAAATTAAATAAAAGTTGGAAGCAGGCGGGACCCATTTGAATTTGAAAATATAATAAAAATGGTATGGGTCCCGCCTGCTTCCAACTCTTATTTAATTTAAAATAAACTAAAAAAAATAAACCTGTCTGCAATTACAAATTAAAACATGCATCGATTGAAATAATAAGCTACATTCGCCTCAAACACAGGCGAAAATCGCCTGTCTTTGACAGACAGACAGAACCACCCAAAACCATTCTGCCCCTATTTTCACCTGTTCCCGATTATTTTACGGAAAGGAATGCCAAATGCCACGGAAGCTTGCCTGGGGCCCCGTCAATCATTGTCCAGTAACAATTTAATAATTTTAACTGCGTTCGGAAGCTTGAGAGTGCTCGGGAGCAACGGAATTTAATTTTAAATGGATGCATGTTTATGACAGTGATTTTAACAGTTTTGTTTTAACTTTAATAATTGTTTTAATTATAATATTGTTGTTTGGGATTTCTTTGTTTTGATAGGTTGTACAATCAGGGAAACTAATCGTTAAGCAAATTGGCACCCTACGTCGATTTGCGGTGTAGCCGTAGACAGAGTAATCTATAGACTCAATGGTATCCGTGTTCAGCGGGATTGTCCGAAAGGGTTACCGCTGGCCCGGAACATAAAGGGCTAAGGAAGGAACACGGGTTGGTTTTAGTCAGTAAGAGTCTGACACTCCCTTCCGCTCCACCCAGAGCGGGAGGGGTCATTTGATGATTTCCCATCCGCAAAAAAAAAAAAAAAAAAAAAAAAAAAAAAAAAAAAAAAAAAAAATTGTATCCGTGTCACCGAAAGGGACAAAAAATTCCGACAATCTTCACCATACTATTATTTTTACAGCTTAATACACTGCATCTTACCATTTTCACAGTTGCGCAAATGTACTTTTATTAAATTAGGCACGAAAAGATCTTATTTTCCGTTTAATCGCGGTGTAGTTTTTATTATTTCATTCATAAACGTCAAACTTGTTGTGCACATTGATGTGCTTAGCCGACACGCAGTAAGGGACAGAAATATTCTTACTTTGTGTCTTTTCTTTGCTAGTGACGTTTATATATTTCTCTTTTTCTTGTGCGAATGAAAAAGAAGTTAGGCAGCAGTCTATAGCTTACTCTGTCTACGGGTATAGCCATTTAATACAACTGTCAGAGAATGACAGTTATTGTGATTTGAATATACAGACTTTACTTTTTTACCTAGAATAAAGTCTTGTCCTGTGCATAAATTTTGAACCTTTGACATTTTTTCCATGATAAAACTGTCAGACGTCAATTTTAATCCACGGATCAAAGATATCCGACTGGTAAAATCAGCCCTTAGTAATATAAATTACGGGGGTTTAATTAATGATATAAGGATTAGGAAATAAGTAGGTTCTAGTGAGTCGACCAAGACAATTAAACAACTGGTTGCAAAGAAAAAAAATCCCAAGAGACATGAGCACGAAAATGAGCTGAGCATCTCTGTAATGTTCATGGGCACTAAATATCCACTAGCGCCATCTATTATTAAGTAGAATAATTACTAACACACTGACTACAGCGACATCTAGCAGAGACTAAAATTTGGAATAGTGACATCTGTTGTCGAGTAGTCGTGATTGAATTATTTCTACATTTGAAGGACGTTTGTTCCAATCATACTCTAAAGTACGGTTACAACAACTTAGATACAGTACACAGAACACAGTAGTAGGTTTTCATGTGACAATTTCCAACCCTCCACTTTGGCGCAGCCGCGAGCAAACGCTAGTGTCCTAAAAGTTCTGTGCCCTTATTTTGAAAACTATTTGTGTGTGAATACGCACGAGCGACACGCTTCCAGGACAGAGATAACTGCATCTGTCGACGGCTGCTGTCGACACCCGTTATCGACGCGTGTATGAGTCAATGATTTCAAAAGTAAGGATACGCCCGTCTGAACATTTTACATAGAAGTTCTTCGTTCGAAATTCGAAGTTCGCGCGCACCACTGTCAACTGAGTCGCGTCGGCCCTAAAACCGTCATTTTAGGGCCAGCGCGTTGGTGCCATTTAGTCGCGCCGTTAGCCCGGTCCTTACGCTAGTAATATACATATATGTCAATGGTATGAGCACTTAGATAATGCCTATCTACTAAAGCAGGCCCTTGCTGCATTCTTTGTTTCGAACAGAAAGTCGTGACTTCAGTCGCAATTTCAGAATGTTGGTGAAAGAAAAGAAACAAAAAAATCACTTTGGTAAGCGGCATTTATTAAAAAAGAACATACAAAAAATTCCTAAAAATAAAAATATAAGTACAGAAACAGACTTGAACCACAAAAAAATCGGGCGACAATCGCGCAACAATTTTAATACAGACGTGCAACTAAAAAGTTGCTATCAAATTGCGGTTAACGCATTTTCTACTTCTATATTGCTTTTATTTTACGCGACATTTAACACTTTTCAAGTCTGTTGCTACACTAAATAATCGTAATACTATAAAAAAAATATACAAAATAAAAATTGTGATGTACAAAATTTAAGGTACAATCGAAACTTCCTTGGTAACAATTATATTGCCCGTTGTAAAGTCGACTGCATGTCGGTGGAAACACTTTGACCTTGAGTTGGCATGGCGCAGAACGGAGTTTCAATAGAATAAGGATCAGTTTCTCGCACGAAAATTATCGCAAAATTAATGTGAAAAATTGTCAAGCGCGCGCGCGTAAACTGTTGTGAATCGGTTGAATGATTTATCAACAGCCAATTGCAGAAATACAGTCCTTTCAACAATTTATTGTCTTGACAATAAGGTTAAGAGTTAAAATAACTTGAAACGGACAGTCCGTTTCAAGTTATTTTAATATATAGGCGAGCTTCACAATTGGTAACATTAATTTTGGGATTATTTCCGTTCGACAAACTGGCCCTAAGAGGCCAGCTCATACTGGTTTTGGTACCACAGACGGCCGACTATACGGGCGACTTTTTATTACAAACATTATGGAAATTATGTCACAGCCTATTGGCATAAGCTATACCTAATTATTATTTAAAATTATTACATCTGTCGACCTTAGTTTGATTTGTAAATCGACTCTTGGCTAAAAAAGCATTTTCAAAAGTAAGATGAAGTAAAGACTAAAGTCTTTTCAAGGATAAACATATTAAAACAATATAGAGGTTCCATCATTTAAGTCCTGTCAATCATGGAAACCGTTTCTTTTTTTCATTCTTTAAAGTTTAAAGATTTAGATGGTTAGATTCGCCGTTCTGTGTCACAAGACGTGAGCGCGTTCTTCTCAGTATTGTCAATTTTCGCAGGACATAAGTACGGTGAGGACGATTAAAATTTTTGTTTTAAGTGACATCAAAAAGGCGCGTACGCACGTACGAACAAAAACATGGTGAACACGAACATCGAACACTTTGTTCGCACGTGCGTACCACTAACGAACATAACCTGTGTTCGTCAAAAATGTTCGTGGCGATCCATTATGTTCGTGTTCACCATGTTTTGTTCGTACGTGCGTACGCGGCTTAAGACACCAAAATAATTACAAAGTCGCACGATATACACGGGTGATTTGCCCTAACTATATCAGCATTACCACAGAGCACTGACACACCTAGACGCGGCATTGTCAACACTTTCCACGTAAAACAAGCGTGTCATTTAGACATGGCGTAGACTATGCGACATGCGTGATGCGTCTGCGACAAATCGGCGACTAGACGCTACTACAGGCTGCGACCGACAATTTTCATACTTTTTGTTCAAAGTCCGCGCATTTGGCGACAGCCGGCTATGGAAGTCGCACGTTTTCGCTATTTGTCGCAGCGTCTAGACGCAAGGTGCACGCGCACAGACGATGACAGTCGCATGCGACAGGTCAGCGTCTTGTCGTCAATTTGTCGCAGTCACATGGTGTGCGAGGTTTTACTCGCGCTACGACACAAATGGTTTTGAATGCGGTTCGTGCGTAATTTGTGTGTGTGACACTTTCGGCGCCACGAATTTTATTAGTACTACCGTCTCAAGAAGTTTTTTAACTTTTATGTTCATGCTACGGGCACAAAAATACACATTCTGTTCGATCTCCACATCTTTCATCTTCTTCTTTTTCCTTACATTACGATACCTCACAACCGAATTACAAAATTGTAACTTATTTGCTCAAAATCACAGCCACAGACAGTAAACACTGCGTACAAATAAAGATGGCGATACACGTAACATACTACCCTCATTTTCATAACATACCAAATTGATTATACAATATTGTCAAGGTCAAATATATTCATTTGGTAAGGTAAGCAACTAAAGTCGATGAACACTGTTACGTTAACATATCATCAAAATAGACACAAAATAATTAGATTTCGAGACTTATAGCGTATTGATGGCAAAAAATTCAAGCATCTTTGGCCCAAAGTTCAGCTGCGCTAACTCCGCTCACTGGCACAGTCAGAAGATCATCAAGTGTATAGAGGTATGAGGAACAGGGAGTAAAGTTCACCCAACCTCCTTAAAAAAGGGAGGATCCTCCGACCAGACGGGTGTTGTGTCTGGCGGGCAACTGCCCGACGATTCATGTCGGGCCGTTGTATCTATGCTAGTTGCGCGGTAAACTCTGCTTGCGCGATGCAGGATTTTGCGTGACGTCAGTATGACGCATTGTTCGCATGTGGCGTTGTAGATACCGCTAAAAGTGCACAGGTGACAGGGCGTACATATATGACGCAGGATGGAAGGTGGGCCATTGTATGTGGGGAGGTGTCGCATATGTACAGTCAACAAAAGAGATAAGTATGCAGGATCGTCGGATATAGTTGAAGTTTAGTAAGAAACCGATGGATATTGTCGACTCAAATTTAATTTGATAAATGAGTTGTTTGTTTTCTATCAATAAAATAAAATTTTATTTGAGAACATCCATCAGTTTCTTACGAAACTTCTACTATATCCGACGATCCTGCACACTGATCTCTTTTGTTGACTGTACTTGAGATCTGAGCCGTCCGTGAACCCCCATCTGTGGAGACTGACTAACTGACAGACTGTGAAGACTTCTATTTTTAAAAATTGTTGATTGGCCGTTACGTGTGTCGCCATCTATACACTGAATCCATTAAATTGTTACTGAGTGTCTTTTTATCATAATTAGCATAAAATAGGGCGCTACGCATTCAGCGAATGAATTGACTTGATTAAAAAATTATTCGATTTTGATCAGCATAAAGAGAATCATGATAATTTCATAAATCTCAGAACACTATTCCGCCGTCATAAAGAAAAAGGACAAAACTATTTTTTTTTTCCAAAATTGAGTAAAAAAAACTGGCATATGCGCCTTTTTTTCTGATTCCAAATATGTTAAAACTCAATTTTGGAAAAAATTTTAGTCGTGCCCTTTTTCTTTAACGGCAGTATTTTGTGCATACACTCGAGCGACGCGCGTCGACGACAGAGCCAACTGCAACCGTCGACAACGTGTCGTTCGTGTATTTGAGTACGGTGCTCGGTACGATGTTCAAAATTGCATGTTTCATGTGAAGAAGCACCTTTTAAAAAATTACATCTTTTGCTGAACAACAGTTACTTTATGTCAGTTTCATAAAAAAAAAAACTACACTCCGGACACCTAAATCGAGCCAGCGTGAATTTCCATGTAATGTAAAAAGATCAAAAACAAAAAAAAACTGGCTAAGTGCGAGTCGGACTCGCACACGAAGGGTTCCGTACCACAAGGCAAAAACGCCGCAAAAAACACGTTTGTTGTATGGGAGCCCCCCTTAAATATTTATTTTATTCTGTTTTTAGTATTTGTTGTTATAGCGGCTACAGAAATACATCATCTGTGAAAATTTCAACTGTCTAGCTATCACGGTTCATGAGATACAGCCTGGTGACAGAAGGACAGACGGACAGTGGAATCTTGGTAATAGGGTCCCGTTGTTACCCTTTGGGTACGGAACCCTAAAAAATGAGTCAAAGAAAACGATTTTATGCATTTTGACTTCGATCAACAATATCACTAGATTTTAGGGTTAGGTACAAAAACACATCTTTCAAGTGGCCGCGCACTGGGCCCGCGTGGTAGATTTCAGCCCACTCCCTCTCGAAGAGAGGAGGCTTGTGTCCCAGCAGTGGGAATATTATAGGCTGATTATGAGGTAAAATTACTGAGAAAGGACTATATAAGCTGTCTTGATTTGGGACTCCAGGAATGTTTTAAATCTAATAAGCTACAAAAATCTCTGCTCAATTGCAATTTCAAAATCTCAATACCTATCTACTATAAATTCTATAAGTACAGTCAGCAAAAGAGATAGGTATGCAGGATCGTCGGATATAGATGAATAATAAAAAAAATTAATTTAATGTCATTAATAGAAAACAAACAGCTCGTTTATCAAATTAAATTTCAGTCGACAACATCCATCGGTTTCTTACTAAACTTCAACTATATTCGACGATCCTGCATACTTATCTCTTTTGTTGACTGGACTTACAAACTAGAACTTTAAAATAAAAGTCAATAATTAAAAACAGGAACAGATTTGACACACTCCACATTTCATTACATCAAGTGACCATAGAGCACCGTTGAGTGTGACTAGTATGTTCCCAGCTTATAGCCAGGAATAAACATGCCAGTAACTTGTAAAAAAATATGCAAGTAAATACGGGACCAACTCTGACTGTGACCTCTGAGTTTGTTTCGGCCTTTCTTCTCAGAATAGTCAGATAGGAAACGCCGACATCATCTAGTTTAAAAAAATATGATTGACGTGTAAAAGTGTTTGTACAAACCTACTTACAGAAAATAAATCATTTATCATACTTTCCTACAAGTGACTGGCAATTTTATTCCCAGCTTCCAAGTATTTAGCACTGTCAGCGAAGCATTCAATCTCACATTTTATTTACAAAGGAACAATATCTATGAGAGAGCATAAGTATTTTCAATTTCGTCATAATCATAAGCTATATCACAACAAATATGACACATGTCAAAGTTGACGAAAAGTGGCGCGACAGTTGCGCAACTGTAGCGCAACTGTTGAGCAACTGTTGGGCAACTATAATGGCGTTTTTCACCACGTCCGAAAATCAAACAGGTACTTTCATACAATGTATCATAACATCACGCCCGTATTTTCTGCAGGGTTGGGCAGAGTTACACCCTCACACCCACATTTCGCCAGTTATGTTTAAATCCCATGTAATAGGGGGCACAAGTCTCAAAATAATAAGAAATATCATTTCATCACTTTTGACATGTCTCATTTACATTTCATTCTTAAAATTATAACTAACCTATTAAAATTAAATGACTTTTGGTCAGGTTAACTAGAAAATATAAGCGAGCATCTATCTTATACAAATCTAAAATTTAATTTTATGCACTTTTGAATAGTGGCGTTTCGTCTTCTTAAATAAAATAATTTTAATTTTATAATTACCTCCGAAAATAAATTCGACACTTTACAGTGATTGACAACATTATAAACTAATCGACTTCTTCTTCTTCGTGTCGCTGGCACGACTGTATTTTAAATCTTGTTTTCCCAAAACTTTGCCACTTCCACGGCGTTGTCGGTGGCAGCGCAGAGGTCAACTAATCGATAAAACGTATGGAATAGAGAATTTTGTTTTGTGTTGAGATTATTCCCATAGAAAATAGTTTATTGTTCAGGTAACCTATTTCCAACCACCTTAGGGTTCCAATCTATGTTTGTCTTAATGCTCGCTTATAATTTTCTAGTTTACAACTTGACCAGTGCAAGTCTGATTTCAAAAATATTATCCAAAACTGGGGGTAGTTGGAAATAAAATTCCTTCAAATTGATTTTATTATCGAGTCGCATAACTTATGCAAAAGCCATTCCCATTTTATATTTTACGATAATCGGACAGCCTATTTAGGGCTGTCAAGGGCTGCTAAAAATATCCTAGACAAAAAATTCTAAGACATGTAACATCTACAAAGCCGCACTGGGCACGCGTGGTGGATTACAGCCCACTCCCTCTCACAGAGAGGAGGCCTGTGTCCCAGCAGTGGGAACATTATAGGCTGATTATGCTTATAATGAATATAAAATTGGTAAAATCAGAACTGAATAATCTCAAAAAACAATTATTTCATTAATCTTATTATTTACAAACCTCATTTATTATAACAAACATAGTATTTATTTAAGAAAGCGAAATTCGGGAGCTTTTGTGAAAATCGTTTTGTTCAGTCTATTGCATTTTTAGTTACTTAATGGGGATTGAAGATTTTCATAAGGAGCCTGGCATACCTACCTCTCCGCCATTTTGTTTTTTTTTTTTTTCAAAATGGCGGCCCGCATGAAACTTACCCAAAAAAAACCTACATAAAAAAAGAGGGTGTACTTGTGACCACACGACAGCAGAAGTGAAAACTTACGACCGGAGTCGAGTATACGCTATTCAGCGTCACCGACCGACAGTAGCCGAGTCGTTTATCGTCGCCCATCCAACGTCACCCGAGCGTGAAAATTCAGTTTCGTTCACTGTTCAGCAAGAACGCAGTACGCTTAAAAAAAAATCTCTTCAAAACCGCAACCTACCTAAAACTGCAGTAGACTGTCATATTCATCATCTTCTCATGGAATCAAAGCTCCTTACTCTTAACAACTATGACTCTTCACTAACACTTTCCTTTTGCTCACACTCAAAGTCTTTTTTCACACTCAAATTTATACTTTCAACATCTTCTGAACTCTTCATAAGATTCAAACCCTGTTCGAATTCGCCATTTTCTTGCGCCCCATGCTTAAACTGTAGATGCTTTTCCATGCTAGATTTCTGCACACATCTGTACGCACAATGGGGACATTTGACAGACTTCTGCCGAGGCCTGTACGGTTTACTTTGGTTTTTTACGTCGACTTTCTCGCCCTCTTTTTCGTTTAAATGCCTCTGCTTATGTTTTGTTAGGTTAGTTTTTTGAACGCATCGGTAAGAACACATGTCGCAACTAAAAGGTTTCTGGTCCGTGTGTAAGTACATATGTTTGACTAAATTAGGTTTTTGCACTGTCCTGTAGTCACAAAAAGGACACGCAAAAGGCTTGTAGCCCGTATGCGTTCGTTCATGAACGACTAAGTTATTTTTTTGGGCACATCTGTAGTCACAGTACTGACATCTAAAAGGCTTTTCTTTCATATGGACTAGTATATGTTTTGCTACGTTATTCTTCTGGCCGGACTTGTAATCGCAGAAGGTGCAAGAAAATGGTTTTTCGCCGGAATGCGTGCGTTCGTGGATCTTCAAAATGGCGGGCGATTGACATCTGTAAGCGCATTGGCTACAGCTAAACTTCCCGATTTTTTCAACCAACTGGTCACTGTCCGAGCAAGATTTTGAATGATGCTTCAAACCTCTTTTTGAAGGGAACACATCATTGCACTTATAACAGATATATTGACCTTTAATGTTCATAGAAATATCTTCAGTAATCTTATTATGTACACTAGAATCATTCTCACTCTTAGTTTCAGCAAAATTCTGATTATTATACTCCGAATAGTATATTTTATTCTGGTCCGTCGGCTTCAAATTCTCTTTCGGCTCCTCGCATTTTTCTTTCGCGCCATTTGGGCAGCCATCTTGTCTTAACTTTTTATAATCGTCGAGGTAAGGGCTAGTGTTCTCAAACTGCCTATTAATGACTAAATTTTGAGGGTTTTCGCGAATGTTCGTGTAGTTCTGAACGTAGTTTTGTGGTCTAGAGTAAACGTCTATGGAATTTAATGCAGGGACGTTCACGTGGGTGTTGTATACGTACATTTGATTGTCTGGGTGGACGTTTGGCTGTGGCTGCGTGTGGTCGGCAGGAAGACCTGAAATGGGGGATGAAAAAGTACGTTAATTTTGTAAAAAAACATATAAAATCTCATTCAAGATATTTGAACGAAGAAACGAAGCTGAATATTCCTATAACCTATAACCTAAAATGGAACAGTCCAGTTAGCGACGACGGCCTAATAACCTAAAATAGAACAGTCCAGTTAGCGACGGCCTAATAACTAAAATAGAACAGTCCAGTTAGCGACGGCCTAATAACCTAAAATAGAACAGTCCAGTTAGCGACGGCCTAATAACCTAAAATAGAACAGTCCAGTTAGCGACGACGTAATAACTAAAATAGAACAGTCCAGTTAGCGACGGCGTAATAACTAAAATAGAACAGTCCAGTTAGCGACGACGGCCTAATAACCTAAAATAGAACAGTCCAGTTAGCGACGACGTAATAACTAAAATAGAACAGTCCAGTTAGCGACGGCCTAATAACTAAAATAGAACAGTCCAGTTAGCGACGGCCTAATAACCTAAAATAGAACAGTCCAGTTAGCGACGACGTAATAACTAAAATAGAACAGTCCAGTTAGCGACGGCCTAATAACTAAAATAGAACAGTCCAGTTAGCGACGGCCTAATAACCTAAAATAGAACAGTCCAGTTAGCGACGGCCTAATAACCTAAAATAGAACAGTCCAGTTAGCGACGACGTAATAACTAAAATAGAACAGTCCAGTTAGCGACGGCGTAATAACTAAAATAGAACAGTCCAGTTAGCGACGACGGCCTAATAACCTAAAATAGAACAGTCCAGTTAGCGACGGCCTAATAACCTAAAATAGAACAGTCCAGTTAGCGACGGCCTAATAACCTAAAATAGAACAGTCCAGTTAGCGACGGCGTAATAACTAAAATAGAACAGTCCAGTTAGCGACGGCGTAATAACTAAAATAGAACAGTCCAGTTAGCGACGACGGCCTAATAACCTAAAATAGAACAGTCCAGTTAGCGACGACGTAATAACTAAAATAGAACAGTCCAGTTAGCGACGGCCTAATAACTAAAATAGAACAGTCCAGTTAGCGACGGCCTAATAACCTAAAATAGAACAGTCCAGTTAGCGACGGCCTAATAACCTAAAATAGAACAGTCCAGTTAGCGACGGCCTAATAACCTAAAATAGAACAGTCCAGTTAGCGACGGCGTAATAACTAAAATAGAACAGTCCAGTTAGCGACGGCGTAATAACTAAAATAGAACAGTCCAGTTAGCGACGACGGCCTAATAACCTAAAATAGAACAGTCCAGTTAGCGACGGCCTAATAACCTAAAATAGAACAGTCCAGTTAGCGACGGCCTAATAACCTAAAATAGAACAGTCCAGTTAGCGACGGCCTAATAACCTAAAATAGAACAGTCCAGTTAGCGACGGCCTAATAACCTAAAATAGAACAGTCCAGTTAGCGACGGCGTAATAACTAAAATAGAACAGTCCAGTTAGCGACGGCGTAATAACTAAAATAGAACAGTCCAGTTAGCGACGACGGCCTAATAACCTAAAATAGAACAGTCCAGTTAGCGACGACGTAATAACTAAAATAGAACAGTCCAGTTAGCGACGGCCTAATAACTAAAATAGAACAGTCCAGTTAGCGACGGCCTAATAACCTAAAATAGAACAGTCCAGTTAGCGACGGCCTAATAACCTAAAATAGAACAGTCCAGTTAGCGACGACGTAATAACTAAAATAGAACAGTCCAGTTAGCGACGGCGTAATAACTAAAATAGAACAGTCCAGTTAGCGACGACGGCCTAATAACCTAAAATAGAACAGTCCAGTTAGCGACGGCCTAATAACCTAAAATAGAACAGTCCAGTTAGCGACGGCCTAATAACCTAAAATAGAACAGTCCAGTTAGCGACGGCCTAATAACCTAAAATAGAACAGTCCAGTTAGCGACGGCCTAATAACCTAAAATAGAACAGTCCAGTTAGCGACGGCCTAATAACCTAAAATAGAACAGTCCAGTTAGCGACGGCGTAATAACTAAAATAGAACAGTCCAGTTAGCGACGGCGTAATAACTAAAATAGAACAGTCCAGTTAGCGACGACGGCCTAATAACCTAAAATAGAACAGTCCAGTTAGCGACGGCCTAATAACCTAAAATAGAACAGTCCAGTTAGCGACGGCCTAATAACCTAAAATAGAACAGTCCAGTTAGCGACGGCCTAATAACCTAAAATAGAACAGTCCAGTTAGCGACGGCCTAATAACCTAAAATAGAACAGTCCAGTTAGCGACGGCGTAATAACTAAAATAGAACAGTCCAGTTAGCGACGGCCTAATAACTAAAATAGAACAGTCCAGTTAGCGACGGCCTAATAACCTAAAATAGAACAGTCCAGTTAGCGACGGCGTAATAACTAAAATAGAACAGTCCAGTTAGCGACGACGGCCTAATAACCTAAAATAGAACAGTCCAGTTAGCGACGACGTAATAACTAAAATAGAACAGTCCAGTTAGCGACGGCCTAATAACTAAAATAGAACAGTCCAGTTAGCGACGGCCTAATAACCTAAAATAGAACAGTCCAGTTAGCGACGGCCTAATAACCTAAAATAGAACAGTCCAGTTAGCGACGGCCTAATAACCTAAAATAGAACAGTCCAGTTAGCGACGGCGTAATAACTAAAATAGAACAGTCCAGTTAGCGACGGCGTAATAACTAAAATAGAACAGTCCAGTTAGCGACGGCGTAATAACCTAAAATAGAACAGTCCAGTTAGCGACGGCGTAATAACTAAAATAGAACAGTCCAGTTAGCGACGGCGTAATAACTAAAATAGAACAGTCCAGTTAGCGACGGCGTAATAACCTAAAATAGAACAGTCCAGTTAGCGACGGCGTAATAACTAAAATAGAACAGTCCAGTTAGCGACGGCGTAATAACTAAAATAGAACAGTCCAGTTAGCGACGACGTAATAACTAAAATAGAACAGTCCAGTTAGCGACGGCGTAATAACTAAAATAGAACAGTCCAGTTAGCGACGGCGTAATAACTAAAATAGAACAGTCCAGTTAGCGACGGCGTAATAACTAAAATAGAACAGTCCAGTTAGCGACGACGTAATAACTAAAATAGAACAGTCCAGTTAGCGACGGCCTAATAACCTAAAATAACATTATATAGATAAAGCCAAATAATTGACACAACGTCTCCGATTTATCTTTGGGATGGCAACACGCCTGGGATGCCCCTGCCTGGTATTGCAGAACTTCATAGCCGCCGGTGACGACTTACTATCAGGTAATCAGGTGAACCGCTAGAAAAATTGGGATAGCAGTAGTGGTTATGCCACGGGCTGATTTTTCCAACGACAGATAATTTTATCCGAGGAAAAATTTTGAATTTTTGACAGTTCTTCCAAACGAAATCGGTCAGACGTAAATTTTATTCCACGAATAAAAATTACGAGTATCTGTCGATTGTTAATAAGAGCCTTTATTTAAACCCTAGCAGACCCGGCCGACGTTATTCTATTGGTGTTCATACACACGAGCGACGCGTGTCGACGGCTTCCGTCGACGAGTGCCATACGTGTTACATTATACGCCGAAACCTGTTTCTGCCTTAGAAAGAACGTTAAGCCGTTGGTCACAGCTATCATTCTAATATCTTTGACAGTCATTACGGGTAGTCAGAAGCCCGAAAATGGGACAACCAGTACCAAGAAGGTATCGTGTTATCCAGTAACTTGCAGAGGTCAGATAGGCAGTCGCTCCATGTAAATTACTGGTATTCAGCTACCATACCATAATCAGCCTATAATGTTCCCACTGCTGGGACACAAGCCTCCTCTCAATGAAAGGGAGTGGGCCGTAATCCACCACGCGTGCCCAGTGCGGGTTGGTGGATGTCACATGTCTTCGAATTTTTGGTTCTAGGACATGCCGGTTTCCTCACGATGTTTTCCTTCACCGTTTTGAGAGCAGTGGTGATGAAATAATTTACACAAAGTAAAGCGCCTGTCTGGGTTCGAACCTACGACCTACAACTCGTAAGTCGTGTCCGTGACCACTGGGCCACCACTGCTCTCCTAGTCCATCCATTCAGCTACATCCGGTTAGAATGGAACCGCGACCTCAACATAGTTGGGAAAAGACTAAAATCAAGCCTTCTCCCTCATTTCCATCTGCTTACCCCCTAGGCAGATTGACATTGATTTTGTATGTAAAATCCAAGAAAACCTGACCAAAAGTCTAGTTAATCAACCGTGAAAGCAACATACACAAGTGCTATTAAAACCAGTCGAACTGACCTTTTTATAACAACATTATATTTAATTTATTCAACAAAGATTGAAGAGTCAACTTTTATCGATGACTGTCTGTGTTTGTTACTAGGGGATAGATAAAAATATTTCGCGGTTTCTCTTCTGCCACATCCATAGCTTATATGTATATGTATGTATGCTAATGCGTACATACGTGTTCCCGTGGTCGCATGTACGGCGGCATGCGACCACGGGAAGATACTTTCTTGTTTCATCTTTTTCAGTAGTCGGGTTTTAGTACCCCCCAAATGCCTCGGAAAGCACGTTAAGCCGTTGGTCCCGGATGTCATTCGTGGATCTTTGACAGTCGTTACGGGTAGTCAGAAGCCCGAAAGTCTGACGACCAGTCCCGACCAGCGTAGATGATGTATCGACCCAGTAACAACTTTTTTTTTTTATGTCGGGGAAAAACCTTCAAAACGCACCCGATCTCCGGGGAGGGAGGTCGGGGGCATGCGCAGGAAATTGCAGTAAGTGTACAGGCTCCATAGGCTCCAATGTTTAAATCAATAACGTGATTGGCAGTGACAGGAATTTCATTTAACAACAAAATAACGCGAAGATTTTATCCGAGATAACCTCAACCTTTTTTGTTGGTTTAAAAATAACATATTTGTGATAAACTTTAAGTAGTGAAACAAAAATAAATGACCTATGTCTCTAAATAGATATTCTAGCTATCGCGGTTCTTGAGATACAGCCTGGTGACAGACAGACGGACGAACAGACAGACAGCGAAGTCTTAGTAATAGGGTCCCGTTTTTACCCTTTGGGTACGGAACCCTAAAAAAGAAATCTAAATTAAAAAAGAGGTAGGAATTTTGTTGACATTTCAGAAGCGAGATTAACTTGTTTTTCTACAAATTAATGCTCGCAGTTTTTTTTAAAAAGCACCTCCACTAATCAGCGTATTATTTAATAAAAAAACATGGATTTTTTCTAGATTGACATGGATCTATAATTAGTTATTATAGACCTAGCCCCGAACGAGTGGCGCCAAATAAAAAACTAGTATTTTATATGCACTTCTTAATAAATTACGTCGGTGTCTGCGTCAACGAAACTGAATGTTTATTTATGAGCAGATTTTTTTTATAATATATTAAGGATTCTCGTTTCGACTCGAATTGGCCTTGAAGTGAAGATTATAGTTAGAAAGGACAAATAGTACATTGTTCACCGAGGGGAGAAAGTGACCGATTACCAACGAGGGTGTAGTTTGAGGACCGAGGCTCAGTCGGGGGCCTCAAACTTCTTTAATAACAGCACGTTAACAATGGATTTTCATAAACTTTTTCGACCCGCAAATTCGTACAACAGTAATGACGTACTTTCTGCCTCATTAAAAAAAAATCAATAAGGTATAGACGCTAGTACATCAAGCTACTACACTCTGTCAAATTTCTTTAAGGGGCTTACAGGACCTTAACACAAAAAACGCAAGTTTTAGAAACAATAAAAATATATGAACGACTACAGTAAACAAAATCAGAAAAGTATGATATTCTTCAGGATATATGCTAGGTAGATAGTGTGTTGAAAACATAACTAATTTGATACGATAGAAAAAAATCATGAAGATACCTCTAAGAACTTTCTTTTTACAATAAAAACCATACTAATATACATACAATCATTACGATTTTTTGTCAGATTATTCTACAAGCAACATACTCAACTAAAACACTACTGTTTTATTTTTTTAGTCCAAACAATAGATTTTTGTAATTAAATAATTGCTTATTATTTAACAATGAATTACCAGCGTTGTGTCATCGCGCTTCTCTTTCTTTTCTATGCAGTTCGACAGTCACCGCGCTTTAGGTCATGTAGGCCCCGTAAGTACTGTTAGCCTGCATTAGCCCTAAGCAGCACCCGTGACTGCGAGCACCGCGACTATCGCTAGGGATACCGTAGATGCGCGCGTCTGTGTGAGTGTGCCGTTTCGAACGTTAGTACGTAGTTTCCGCACTGTTCATATCTTTACTGTGGCTGGAGTGAGGGGGTGAGGTACTGCGCAGCTAGTAGCGCACTTCAGCAGGGACTTACGCGTAGTTCCGATACCAATAACTTGTACCGTTCCACCAAGTTCGTAACAAAATTAATTTCTTGGTTATAACGATACTGACAAACGGAACGAAATATTAAACTGTTCACTAATAAAATTATCAATATATCGTTATTAGTATAACGATATAATAACGTTATTAATTTCGATATTCAACGTTGCCAGCTTCATGACTTATAAGATGACGAAAAAGTATAAAGAATAACATTACAAATGAATCTGTAACGTTTCAGCTTACTTTTATTGATACCCATTACGTTACTTATAATATTGTTCTACGATAATGATATTCTATAACGTTTTGTAACGTTGATATTTTTAGGTTATAATATCGTTACAAATTTTGGAGCTTTATACGATAACATTAGTGGTAACGGAACGAAATTTATTTCGTTTTCAAGTCCCCGCACTTCAGAGCGCCATAAAGTTTGAATCGGGCTGTAATTTCATGACACAAATGTCGTGATGTAATTTTGGCTTTATTTTTTTTTAACGGGACGAAGTCGCGGGCATATGCTAGTTAGTCATATATAAGACGGTGTACCAGTATTACATAATTAAATGGGTATATTCCATCTGAATTAATGTAAGTATACCTACATTTTGAAACGGGTTTCAGAATGAAAACGAGCATTTAATTAGAATATGCTGGAAAGGTTAGACTGCTGAATAAAGGTTAACTTGTTGTGAAATACTGGTTTACTAATAAAACTGCATAATTTGTAGTGTTGGTTTTCGCGAAAAAAAAATCAGCTGTTCCCTACATTTATGTTCGTATAACTTGTCAAAATGTAGGGAACAGCTGATTTATTTTTTCGCGATTTCAGGTTTGGTCCCATAGTAAAAGTTGTTCATAATGATGAGTACAAAGACCTCTTAAGAGGTTGTTAATGTTTTGCCAATAACCCCGTATTTATTGTATAGGTAACTACCTTCTGCCCGCGACTTGGTTCGCGTGGAAGTCGTAAAATAAACAATACACTAAAATAACAGCCACTTTTTTATAAAACTCCCCGGGCCCCCGACCCACCGCGTCGCATCGCATCGCATCGCCTGCCTGCGATTTTACTTCGATCTCGCTTAACGTTCTTTCTGAATTTTTTTTTTTTGTTTTCCCGGCTCCTAAGGGTCGTAGCATGATGTTAAATAGCATAATTATAACCTTCCTCGAGTCAAATGCAAGAATTTTTCAAATCCGGCTGGTAGTCCCCAGACTTACCAAGGGGTATCTTATTACCCAGTAACTGGGTTGCGGAGGTCCGATAGGTAGTCGCTTCATGTAAAATACAGCGGGGCAATTGCGTAACACATTGTCCAATCGGAATCGGTTTCATTTTGACAGTTCAACAACATTCATTGCGTTATTTACGTGTTGAGGAGACACATCTTTCGAACTTATGTTATGAAGCAATGGATTAGCAATTTGCTTCAAAATGATTCAGATTGATAATGTGTTACGCAATTAGGGTGCTGGTATTCAGCTGTATCCGGTTAGACTGGAAGCCGACCCCAACATAGTTGGGAAAAGGCTAGGCAGATGATGATATGACTTAGCGGTAGTACAGCACAAGCTGCTCAGTACAACTTTATGGCGCGTCGAAAACCATCACGCTACACATCAAGCTACCCGAAACTGTCAAATTTTCCCAATCAACATTGAACCTTATGCTTTAGCGATAAAGTTGAAAATCTATTAAAGAAATTTGACAGACTGTAGTAGCTTGATGTGCTGGCGTCTGTACTTGCAGCTTATCTGTTTCCGCAACCAGTGAGTGCTCTCGCTAACCCTCATACTAAAAGTAATAAAAAGAAAGGAAATAACTCACCATTTAAACCGCCAACGGTACCAATACCAGGGTTAATATTATCATAAAAGTATCCATCATCGTCCTGCTCTGATTTTATATGAAACGGCATTGGCAACATATGTTCGTTTTGTTGGTCCAGCCTGTCATGTACATTCATATTAGCTGCCACCAACCGTTGGCCCAAGTTTTGATCCAACATATGACCATCTTGCACACATTGGACTACCATAGGAGTTCTTCTTGCTTCGTCTTGGGACAATATCTCATGCTCAATATGTGGTCTGTTTAAATGATGTGACAAATCAATTTCATGACTCAAATCATGAGGAATATCACCTCTCAAATCGTTGATTCTACTCAAGTCAGCGTTCAAATTCTCGTTTAAATTCTGCGCTAGTTGGCTCAAATTCTGTAACTCCAAATCGCTGCCTAGCGACCGAGCTAAGGACAAATCCAAGTTCCTGCTTAGGTTTTGACCGAGTAAATCGTCATGCCTGTTCAAATTCTGAGGTAGTTCATTCGCTAGGTTATGTACTAGGTCCAACTCTGATGACAGGTTCCGTTGTAAGTGTGCCGGAATATCATTGAAGTTTAAATTTCTTGGTAGGTGGTTGGTTTTGAGCATTAATGAGGACATTTGGCGTGGTGAGAGTGGGAGTTGGAAGTTGTGCACAATGGAGGATTGCATCGCTTGGTGGAGCTGTTCCATTGATAGTGGTGTGTGCTGGTAGTCTGTAGGTTCCAGTATGTGTGATTTTTGGAGCTGTGGAAGATAAGAGGAAATATTTGTTATTTGATGATATGTGAGTATGCAAACAATATCTTTTACCAATAGTCAGAATTAAGCATAACTGGCGAAATGTGGGCGTACAGTCAACAAAAGAGATAAGTATGCAGGAGCGTCGGATATAGTTGAAGTTTGGTAGGAAACCGATGGATGTTGTCGACTGAAACTTAATTTGATAAATGAGCTGTTTGCTTTCTATTAATAAAATTAAATTTTATTTATTCGAGAACATCCATCGGTTTCTCTTTTGTTGACTGTACTATAAATAGGTACAGCTCTGGCTCTGCCTAACTCATCGGGGCGGGATTACAGGCGTGATGTTATGTGTTCCGTTACAAAAATTAATGATTAGCTGGACATCACCTTCAGAAATACTTTAATTTTTGTTTTCCTATTTTGTCGAACCCTTTTTTTTTTTTTGCGGATGGGAAATCATCAAATGACCCCTCCCGCTCTGGCTGGACCGGAAGGGAGTGTCAGACTCTTACTGACTAAAACCCACCCATGTTCCTTCCTCAGCCCTTTATGTTCCGGGCCAGCGGTAACCCTTTCGGACAATCCCGCTGACCCGGTAGGCTTTGGCCCTAAGGAGGCCCTTCCTCGATGCTGACATCTCTTTAAGGCGCGCGTGGAACACGTACGCGCCGTCCAGCACGGGCCTGGTCCTGATGATCGGACGGTGAGCTACCCTTTGTCGAACCCTTTTTTTTTTTTTTTTTGCGGATGGGAAATCATCAAATGACCCCTCCCGCTCTGGCTGGACCGGAAGGGAGTGTCAGACTCTTACTGACTAAAACCCACCCATGTTCCTTCTTCAGCCCTTTATGTTCCGGGCCAGCGGTAACCCTTTCGGACAATCCCGCTGACCCGGCAGGCTTTGGCCCTAAGGGGGCCCCTCCTCGATGCTGACATCTCTTTAAGGCGCGCGTGGAACACGTACGCGCCGTCCGGCACGGGCCTGGTCCTGATGATCGGACGGTGAGCTACCCTTTGTCGAACCCTTAGGCGAAGACCTATCAAGAAGTGGAAGATTACTTCCTGCGGGGTAGTTGCGTAACACACTATCAGTAGCAATGGCTTTCATTTTGACAGTTCAACAACATTCATTGCGTTATTTACGTTGTTGAGCAGGCATACACATTTTTCGAACACACACTGATAGTGGTTAAGCTACGCTTGCCGCGGTTGGTCTGTGGAAGGGTGACCATCTTTACTTACCGAGCCCTCCGTGCCTCGGAAAGCACGTTAAGCCGTTGGTCCCGGCTGTCATTCGTAGATCTTTGACAGTCATTACGGGTAGTCAGAAACCCGAAAGTCTGACAACCAGTCTTACCAAGGAGTATCGCATTACCCTTAGCTGGGTTGTGTAGGTCAGATAGGCAGTAGCTCCATGTAAAATACCGGTATTCAGCTGCATCCGGTTAAGACATAGTTGGGAAAAGATGATGAGTGTGTTACGCAAATAGGGTACAGATTAGATAAGGATTTAAAATGTATAAGATACTACATCAAGAGGAGATAATGATTCAAAACATACAAAAAAAAAGTTAAACGGCTATGACACAGATAGACAGAGCGAAATTATAATATTATAGAGGTATGAGGAACTGGGTGTAAAGTTCACTCAACCTCCATAGAAAAGGGAGGATCCTCCGACCAGACGGTTGTTGTGTCTGGCGGGCAACTGCCCGATAATTCATGTCGGGCCGTTGTATCTATGCTAGTTACGCGGTAAACTCTGCTTGCGCGATGCAGGATTGGCGTGACATCAGTATGACGCGTTGTTCGCATGTGGCGTTGTAAAAAGAACTTGTATACAAGGGTATACTAAGAAACAAAAGTTAATCTTGTAAAAAGTATGGAATTCAGATATTGAGAATTTGGCAGTTCTTTTTCATTTAATTTATTTTTTACAATGGACTACAAATATATCTCGAAATTCAACTTTTAGTTTGTATATTTAGTAAAGGAGCAAATTAGAATAATTAAAATGCGGATCAGATAGATAAAGATTTATGATTATAAATTGTAATAAAATATAGTCCAAACTTCTTTTTTTTCTAAACTGCAAATTTAAACATAATGAGGAAACCGGTATGTCCTAGAACCAAGAATTCGAAGACATGTAACTTGTCCCAACTATGGTGGGTTACAGCCCACACCGTCTCACAGGGAGGAGGCCTGTAGCCCAGCAGTGGGAACATTACGAGGTACACGCCGAGGGTGCAGTTACTGGAGTCGCACCGGAACGTCAACTTCAAGGCGTTCGTGGTGCGCATACCAACATGCTACCTGCACCTGGTGATGGAAGAAAGCTTTTGGCCGCAGGATGTGGTATTCCGCCGCTTTCGTGGATAAGTGCCACCAGACCGCACAAAGACTTAGTGCAACTAAGTGATACTAACATAGTTATTAAGTTTTATTTACTAACAAAATTGTTACTATATTATTATGTATACTTAGGTTAAGGTATGTATCTATGGGTCTTTGATACCTGATAATAAATGGTTATTATTATTATTATAGGCTGGTTATGCTCTAACTTTTCGGTATGTACCAATTAATTGCATTCAAGAGTTTGTATTAACATAGTCTACTAACCTTGAACTTGTTTATTTCAAAACTATAATATGTCAAGGTCTAGGCAACAAAACAGTTTTATAAGAGAAAGAATAGGACCTATAAATAATTCCAGATTTAAAAAACCTGATTTTGGAACTAAATATGCAAAAAATTATAGGAACATGCGCAGAGGTTTGTTGTCATAGTAGGTAATACTTGTCTAAGGTCACCTTTCATTTATTTTTACCAATCGGTAGTTTTATTTTATTAAAATTATAAAAATAGATTTTTTAACTTTAAAACAGCTAAAGGAATTGTCGTAGAGATTCAGCGCATAGTAAAAAATGATAAGAAGGACTTTCCAGAGCAGGGTAATACCTTTTTTTTTCGCTGGCTTGCACTTTGTGCTTTGGACCCAACTGTGTTTGAAACGTGACTCGTCTCCTTATTTATTAATAATCAGATTGTACAAGAATAGACTGGACAGTGACTAAACTAGGTATTTGCTGAATTTTGGAGATTGCAACTGCAACATTTTCAGAGTCAGGTACTAAGGATGCAACTGAATACCAGTATTTTACATGGAGCGACTGCCTATCTGATCTCGACAACCCAGTTACTGGGTAACACGATACCCTTGGTAAGATTGGTAAGCTGACTAAAATCATGTCTGGACTTTAAGAGATTGTTACCTCAGAGTTTGGCTTTGGGATTTCTTCTCGGAGTAGAGGGCTAAGAAACACCAATCTAAACTAGTTTTTTAGGGTTCCGTACCCAAAGGGTAAAAACGGAACCCTATTACTAAGACTTCGCTGTCCGTCCGTCCGTCCGTCTGTCTGTCACCAGGCTGTATCTCAAGAACCGCGGTAGCTAGACAGTTGAAATTTTCACAAATTATGTATTTCTGTTGCCGCTATAATAACAAATACTAAAAACAAAATAAAATAAATATTTAAGGGGGGCTCCCATACAACAAACGTGTTTTTTTCGGCGTTTTTGCCTTGTGGTACGGAACCCTTCGTGTGCGAATCCGACTCGCACTTGGCCATTTTTTTTTTAAATATTATTGATGTGTAAAAATGTTTGTTTAACTGGTACAGCTCCACACGTGACCGATGGGTCACGAAACAATAGAAAATCAATCATTAGCGGAGCTTAAGGGGTTAAAACTACTTACAGGAAATCATTTATCAATAAGCTGCCAATTTTGTTCAATTATTTCAAGACAAAAAGTTAAATAATTTTCAGGAATTAAAAGTACTTAAAGAAAGAAAATTAACATTAATTTTCAGAAATAAAGTAAAGAATGATTTCGCAATAAATAACAAAGAAAAGAGACGACCTCTTGACCAAATTTATATTTAACTAAAGCCTAAAAGAATGAAAATTTGTTCTTGTTTACTTTATGAACTGACCACATTGCTGTACCTAAACAATGAAAACTATCAAAGTTCTACACTAAAACAATGAACAACAAAAAAAATGGCGGTAAAAAACTAGAATACATCAGCCGGGAACCAAACCCGGAACTTCATTTACGTTATCAACACTTTTTATGTAAAAAACGATCGAATTTTGAATTAGGTATAACAAACTTATTTTAACTTACACTTTCAATGTAAAACTTGTAATTATCATCGTCGATGACATTCTGATCTTCTCTCTTCACAAAATCCATGATTTATCACGGTTTTATAGTGTAAAAATGTTTAAACAATTATTTTTAGTTCGAATCCATAATTTATAACCTATCAAAAACACTGACTTAAAATATACACTTAAAATACAATAAATGCGTAAATTACACTATGTATTGCTAATCACATGACTTCAAAGTTAATATGTAAAAAGAATTGTTGAAATAAATGTATAAAATGAGAATTTTTAGTTTCCTTTTAGATTATCTCATGAACGAAAGAAAGGAAGCTGAGTATAGACAACTAGAGTTGCCGTCAACGAACATCTGTCGGGGATACTCTTGGCAAATTCAATTTACCCACGTTTTTAAGGTTAACTAAATGGGGAAATCATTTTTGTTTATCTTATAATTAAACGAATAAAAATGTACTAATAAGGAACAAAAAATTTGTAGGTTTAATAATAATAATAATATTTATTTGCAAGAAATACATTTTTACAAGGAAGATCTTATAGCCTAAAAGTATCAGTTTCAGTATACTATAATGTACTCTGTGCCTAAAAGTCACTGTATTCGGCCTGCAAGCAAACGTGCAAATTATTTAAATTTATATCGTTAGCACAGAATATGATATGTCATTGATACATTTTTACCGACTTCAAAAAAAGGAGGTTATCAATTCCACACGTATGTATGTAATATTATTAGAATTGCATTATATTCACATATGACAATCTACTAAGGCTTCCAAACAAATATACAAAATTTCATAGACGTATGTATGTATGTTTGTCCACGCATTTCTCAGCAACCATTAATCGGATCGTAACCATTTTTATTTTATTGGCTTACATTTACTTCAACTTAGGGAACAGTGCAAGTTTCATCAAAATCGATTCAGTAATTTTCAAGATATGGACTAATACGTGTAAGTGTAACGGCCTGGCTTATTGATACGAGCTACGGTTGTAGTGTCAAACGAAAAACACCTCAAAACCTTGGTCAAATTCTAGTGCAAACACTAAAAATTACGAAATAGTTTGTAGACTGGTTTCAAACCGTGTAGATCGTGTTTAACTGTTGCATGGCGGGGCGGGAAGCTTACGCATTGAATAGAACGCCACATTTGATCTGTCGCGTATTTGCGTTAAGGCTCTTACACACAGGCGCGACGCGACAGTGCGACGCGATTCTGCGATATATGTCCATAGAACAATTTCTATGGAAACGCGCGCGACACTTCACACAGGGGCGACTTGTCGCGCTGCGACACCGTCGCGGCGCGACGAGTAGCGCTACACCGTGTAGCCGCGATATCGCCGCGACACCATACTAAATGTTCATTTAGTATGGTGTCGCGCCGCGATTCGCGTCGCGCTTGTGTGAAAGGTGTTGCGGCGCGATAATATCGCAGAATCGCCAGGCGACACGTCGCGCGACAAGTCGCGCCGGTGTGTAAGAGCCTTTATTTATACATTTTATGTAATAATATTTTTCGTTCACCAATAGTTTCTGCTATTCTACTTACTTTGTGCTAAGGGTAAAAACATTTGGAATATGTATTGGAGTTCTTTTTTTTTAGGGTTCCGTAGACCCGTACCCAAAGGGTAAAAACGGGACCCTATTACTAAGACTCTACTGTCTGTCTGTCTGTCACCAGGCTGTATCTCATGAACCGGGATAGCTAGACATTTGAAATTTTCACAGATGATGTATTTCTGTTGCCGCTATAACAACAAATTCTAAAAACAGAATAAAATAAATATTCAAGGGGGTTCCCATACAACAAACGTGTTTTTTTCAGCGTTTTTGCCTTGTGGTACGGAACCCTTCGTGTGCGAATTCGACTCGCACTAGGCCAGTTTTTTCCTTTAGATAAAGGAATTTTTTTTATAGGTCGCAGCACTGGTACTTTCCATAGACTATCAAAACAAATAAGAAAACAAGCTTTATTTTACGTTCAGAAATCATCAAATATTTTGGTGACCAATTTTTTAATGAATAAAGATTATTAAGGGCTATGACGAAACCTTAAATCAAATATCTTCATATTTTTTAATAAATATTATTTAGACCTTCTTTTTTAAAGGTATTTTGTAGAAAAATGATGTTCATGACGTTTATCGTTGTGACCGGCGATTGACGAACTTTTATTTTGTAAATTTGACCTTCAGAAAAACTGTCAACTTTTCTTGATGGTTTTCTCACGTATATTTTTGAAGTCCCATTTAAACTCTGCATACAATCAAATATTGCTTCCTAACTTCAAAGGCGTACAACGAGCGTAAGTTTTTCTATTATTTACTAAAATTCTTCAATATTTCCTAGTGTTAGAGCAACAAGGTTTGTTTGGAAATTTCGGTCTGACTAACCTGAATTGCGTGGAGACAAAACATGAAAAACCACCGAAATTGAAATAAATCCTTTTTTATAGGCCTTTCTTAGTATATTTTGCAGGAAATTCCGTTGTTTTACTGAAATCTTTTCAGTTATTACCTATTAAACTTTTTAATAAAGTTTTCCTGTACTTACATATCGTCGTTGTCGTTGTTTTCCCGGTACCTAGGTACTTACGTATCTATTTGTATTGCATTCCTACGTAAAGTATAAATTATGCACTTAACTAGCCGTTGCCCGCGACTTCGTCTGCGATCCAGGATGAAAAGTAGCCTACATACTTACGTTATGGTTTGTCTGTGTGCCAAATTTCATTAAAATCCGTTCAGCCATTTTATTGTGAAGGCGTATATTTACTTTCGCATTTTTAATGTAGACAAGGAATAAGGAAGGATTTTTCGAAATTCAACCCCTAAAGGGGAGAGGGTGAAATTTCACGCGGACGAAGTCGCGGGCAGAAGCTAGTTCAAAATAGGCTGAGAATCAGCACTTTTCGAACATCAAAATACAAAAGACAGGCCCCCAAAACGCCCGCCCATCACCACTTCCTAGTGCTTCTTAGTCCTCTTTTTAGAAGAACGGGCAAGAAACTCAATGGACACTCTTTTAAATCAAGATATTACAAAATCCTGGGAACATTATTCTAGTTGCTTCTACAACTTTTACTATGGGACCAAACCTGAAATTGCGAAAAACAAACGGCTGTTCCCTACATTTATGTTCGTATAACTCGTCAAAATGTAGGGAACAGCTGATTTTGTTTTCACGATTTCAGGTTTGGTCCCATAGTAAAAGTTGTTCATAATGAGGAGTACAATTTCCCATTTCAATTTGTCGCATGTTTTCAATTTCACCTACAAAACTTTTTCAGGTACTGCAACGTACGAGCCATGTCTAAGACTGCATTAGTAATCCTGGCCAAGGGAGCCGAGGAGATGGAGACGGTCATCACCGTGGACATGCTCAGGAGAGCAGGTGTAAGTATCATCTACTTCTCTTGTATCAGCACAAACACGGGGACGGCAGGCCAGAGCAATTTATCTCTATCCAACGTAAATTCATACTTATAGTGGTAACAAGATACAGATTACAATGGTTAGAGATCGACCCCAAGGCATCAAAGGGGGTTTGCCTTCGCGGCATGGAAGAGCGCGCTAGAGGATGTCTTGGGATGCGACGGGAGACGACAGGAGGTAACGGCATGTTTAGGGACGCGAAGGCATCCTGAGGGCCTCCAAGGCACGCGAAAATCTGACAATCAATCTTGCCAAGGTGTATCGTATTACCCAAGGTCAGATGTAAAATACTGGTATTCAGCTGCATTCGATTAGACTGCAAGAGGACCCCAACATGATCTGCCTAATCTAAGACTGGTTGTCAGAATTTCGGACTTCTGACTGCCCGTCACAACTGTCAAAAATCCACGAATAACGCCGGCACGAAAGGGTTCCGCTTAAAGTCGCTACGAGGCACGGAGGGTTCACGGTATGTTAAGATGGTCACCCATCCACGGACCAACCGCGGAAAGCGTAGTTTAACCTCTTAGAATGACCGGTGCGGCTGTTATTATTTAGCCACGAGCCCCCCTACCCCCTTTGACCAACCTCCACTTTCTTGGCATAATCAACCTATAATGTTCCCACTGCTGGGACACGGGCCTCCTCTCTGTGACAGGCAGTGGGCAATAATCCACCACGCGGGCCCAGTGCGGGTTGGTAGATTTCACATGTCTTCGAATTTTTGGTTCAAGAACATGCGGGTTTCCTCACAATGTTTTCCTTCGGGAGTTCACCGTTAAATGATAAATGATTTTATTTCTGTAAGTAGGTTTGTACAAACACGTCAATCATATTTTTTTTTAAACTAGATGAGGTCGGCGTTTCCTAACTGACTATTCTGAGAAGAAAGGCCGAAACAAACTCAGAAGTCACAGTCTCTTTTAAAGTCCAGACAAAAACTTGGTCAGATCGTGTGAAGACCATGTAGATTGGTGTCTGAAATGGTCTTTTGAGGAAAGAACCACACAGATTGAGCGGACCTGTCCAATCAGTGCACGCATTTGTCAAAAATCGTGCAGCTCAACTCAGAACTTGAGGAGCTCAACGATTCGACGAACAATACCAAAGACAGGACATTTGGGTAGTTCTGAGAGCAGTGGTGATGAAATTAAATACACAAGTGCCTGTCTGGGTTCGAACTCGCGATCTACATCTCGTAAGTCGGGGCCATGGATACCACTGAGCCACCACTGCTCTGCTAATGTCTTGTTTTTAGGGTTCCGTATCCAAAGGGTAAAAACGGGACCCTATTACTGAGACTTCACTGTCTGTCCATTCGTCTGTCACCAGGCTGTATCTCATGAACCGTGATAGCTAGACAGTTGAAATTTTCACAGATGATGTATTTCGGTTACCGCTATAACAACAAATACTAAAAACAGAATAAAATAAATATTTAGGGGGGGCTTCCATACAACAAACGTGTTTTTTTTTTTTCGGCGTTTTTGCCTTGTGGTACGGAAACCTTCATGTGCGAGTCCGACGCGCACTTGGCCAGTTTTTTTTTTTAATTCTCTTTCATTTCAGGTGAAAGTTACAATGGCTGGATTAGACGGTCGCGAACCTGTGCTGTGCTCACGACTAATAACCCTTCTACCGGACAAGTCTTTAGAAGAAGCCTGCGCTGAAAAACCAGTGTATGATGCTGTAAGTATAACAGGAAATAGCGAAATGTGGTGTCCAGCACATCTCCTGAAATCGCGAAAAAAAATCAGCTGTTCCCTACATTTATGTTCGTATAGCTCATCAAAATGTAGGGAACAGCTGATTTTTTTTCGCTATTTCAGGTTTGGTCCCATAGTAAAAGTGGTTTATAATGATAAGTACAATGACCTCTTAAGAGGTTGTTAATGTTTTACCAATATACCCTGTATATCTAATCTGCATACGTGATTTATTTGCCAAAAATGTAAACAAATATGAGTTAATCGAAAAATAATTTTAAATCCTACACAATAAAGTTCAGTTTACGCCACAACTTCAAACATTATTATAACTTGTTGTTCAATAGTGCTAGTCACTCTGAAATCAACTTAATTCTCATTAAGATAAAGTTAATATTTGTTTAACTTGAAATAATATTAATTTGAATTAATTTGACTCATATGTAACTATTTCTACATAATTCTATTGTCCCAAAGGTTATCCTGCCGGGAGGTCTGGAGGGAGCTGAGCGTTTGTCCAAGTCAGCGGTTGTCGGCGACATTCTGAAGAACCACGAAAAGGGAGGCAAGATTCTCGCCGCTATTTGTGCTGGTAATCTACTTTTATATTACACTAGCAGCGCCCCGCGGATTCACCCGCATAAGGTCAGCTCACACCGCGACGCGACGCGACGCGCAGTTTTCAAGATAGAAATACAATTACAGACCTTATCTACTACACAAAAAGGTACACTTAGGTAAACTGAGCTGACAGGTAAAGGTACACTGAGCTGACACAATATCGGGATAGCCTATATGTTAATCCGGGGTGTCAGCAACCTCCATACCAAATTTTATCGAAATTGGTCCATCCGTTTGAGCGTTAAGAAATAACAAACATATAAACACACACAAACTTTCGCCTTTATAATATTAGTGTGATCGGAATAAAAAGTAGCCTATATGTTAATCCAGGGTGTCAGCTACCTCCATACCAAATTTTATCGAAATTGGTCCAGCCGTTTGAGCGTGAAGAAGTAACAAACGTATAAACACACCCCCACACACAAACTTTCGCCTTTATAATATTAGTGTGACTAGCAGCGCCCCGCGGTTTCACCCGCGTAACTTTCAGTATCGTGGGAATACCGGGATAAAAACTATCCTATGTCTCTTTCCCGCCTATCTCTTTAACAGATTTCATATAAATCGATTCAGTGGTTTAAGCGTGGAGAGGTAACAGACAGACACACTTTCGCATTTATAATATTAGTATGGATTCGTGAGGAGTTTTGTGTTTCGGTTTGTTTTGTGTTTTGACTATGGCAGGGCCACCATCAGGGATCAGGCATTTAATTTTGATAACACAAAAAAATAGTCGAAATTTGTCGTCAAATATCAGAATTTGTCGATCACTTGGTTCAAAAGATATAAGTGTTTATAGGTGGCCGATCTGGAGAGTCTCCCCAGCAGGGCCACATTTATATCTCAAAAACTAGGGCACCTAGCGAAGATCTGTTTTCTCCCATATTTTGTCGCCAATTAGTCGGAATCATCAATCAATTCGCTGGGTGCCCTAGTTTTTGAGATATAAATGTGGCCCTGCTGCGGAGACTCTCCAGATCGTCCACCTATAAACCCTTATAATACGAAACCCCTTGGTAAGACTGGTTGTCAGACTTTCGAGCTTCTGACGACCCGGAACGACTGTCAAAAATCGACGAATCACAGCTGGGACCAACGGCTTAACGTGCTTTCTGAGGCACGGAGGGGTTTCGCTATGTAAAGATGTAAATGAAAAAATCCGAAAACCGTAAATTTGTAGATATATTACAACAACAAAAAAAAACCCATGATAAACTATTTACATACCTACCTACAAGTTTGTATGGAAGCCTCAGTGCGCGAGTCCGGGTCGCATTTCACCATTTATAGGGTTCCGTACCCAAAGGGTAAAAACGGGACCCTATTACTAAGACTCCACTGTCCGTCTGTCAACAGGTTGTATCTGATGAACTGTGATAGCTAAGTAGACAGTTGCAATTTTCACAGATGATGTATTTCTGTTGCCGCTATAACAAATACTAAAAACATAATAAAATAAATATTTAAGGGGGGCTCCCATACAATAAACGTGTTTTTTTCGGCGTTTTTGCCTTGTGGTACGGAACCCTTCGTGTGCGAGTCCGGCTCGCATTTCACCATTTTGTAAAAATTAATTTTCATTTTCTTTTATTTACAGCCCCAACAGTGTTTGTAACCCACGGCGTAGCTCACAACAAGAAGATTACTTCGTACCCAACAACCAAGGACAAAATACCCTCAGAACATTACACCTATGTGGAGGGAAATAGAGTGGTTGTCGATGGGCAGGTGGTTACTAGCAGGGTGAGTCCAACAATCAAATAAACTAACTTGACGTTTCTGACTCACCAACGTGACGATTCTATAGAGGTATGAGGAACAGGGTGTAAAGTTCACTCATCCTCCATAGAAAAGGGAGGATCCTCCGACCAGACGGGTGTTGTGTCTGGCGGGCAACTGCCCGGTGATTCATGTCGAGCCGTTGTATAAGTATGCCAGTTGCGCGGTAAACTCTGCTTGCGAGATGCAGGATTTTGCGTGACGTCAGTATGACGCGTTGTTCGCATGTGGCGTTTGTAGATACCGCTGCAGTTTAATTGATTTAAATGCTTGGCGTTGAGTTTGAATAATATCATCTTTAGCAGTCCACTGCTGGTTATACGTAGAGAATGAGATCTCGAGCCGTTGATTAACGCCCAGTTTGTCGAACGAAAATTATCGCAAAATTAATGTTAATAAAATATTATTATTATTTAGCTATGTTGGAGGGGCACGTGGCTAAATAATAATAACATTATTTTTCGTTCGACAAACTGGGCGACTTAATTATAACATCTATTTATTTATTTTTTATCTTTCCAGGGCCCCGGAACAGCATATTGGTTTGGTCTGACGCTGATTGAGATGTTGCAGGGCAAAGATGAAGCTGACAAAGTTGAAAAGGGCATGATTATCTCCTGCTATTAATTAAGATCTTAATATTATGTTTAGGAACCTCGCGCACAACGCGGCCATGACGACTGGTCGCAGTCGTAATCTTGGTCGTAGACGCTCCAACCAATATTCGGACATTCTAAAGACCTTTAAATTGGGATGGTCATTCTAAAATACATTGCTACAATCCTTTAAATTTTTTTTCCTCTTGTTTTGCATGACTGGTAAAAGCATAGTGATCTTTATAGTCGTTGCTTTAAGGGTGCGTTCCGAGTTGGGAATGTAATCGATTTGAGCGTGCTTAAACCCGTATCGAATTAGCGTGAGCGCGATAACGATGTCCCGTGAATCGTCATAGATGACGTCATGATCATGACATGCGCCATCTTGTGATAACGCCGACCATGCCTTAGAATAATATCACCGTGAGCGCTGTCAAAAATGACAGTGTGTGTGTGTTAGACATGGGCGAAATAGCTCACTGAAAAGATAAAGAGCGAGTAGCTCTTTCACTCTAAAGAGCTATTATCACTCTTCTAGCTCACTAGCTCTTCTATAGCTCACTTAGCTCAGTGACTCAGACGCCGACTGTTAGCTCATATGACTCACGCCGCACGCGCTTCGGCTCGCTCGCTCAATAGTCAATAGCTCTTTGGAAGTTTGGATTCTTTGTTACTCACTAGCTCTTCTATAGCTCAGTAGCTCAGACGCCGACTGTTAGCTCATTTGATTCTTGTCACGCGAATTACTAAGGAATTACGGATATCGATAAATAAATCTTGTTTTATTTTGTGGCGGTTTTTATAGTAAGAACGGTCGTATTAGTATTTTTGTACTTCGTTGCACGTGCCACGCAGCGATATGCATGTCATTTCGTCAAAACAACCGAAAAAGTACTAAGTTAAATAACTTTAAATAAGTTTTTCTAATCTGTTTGTTTATATTATGGTATGAGTACTTATGAGTTATTTAGAATTTACGTACCTAAACGAAACGCAATCAAACAATGCGGTTCTTTTTTATTTATAAATGTGCCAAAGTATTTTCTACTTTAAGTCAATGACTATAAAGATAGATTTACAGTGATTATGTCGTATGATAACTGATAAGATTGTGTCGGAGAGCTTTTGTTGGAAGAACGAACGATGCGACGAAGTATTCCGAAGCGAGCCGAATGAGCCGTTCGGCCGGTCGCGTGCATCGCTGAAGTACTGAGCTAGTGAGTCTGAGTGAGCTAACTGAGCTAGTGAGCTACGTAGCGAGCGACTGAGTGAGCGAGAGCGACGTCAATCGAAAAGAGCTAGCTCTTTTCTATCACTAGCTCACGAGCTACCCATGCCTAGTGTGTGTGAGGATGTGTCATTGTGTGTTTTGTTTTAAGTTGCATCATATCTTTAAATTAAACTAACGTGGCATTTTTGAAATTCGCCTGAATTTGGCTTGAATTCGGCTGACAGTTGCAGTTGCCATCTAACCAAAGAAGAACTAAAGAAATGTGGTGTTTATACAAAGAAATACTGTAATAATATCGTTTTTACATTGAGTAAGCACTGTGAGCGCATTCACGAGCGTTCCCTGTCATGATCGTTATATCTAAATCGGAACGCATGTGAGATGATGTGAGTGCTGTGAGCGATTATAGCTAATTCGGAATGTAGCATAAGTCTGTCAAAATCACAGCGATCTTTATTATCCTTACAATAAGGTTCCAATTGGGTTGCTGCTGTGTAAGAGATAAAATATCTGTGAATGGATCTTTTGGCTCTCGAATGACGTTGTCAAGTGTAAACATTTGTGCAATTGTTTTGTGAAATGTATTAAAAAGACAAAATGGCAGTTCTGATTTTGGCCACACGCCTAAAGTAATCTTGGAGATATAAAGAACTTTGATATGGTCATACAATACCTATAGAGTTCGGACGAACGCCGTTTGTGCGCCCAGTTGGTCGTTACGGTCGCTTGCCGTAGTCGTGGTCGCGTGGTGTGCGAGGTTCCTTATTATAGTCCTTACACTTGGTGCAAATTACCCATTTTTTTCACTATAATAACCTTCATATAGAGACGTAACCAGAGACATATGTATGAATATATTGAGCTTGAAGGTGATATTAACAAATTTTAATAAAAAATAAAATACTGAAAGGTTTGGTGTTGAAATTTTTACTTATCAAGTTTTGTTGTAAAACTCGAAGTTCCGAACTGTTTTATTTTAATAAACCTTGTCTGAAGTTTATTCTCGATTTTTTTTTTTGTAAAAGTTGTGTACTCAGTCAGTCTGAGTTTACTAAATAATAAGTTGTGTACCTACCCGATGGGATTTAACATCGTCAAAAATGATTTCATATAAACTTTCAGGTTCAGGATGAATCACACTAATATTATAAAGGCGAAAGTTCGTGAGCGTGTTTGTATATTGTGATTATCTCGTTATCGTGTTTGTATATAAATCGAAGAGTTCACGAAAAAACTACTACAAATTTTTACTAAACTAGCGACTAATTTTTTGTGTTATCAATTAAAATCCCTGATGGTGGCTCTGCCAGAGTCAGTGACACCCCTAAACATACTCTTGTAAAAAATGATTGAATCAGCTCAGTTTTCGAGGAGAGAAAAGGGGAATACGAACGTCGATCTCGACAAAAATGTTGTGATAATTTCGGTCTGAGCTGCAGCTGTATCACACACAATACGGGGGCAGACTTGAAGCCGACGGCAATAGTTTCTTCAAATACCTATTTTGCAAATTCCTCGCAGGCGCCGTCCTCTCTTAGGATTCTTAGCAAATAGATAACCAAAATTCTCTGCTGAGGAAATATCTGCCCTCTCTCATGTGGACTCCAAAAGGTGTTGGCAATAAAACAAGCAAGGTGTTTGTTGGCAATACTTTTATTTGGGTACATAGATTATACATTTATCTTATTTTTAACACTAAATAAATTATATAAACAGTAAATGCAGCACAAGTCTGAGAGAACAAAGTCTTATCGCGGTTTTCTAAAAGCCTTTATACAATGGGAAATTATACGCTAAACGGCGGGCACAGGTGGCGCCACCAGCACAAACAGTAATTAATAGCAATGATTGTGCGGTTAGGCTTTCAGAAAACAGGATTTTTTTAGCACACAACACTCAATTTCGATTTAAACACCCTTCTATACAGGGTTATTGGTAAAACATTAACAACCTCTTAAGAGGTCATTGTATTCATCATTATGAACAACTTTTACTATGGGACCAAACCTGAAATCGCGAAAAAAAATCAGCTGTTCCCTACATTAATGAACAAGTTTGGTCCCATAGTAAAAGTTGTTCATAATGATGAGTACAATGACCTCTTAAGAGGTGGTTAATGTTTTATCAATAACCCTGTATACCAATAAAAATTAATTCAGACTTTTTATAATTTTAAAACAAATTATTACAAATTCACATGGCATACTGCTATCATTTTAAATACAGAGTATCGGTACTTTCCTAAATTGTGAGAAGAACGAGTAGAATATAAGATTGGAGCCTAAGAATACCCAGGTTTGCAAGGGCGTTTTTTTAACGCGACGATTTTTTATCGCGCACTGGATTCTCAACACTCGAAATCAAAATATTTTATTTGCACATAAATCTACATGGGCACTTATGAAACGTCAGAAGCTAGGTGCACGGTTCCAATAGGCTATTTGACTGGTTTCTGATAAACATCTCAGATTATTTAATGGTGTCTAACGAGCCCACAAAAACCTATTACTTCAAATTGCATAATGTATTTCTTTTAAAAAATAGTAAATAAAAATGTACTGTTTAAATAAGCCGCCAAAACGCTATCTTTAACAATTTATGGCGTCGTGACGTCACGATTCACGTAAACAAACGTTGAAACGGTCGAGATACTAGACAAAAGTCATCTGTTCTGTCAACGATAGACAGAAATTTACAAAATCATGACGTCATCTTAAGTTCAGCCTATCCAGACCGTTTTCGATTACGTGGCGCCAGATTTAAAAAGATGAAGTTTTTTCGGGATTTTTTTTATAAATAATACATTGTTTTGTAGTAAAATTAATGCAAATCGATTTTAAAAGCGATAATCTATACGAGTGTCAATTATGACCTTATTTTTTACATTGTCAAATAGCCTATTGGTCGTTTCCTATGGAGAAGAGCCGGCAAGAAACTCCACGGTTACTCTTTTTTAAAAATAATTGGCTTTTACAATGTTTTCAAATTACAGTTGGTATGGGAGGACAGCTCGGTGTCGAGCATCCGGTTAGACTGGAAGCCGACCCCGTCATAGTTGGGAAAAGGCTAGGCAGATGATGGTGTTGATCCGAGCATTGAGAATCAAACAGAGCGTATCCCAACGTGTCAAAAAAATACACTGTTGGATTTTCAACCCTCGGCGCTAAACAGTACGCCGAAAATCCAGTGCGCGATAATAATTAGTGTTGCTTAACTATCGATAGTTGATCTATTGATAGTTGACCTTGAAAACTAGTAACAATATCGATAGGGCTATCGATAGTATTGGAATTTTACAATACTATCGTTAGTATCAATCGTCAGACATGAGTAATACTATTGATGAAGACTACTACTACTATTTATTTCGTTAAATATCGATGGGGTAAATTTATCGATAGTTCTGTAGCGGTAACTACAACGCCACATGCGAACAACGCGTCATACTGACGCCACGCAAAATCCTGCATCTCGCAAGCAGAGTTAACCGCGCAACTAGCATAGATACAACGGCCCGACATAAATCATCGGGTAGTTGCCCGCCAGACACAACACCTGTCTGGTCGGAGGATCCTTCCTTTTCTATAGAGTATGAGTGAACTTTACACCCTGTTCCTCATACTGGTGACCCCGAGAATGAACGTCAGCGCAGCCTTCGTGCACCTACTCTAGCGTGACGTCATCATCATCACTCCCTCAAGCTTTAGAGCAGCGAGTCACTCAGCCAGCGGCTTCAACAGATATCCTGACCACCAGCATGCAGCGACTGCGCATACCCGGTCATCACCCTCAGCCTCATCAGCAACCTTGGCACAGCACACTGCACTTTCGGCTGGTAACAAGAAGAGCTCTTATTTCCTCTCCTGGTCGACGCCAGCTCTAATACTATCGCTAGTAATTGTTGTAAAACACACTTCTATAGCGATTGTATCATAATACAATCGATGCTGTTCCTCTTCATCAATAGTATTACTCATGTCTGACCATTGATACTAACGATAGTATTGTAAAATTCCAATACTAAGTATCGATATAGCCGTATCGATATTGTTACAATACGAACGACGTAACTTGGCGGGCCTAGCCTTTGCCAACTTTCGCGCATGTTCTCTCACTCACACTCGCGGTATCTACAAGCGAACAACGCGTCATACTGACGTCACGCAAATCCTGCATCGCGCAAGCAGAGTTTACCCAACTAGCATAGATACAACGGCCTGACATGAATCATCGGTCAGTTGATTGACACAACACCCGTCTGGTCGGAGGATCCTCCCTTTTCTATAGAGTGAACTTTACACGCTGTTCCTCATACCTCTATACCACCATTTGGTTCCTAAAAAACGTTCGTGCGCAGCCTTCTGCGCGAAGTTCAGGCCAGCCAAGTTACGTCGGTCGTATTGTAATAGTTTTCGAGGTCACGATAGTATTGAAATACTATTGATTCAATCGATAGTTGAGCAACACTAATAATAATGACCCTTGGTAATACGAAACCCCTTGGTAAGACTGGTTGTCAGTCGGGCTTCTGACGACCCGTAACGACTGTTAAAGATCCCGGGACCAACAGCTTAACGTGCTTTCCGAGGCACGGAGGGGTCTTGGTATGTAAAGATGGTCACCCATCCACGGACCAACCGCGGCAAGCGTAGCTTAACCCGATCGATCGACCCGTGCGGCTGTTATTACTTAGCCACAAGCCCCTTTAGTCCGTCAGTATACTTACTAAATTGATACATAATAATATTAATAATAATTATGAGTATTCCAATCAATCATAAAAATAACCTAAAACAGTCTATTACAATGAGATTCCTACAAAAATAAGGAACACAACTATTTGGCAAGTTATAATACTAAAATGTTATAGCGAACATATTGTATTTTTATTTTGCTACTAGCTTCTGCCCGCAACTTCGTCCGCGTGAAATTTCTTGTACCCCCACCCCGTCGCAACATTTCGTATTCGCTTAGCGTTCTTTTTTTTTCTTTTTAAAATTTCATTCTGACTTTTTTTCTTTTTGCCCGGTCCTAAGGGTCATGGCGTGATATTAAATAGCCTATAGCCTTCCTCAAGAATTGGGCTATCAAATGCAAAAAGATTTTTTCAAATCTGACCGGTAGTTCCAGAGATTATCGCGTTCAAACAAACTCTTCAGCTTTATTATTAGAATAGATTAGCCCTTAAGCAAATTAAGCAATTGCTTAGGGCAGAAACAGCACCGAAACAGTATTCGCTAGCACATGAAAAGCAAGGCTGTTTATCAGCAAGATATTACAAGACCCAAAAGTCACTCTAGCTAGAGATGTGCGCCAATCTTTACAAATCGCTCGTCGATGTTTTGGAAAAATTCGAGGCGACTAGTGGAGAGGACAGGCGTACAGGCGTGGATTGCTTAGGACATCAAGTAGTCTTAATCCGGCACTGGCTTTAGGTCCTTCAACTTGGTGTGCGTTACCCCAGCCAGATATTGTCGAAAATCGTCATTTAAGTGCAATAGGTAATTAGATATACAGCTTCTGTAAATGGTAAGCACATTTTTGAATTTGGTAAAGTGATAGTTTTTTAATTATTTGATAAAAACAGTTCCGGCTGGAGTAACGTTACCCCAGCCAGATCTTTTGTTTTATAACGGATATATTGAAATAAATTTTATCTTAATAATTAGATATCAATTTGAAATAAATGGTACAACTTAATTTGTATTTGTATTTGCTATGGTTGCGAAGATATTTAAAATCCTGCTGGAGTAACGTTTGCACGATTGCTGTATCTTGGAATTGACTGAACGGATGATTATAATTTTTTTACAGGACATCTGGCTAATTAGTTATAATTTGTTACGCAATAAAAGAATCCACAAAAATGCACCGTTTTGAAGTTATTTTTAGTAAATAGAAATCTGCTTTAATAGGTCCTAGCACTTCTGGCTGGGGTAACGCACACTTCAACTTGTGTATCAACTAAACTAAGTATTGCTATCTCGCTCTTGCGAATAAAACAAGAGAGAGACAGAATTATGAACTGTCAGACTATAAAGAGTTTTACAAATCTGCGTGGTAATTGCGCAACTCACTAACATAACAGTAGCAACGGCTTTCATTTTGACAGTTCAACAACATTCATTGCGTTATTTACGTTGTTGAGTGGACAAATTTTTCGAACATGTGAAGCAATGGACTAGTAAGATCCTTCAAAATCATTTATATTGTGATTGAGAGTGTTACGCAATTAACTATTATTTATTATATCTTATTTACTACAATAATAATTAATTAAGTATTTAAATATTGAGATACATTTTATTTGCAAGTTCTATCAAAAACCGTGAGGGTTTTCTGAAATGACGTTCGCTAGGTGGCAGCACTGACACGTCAGGTCCAGGGATCTGTCAAAGAGCCTATATTTTCTTTAGTCATGACTGAATGATGAACGAATGAATGAATCGAATGATGAACGTCATCATATATTTTGTATACATTAGACCGCTTGTCACAGTGGTGCCAACTGGTGTCGTAAATTTTCACGAAAACCCTCCTTATCCGCATTTAGGACAAACAAAAAACGGAGACGGAAAGAGCAATCGAGCGTTGATCACCACGCTTGCGCACTGTGTCTTGACGATTTCAAGCTGACATCCGTGATATTATGATGTACTGACGCCAGCACATCAAGTTACTACAATCTGTCAGATTTCTTTATTAGATTTTCGACTTTATTGCTAAAGCATAAGGTTCAAGGTTGATTGGGAAAATCTGACAGTTTCGGGTAGGTTGACCTGCTGGCGTCTGTACATCAAGTTACCCGAAACTGACAAATTTTCCCAATCAACTTTGAACCTTATGCTTTAGCGATAAAGTTAAAAAAATTATTAAAGAAATTTGACAGAGTGTAGTAGCTTGATGGGCTGAGTCTGTACTTATCTCTTATGGTGGCAATTCTCTCGGTATATTTATGCAAATATTCACGACATACAGTTTCGTTAAGAACATTATTTGACAGATAAGAAAATGAAACAAAAATATTTGACCCAAGCTAAGGTATATTCAATATTCTCACAAAAACAATAAAAAATAATGCTGTGTGTGAGCGACTGCCTATCTGAACCCCACAACCCAGTTACTGGGTAACACAATACCCCCCGGTAGGAGTAAGGTGAAATTTCACAAATCATCATCTGCGTAGCCTTTTCCCAACCATGTTGGGGTCGGCTTCCAGTCTAAGCGGATGCAGCTGAATACCAGTATTTTACATGGAGCGACTGCCTGTCTGACCTCCACAACCCAATTACTGGGTACTACGATACCCCTTGATAAGACTGGTTGTCAGACTTTCGGGCTTCTGACTACCACTGTGAAATTTCACAAATATTTGTACAAATATGCCAAGTTGAGTGCCAACATTTTCTATATCAAGGATTTAACAAAATCTTTTATAGACATTTTGACTCATACAGACATACATTAGTTTCTACACGACATTGTTCTTAGAAAATGACTTACAAAAATGTTATAACGTAATGAGTAGGTATGACGAATGTTAGGTATATTTCAACGTATCTTTATATGCGTAGGAGTCATCTGCTAGTTCAAGTTTGCTTTTTAAAAGGAGGTTAGGTCCACAATGAGTATTCTTAGCATTTAGCAAATTATATTAGTAAGTGTAGTTTGCTAGCAGCCATTTTTAGGGTTCCGCACCCAAAGGGTAAAAAAGGGAACCTGTTACTAAGACTCCACTGTCCGTCTGTCACCACTGTTTAAAAGGTCACGACTCTCGACTCCTTGACTGAGACGTGTTTTTCCTTCCCAGGATTTTTCCTAATTTTGAGGGCATTCAGAGTTTGGGCGGTTCTATACAGAGTTTGGGTATAGTTTTTATCCAAATTATACCCAGACCGACCAGGCTGTTCCCCAGACAGTCTAAAACTAGGAAAGCGGTCTAAATATGGGAAATCTTGATCCTATTTTACTAGATAGGAGCTAGATTTTCCAGATCTTTTATCTAGGGCGGTAGTCCTAGACGAAAAGTTTACCCAATATGCTATCTTCTTTTACGAAAAGACCTTAGTTATGGCAGGCCAACAATCAATATCTAGTCTACCTTTCATATATTTTTCAGTAACAGCGCCTCGCGGTTTCACCTGCATAAGTTTCGATCCCGTGGGAATATCGGGATAAAAACTATCCTATGTTCTTTCCGGGACTCAAACTATCTCTAAACCAAATTTCATCTAAATCGGTTCAGCGGTTTAAGCGTGAAGAGGTAACAGACAGACAGTCTATCGCATTTATAATATTCGTATGGATTCATTACATTTCAAGAAGATCAGGTCGTTGAAATATACCAAACATAGACCACTCCATGGTTTTTTAGACTAATAAACGTTACCAGTTATCAAGGAAGTCGTATCCAGTCTTCGGCACAGAGTCGGTCAAAGTCTCCGTTGACTGAAAGTCGGTGCCCGAAGAAGCTTGACTGGAAGACAGGAGTCCGCGGTTCTCTTCGGATATATCTGGAAGTTTAAAAAAAGGTTTAATTTAGTTAACCCTTCGTATACCTTGGTGAGCAGTGGTGGGCAAGTGGTAACGGCCGCGACTTATGAGTTGTAGGTCGTAGGTTCGAACCCAGACAGGTGCTTTACTTTGTGTAAATTATTTCATCACCACTGCTTTCAAAACGGTGAAGGAAAACATCGTGAGGAAACCGGCATGTCCTAGAACCAAAAATTCGAAGACATGTGACATCTACCAATCAGCACTGGGCCCGCGTGGTGGATTACGGCCCACTCCCTCTCACCGAGAGGAGGCCTGTGTCCCAGCAGTGGGAACATTATAGGCTGATTATGGCGGTTATGGTTATACCTTCGGACCGTAGATCCACGCGAGACACGATGGCTTTTTAATTGTGTCTGTAATTACTGCATTCAACCGGTTAAAGTACTAGCTGGCTGATTGTAGGAGAGGAATAATACGTAGTTTAAAAAAACTGCAAAACTAAAAACGCTATTGAACTCGTCAAAACAAATCATATGAGCCCAAACTCGAGGGGTTTACCAGTAGCCACTGAAGAGTTCCACTATCCACCTCCGAGCTCCATCATCAGATCAGCTCCTCGATTCAAATTATAGTTTTGTCATCCAAACTACATATACATACAAAGTTTCATTTCGATACGACAATTAGAAGTACATAATATTAGTGAGCGGTGTTACAGTATTATTGTGAGAATTACAAATAAAGGTATTCATTCATTCATAAAGTGTGTGTCATTTTCTATGAATAGCGGAATAACGGAAATCCAACACGGAAATTGCTAAGTTTTGTTTAGCATAATACTATAATAAAATGGCGCATCTTCCGATGTACCTATATATATTTATTACTAGCTTCTGCCCGCGACTTCGTCCGCGTGAAATTTCTTGTACCCCCACCCCGTCGCAACACTTCGTATTCGCTTAGCGTTCATTCTGACTTTTTTTCTTTTTGCTCGGCTCCTAAGGGTCATAGCGTGATATTAAATAGCCTATAGCCTTCCTCAAGAATTGGGCTATCAAATGCAAAAAGATTTTTTCAAATCTGACCAGTAGTTCCAGAGATTATCGCGTTCAAACAAACAAACTCTTCAGCTTTATTATTAGTAATATAATATAATATAGATTAGTCATCTGTTACAACACCTTTTACGGGGAGTTTGTTGCGCGACTACACAAGTAGGAAGGAGAAAATAGCGTCATCCAAAATCCTAACAGACCCCACCGTTCGTACTACGGAACGTGGGAGTAGTGACGAACCAGTGGTAACTGACGCGACTTACGAATTTTAGGTCGTTGGTTCGAGCCCAGACAGGCGCTTTACTTTGTGTAGGTAAATTATTTCATGACAGCTGCTCTCAAAACGGTGAAGGAAAACATCGTGAGGAAACCGGCATGTCTTGACATGTGACATCTACCAACCCGCACTGGGCCCGCGTGGTAGATCACAGCCCACTCCCTCTCACCGAGAGGAGGCCTGTGTCCCAGCAGTGGGAACAGTATAGGCTGATTGATTATGCTATTATGCTATGGAACGTGGATCCACGTAGCTTTTTAATTGGTTCTGTAACTACTCCATTTAACCGGTTAAGTATCGCCAGAAGTAGAAGCCATTTTAATGCATCCAATTAATATTATACCCAACAGTCATATTTATAAAATAGAACAGTGCGTTGTACAAGTTGACTCATACTATTTGTTTGAGATAGGTCACGAACTTGTGATTCTAATTAAATGTTTATATTTTGATTCATTGTCACAGTGTCAGAGGGGCCCGTGGCTAAACTATTTAGCCACGGGCCCCTCTGCCTCACAGCCGCACAGATCGATCGATCAGATTAAGCTACGCTTGCCGCGATTGGTCTGCGGATGGGTGACCATCTTTACATACCGAGACCCCTCCGTGTCTCGGAAAGCACGTTAAGCCGTTGTTCCCGGCTAGCGGCTGTCATTCGAGGATCTTTGACAGTCGTTACGAGGCGAAACTTACGCGGGTGAAACCGCGGGGCACTGCTAGTAAGTTATAAGACATTTATTCGTAGCCGTAGTTGCGTTTACAGGAATGACAAGCAACCGAATACAGAGGTTACTATCTGCCTGGCTTCCGGAGGTTGCGAAAAGTGGCCAAAACAATTCACATAAAAAAGCAGAGGTTCTAAGATTAACTTGTCGTGAGTGAGGCACAGAGTGTAAAATTCACTCATACTTTATAGAAAAGGGAGGATTCTCCGACCAGACGGATGTCGTGTCTGGCAGGCAACTGCCCAATGATTCATGTTGGGCCGTTGTATGTATGCTAGTTGCGCGGTAAACTCTGCTTGCGAGATGCAGGATTTTGCGTGACGTCAGTAAGAAGCGTTGTTCGCATGTGGCGTTGTAGATACCGCTACAGCTATAAGAGCAGGGGAAGACCAAAGAAACAATGGATGGACTGTTTGAAACATCATAATTATGACTAGAAAGTGGGTGGCTACCGAGATTTGGGCTAAAAGAGAATGGACAAGATCAAATAAATTGGGATATAAGGGCAGGAAGATTACGAGGTGCTAAGCGCATGCGCACAATCCTTAGATTATCATAAAATAAGCAAACAAGAACCAAACCGGACCCGAGAAGAACCGGTCGAAGTGGAAGTGCTTGGGGGAGGCCTATGTCCAGCAGTGGACGTCTTTCGGCTAAAATGATGATGATGAAGCAAACAAGATAAATTAATAAAAATTCCACGCATGTATGAAGCGTTTCCTTTATCAATATTTAATGCGATGTGCAAAGAATTAATCTATCTATCCATACTAATACTATAAATGCGAAAGTGTGTCTGTCTGTCTGTTACCTCTTCACGCTTAAACCGCTCAACCGATATACCAAACCGGTGTGTTGGATCATTCGGTTCCCTACAAAATGGTTGAGCTGGATGGTGCTGATCCACGCGTCATGTTCGTGAACGGGCGCCGTCGGTTGAGACTGGTCATCTCTTAACTGCCAAGGCTTATTTTTAATCTTATGTCTTGAATTGTTTCTTCATTTCTGTCTTTTTTACATTGTTCTCACATATAGAAGCAACAAGAATAATGTACCCAGGATTTTGTAATATCTTGATTTAAAAGAGTGTCCATGGAGTTTCTTGCCCGTTCTTCTCCATAGAGATCTACGCTTTGGAATGGGCAACTAGCTTCAACTTTCTGACTAACTGACAGACTATTTAATTTTTGACAATTCAAAAGTGCCTGTACAAGGTTTAATTGAAATAAATGATTTGAGTTTGAGATGAAATTTTGTATAGAGATAGTTTGAGTCCCGGGAATGGACATAGGATAGTTTTTATCCCGATATTCCCACGGGATCGACACTAGTGCAGGTGAAACCAGCCGTTTTAGTGTGAAAGCGTAACAAATAAACATACAAAAAACTAAATATTGACTCTTTATATTAGTTTAGATTAATATTAAACTATCATAAATTAAACTAGCTGTGCCCGCGACTTCGTTTGCGTGTGTGTCTGAAAACAAATTGGATTTCATGTTGTTTTTTTTTTTGCGCGGAACCCTATTTCTTTTTCTAAAAGCAGCCTAAGTTATGCCTTATAACATTAGCTATCTGTCAGTGACAGTCTCGTCAAAATCGGTCCCGCCGTTTCGGAGATTAGCAAATAATAAACAAACAAAAAAATCTTTTGTTACAAGTACCTACCGTATATACTTACTTTCAGTAAAAATCTGTTATTTTCATATTACAAACAGACATTTAAATTTGGTTTATTTGTATAGATGTGTAGATACATCTCGACGTTTTGTCAAGTCGTAAAAACCGCGCGAAGCAGGGGCGAGTCGCTTGTATTTCATACTACGCGCGAAGAATTAATTATATTATAAATTACAATGCAGCTCCCGAGAGAGTTACACAATAAATAAATATCCTAAGTAGATACTTAACATTATAGACGCGCGTTCTCATGTATAAAATACACAGAATCTGTTTAAAACACATTTACACGGACCATAGGTAATTGCTTGCTGAATACAAGAATAACAGCCACAAACAGTTGTATAATCTGTTACTTTTACTGTTAGCCTGCATCATCCCTCTGCTGGACAAAGACCACTCCCCATGACTTCCAGCTCTTTACACTTACATACAAGTAGTTCATATTTATTATTATGTAAAAAACTGGCCAAGTGCGAGTCGGACTCGCACACGAAGGGTTCCGTACCACAATGCAAAAACGCCGAAAAAAACACGTTTGTTGTATGGGGGGGCTCCCTTAAATATTTATTTCATTTTAATTTTATTATTTATTATTAAAGTAAAAATACAACTGAGTATTTTGTGAATATTTCAAGTGCCTACCTGTTGCCATTATTGATATCGAGCAAAAAAGGGCAAAAAAATCGCGTTTGTTGTATGGGAGCCCCCCTTAAATATTTATTTTATTTTGTTTCTAGTATTTGTTGTTATAGCGGCAACAGATATACATAATTTGTAAAAATTTCAACTGTCTAGCTACCGCGGTTCTTGAGATACAGCCTGGTGACAAACAGACGGACGGACGGACGGACAGACAGCGAAGTCTTAGTAATAGGCTTCAGTTTTTACCCTTTGGGTACGGAACTAAAAATCATTGCTTTATGGTCAACCAGAAAACAGGCGAGAGCGTTTTTATGGAGAAACGACCACCCACATTTCCTCTTAACATGCAACAAAAAAAAAAACAACTCACCACTATTAGATTTAACAACACTGTTTCTATAATCCTTTTCATACTTATTCTCCGCCTGCGGACTCTTGAAATTAGTCCTAAAGAAGTTCTCCGACGAAGCCACAATCTGCGTTTGAGGCCCAAGCGAAACCAAACATTCCCGTTCCTCATCTTTGCTTTTAAAATTGCCTATGAACTTGCTGATGAATCCTGGAGATGTAACCTCTCTATCAGGACCCTCCTTGTACGTGCTGCGTAGGACATCATGAGATTTTAAGGCGTTCTTCAGTTCGGATACCACTTTTGAGTGTGATAACGCAAGCTCAGACATTACTGGTGGTGGTGACACGGGTTTTACTTCCTTAGGAGCTCGGCAGTCACTTAAAATGCATAGATTCAACTGGCTTTTCGTTTGATATAGAAATGGACTGCTGTGTTCATCTGTGTATGAGGTATTCTCGTCCTGGATCAGTTTTTGTCCGTGTTCTCGTCCAAAGAATGACATTAAGTCATCTTTGCGGACCGGTGGGTCGTTTATGTCGAAGTCTAGTGTATCTAATAACGCATATTTCAGTGAAATATCTGGTTTTATTAGAGATTCGTTTATAATTTCAGTCTGGAAACAAAAAAAAAAAAATTGATAATGTTAACTGGATATTTTTTAATGAATGGTTGCGAGCGCTACTGCTGAGCACGATTTCCAGGGTTCCATTCCCAGGTCGGACAAAGTGTTATTGGGTTTTAGAAAAACTCAATTATTTTTTCTCAATAGTTCGCAGTTTTTTTTTACATCACCTCGAAACTGCAAAAAAAAAATCAGATTTCCGAAAAAAAAAAATTCTGGAAAATTTATCGTCCCAAAAATTTTTTTTTTGCTTTTCTTCGCTATTCATACTACCCAAAGCGATACTCCAACTCCTAAAACTCCGCCCCTAAGACGACCCACTGACCGGAATTTCTCAGTAGCCAGTAGCAGCTCGGAGTCTTGAATTATGCCCGGTTGAGGGCAATAGGCTCGCCCCCTGTTAATGGGACTTAAACATAACTGGCGAAATGTGGGTATACTATAGATACAGCTCTGCCTAACCCTGCGGGGAGCACAGCCGTGATGTATGTGTTATTGATAGTGTTAGCTGTATGTTTTGCTATGGGTTAAACTAGCTTCCGCCCGCAGCTTCACCCGCGAGGTATGTCGATAAAAACTATCCTATGTCCTTCCCTGGGATGGAATCTATCTCTCTGCCAAATTTTATCGAAATCCGTTCAGTGGTTTAGGCGTGAAAATGTAACTGACATACAGACGGATTGCTAATTATTTCCTGTTTTACTGTTCGGTAGTGAATCATTGATTTACTATACAATAGGCTAAGTAATAACAGCCGCACAGGTCGATCGATCAGGTTAAGCTACGCTTGCCGCGGTTGGTCTGTGGATGGGTGACCATCTTTACATACCAAGACCCCTCCGTGCCTCGGAAAGCACGTTAAGCCGTTGGTCCCGGCTATCATTCATAGATCTTTGACTGTCATTACGGGTAGTCAGTAGCCCGAAAGTCTGACAACCAGTCTTATACTATGGGGTATCATTTTACCCAGTAACTGGGTTGTGAAGGTCAGATGGGTAGTTGCTCCATATAAAATACTTGTATTCAGCTGCACCTGATTAGACTGGAAGCTGACCCCAATATATTTGGGAAAAGGCTAGGCAGATGATGACTAGGATAATTCACTCTAAACCAAAAATAACACAGTCCTGTAATAATTATAACAGAACATTATATTTTGAATACATTTTTGCAAGGGCGCAACTATCTTGGTAACAGATAAATAAGATACCATAATATTAGGTAATTTGTACCTCAACAGTAATCTGTGCCTCATTCCTCAACATGAATTGAAAGATTGTGTATGATTTTTTAAGTACATAAAACTATACTTTTTAGGGTTCTGTACCAAAAGGGTAAAAACGGGACCCTATTACTAAGACTCCACTGTCCATCTGTCTGTCACCAGGCTGTATCTCATGAACCGTGATAGCTACACAGTTGAAATTTTCACAGATGATGTAGGTATTTCTGTTGCCGCTATAACCACAAATACTAAAAACAGAATAAAATAAATATTTAAGGGGGGCTTCCATACAACAAATGTGTTTTGCCTTTGTGCCTTGTGGTACGGAACCCTTTGTGTGCGAGTCCGACTCGCACTTGGCCAGTTTTTTGACAAAAGGACTGGGTAATTAGTAGAAAATTTAATATACTAACCTAATCATATAATAAAAGGCATTTATTTACATAATATTTTAAAATAGTTGACTGTGTGGCTTAGCGGCTTATTAAAAGGGCAGTTTCTATTTTAATATAACTTATTCAATGATATTCAGGCACATAAACCGTGGCTAAAATACAAAAAGAACCGTTAGATTCTTACTCATCCATATTGTTTATTTTTTCAAACATGTTGACAACAATATTTTCTGAAGGTATAGGTTTCACTAAGTAGGTAATTATAGTAATTATTCAATTAATTAATAACCAGAGGATAAGATAATTGGGCTTATGGCCTGGGGGCAATTACCGTTGCCTGTCGCATACTTAGATATGATTCACTCAAAACTATGCACCTAAATTAAATATAATAACATGCAAGTGTTGAAGACTGTATTTGTCGATTTTCCTCACATATTACTTAACGAAAATGGTTAATAAGTAGTTGATTAGGTGTCAAGGAAGTGTTTTTTCTACCTTTTCTTTTTCCGTTAGCGTTTCCCATATATTTTCGTAAGAAGTTCTTGCATCAACAATATCCTCATGGATTTTCGCAGCTAAGGGGTTCATAGAGCGAAAATAATCTTCGGCGAAGGCTCCCAGCGCCATATTCACTGTTTTTTATAAAAAATTACACTAAAACTGTTCCAAATATACTATTTTTAATATAAATCGAGATTCGATTTATACAACACAACCAACCATCGCCATCCGAAAATAAATAATGAATGAAAGACCGAAGTGAGCGAACCGTCAACCGACCGAAGAGCGAACAACGAACAACAAGACCACAGATTACTAATATAATATGTAGCAGACGAATGAGAATGAGAACGACTCGACTGACTCGAGACCATGGACGTAACGTAATATAGCGGTTTTACATAAAAATAAAACCGATATTATGTGCCGAGAGGGAAAACATACAGCATTGTTTATGAAGAAGCAGTGTATACTTAGCCTTATTTGCGCGGTCAATAGTACGGATACTTTAGTTTAACTTAAGAATACCAGGTGGCGTCACTATCGCCGGTGTTGTATTTACTCTGTGCCAGCTAGGACGCGGGAACCGCTGTCACTTTTCGAATTCATAGTCTTCACCAGGGGGCTTACTATCACCTTTTATAAAAACGTTCAATTTCCATTCAGTTCAAAAGCAGGCCTACTTCTGCTCTGCTAATAATCGTACTAGGAGAGTATTAAAAGTGAACGACTATTGCACGAATTTCACCGAAGTTGAATGGTAATGCTTGTCTGTGGCCTGCTGTAACGCCATTGTCTTTTTATTAGGCATCGTTCAAAAACTTAAATCTCATATTACCGGTTTTTTGAAAATAATAGAAACATGATTTTCTTAGGTATATACATATTCTAACTATGATTATGTACAACAAATTACCTTGATACCATATCTAAAAGCACTATAGAGCTCAATTTCACGTTCAAAACAACTTTGTAACTTTGAAAGATTCAATGTGATTTTGAACGTGTGTGGTTACGTCGTGCAACAATTAAAAAAAAAAATGTATTTTTGCGCGCCAAATAAATAATAATTATTTATTTGTATGTTTGTATTATCTTCACATTCACAATGTCGTAAGTTTGTTTACATGATGAAAATATCATAATGGTGTACCTACTTAATTTACGCATTTTTAATTGGATTGGAATGTCGCTCAGATTTTATAACAATTAATGTGGTGAATTTTATTTCTAGTAAAACACGAACAAGTCGTGTTATTATGACCCAACTGCTTCGCCGGGAGTTCTTAAATAATCCTAGAGAAATAAATGCAGTTAGGTAATGGTTAGGTATAACAAATCCTTCCAAGCATGGGAACAGCAAAATAATGTGGAAAATGGTTGCAGAGAGAAGATAGTATTTTTGGGCCCCCTATAGTGTAACGTCTATTAATTAATACCTAAAAAAAATAACCTTAATATCATTATAAATAGTCGATTTTTGAAATAAAGTTTAACCTGGATCACGAAATCGCAATAAAAAGAAAATGTTTTGATAATGCACTCAATTGATTCAATTCCCGTTATGGTCGTCAGTGTAATAAATACTTGTATTGAAGCGTATATTTTAACTATTTTAAATAAAAATATATTATATTCCTATTATATTTATACAGATCGAGGTGGTAACCAAATCTATTTTTAGAAAAACCATTGCCGCTGCAGCAGGTCCTCCTGTGTTTAATCCCATTTTTTTTAGGTTTACACTCTCGAGTTTAGTAAAAACAACGTGAAACGGATTGCAGTTTTTGGTTTCTTGTCAGTTTGACTCTAGTGTTGTACTCAGTTATTAACGGTTGCTACATATTAGTACTTAATCTATGATTAACGGTCAGGCACTCGATTGTCCCGATTATGTAGAATATGTAGTTCGAAAACTCAATTCAAGTTGAATCTAAGGTAGGTACTAGAGGGAACCTCCCTCCAGTACCTTAAGGCACCTTGAGTTACCTTAAAGCAAGATCCAGAAAAAAAGGTTACATGCTCTGTGATCCAGAATAAAGCAACCGTTCTTTATTAGTACAGACGCCAGCACATCAAGTTACTACAATCTGTCAGATTTCTTTAATAGATTTTCGACTTTATTGCTAAAGCATAAGGTTCAAGGTTAGGACAAATCTGACAGTTTCGGGTAGGTTGACCTGCTGGCGTCTGTACATACATAGGTATTTAAGTCGGTAACATTCAACTAAGATCGGCTTTGATTTAAGTCAGTAACATTCAACTAAGATCGACTTTGTAAAGAGTGTTTCTCCTACTCACATTCCACTGTCAATCAGAAAATCAATGACGGTACGACGACGATTTTAATGACAAATTACACGTTATCAACTTCTCCCCAGCGCAAGCACTAGGAAGTGGTAAAGGGCGGGCGTTTTAGGCGAGTTTCTTTTGTAATTTTGACATTCAAAAAGTGATGATTCTCAGCTTAGTTTGAATACTTTATCTAATCGCGACTACATCAAGTGGCACATCGAGAGAAAATGGACTCGATCCTTTATTTAGAGTGATGAGTTTCATATTATAATCAAGCCGCAGCACTATCTATCTGACACTGTCAAAAAGACAAGTGTCACAAGAAGTGTCCAAAAACATTTCATTCATGTTCATGTATTTATTTAGTCCGTTTCTTTCGAATTGCATGAAATTTATATTTTTTGTTTTCCTGTGTTTTTGAAGGGTTTTAATGAACTGGAATCTTCACGACGGTACAGCATTTACTCCAGAAGGATGTTGTGTTAATAATAATTGTTCAGTAAGATTTCAACGCAATGTGCGAAGACATTGTTGGCGTTGGCTGTTGTGCTTGTGCACATGTAGACATGGTATCAAGATGAGAGGTGGAGCGACCTGCATAATTTTAGATGAAATACTATTTACTTCTAAGTCGTCTGACGTTGAAATTGTTATCCTACATATTAGTAATAAAAATATTTTGTTAATTATGTGATTTTTGATTTCATGAACCGTTTTATACACCTTTAAATTGTTTAATCCTACTATTTATTACTGAAAAGTGCACTATTTTACTAAATTATAAAACCGAGGCCAAACTACTCGCTAAACAATAGCTATTTTAGTGTGCTCTATGTTATGATCGTATTTCTCAGTAGGTATTCCCGTTAGACAAGTTGAAATATTCTTTATTACCACTGTAATGTAGACATCCTAGGGAACAAATAAACCTGCAGCTTTTAAGCCTCTGTGACACTGAAGTAAAATTGTGCATTGAGTGGTGTGGGTCATCTTGCAGCTTCGCCCTCGATGCGGCTGGCTATAGTCCTGCGGAGGCGCGATGCCAGTCAGTGGATACAGCATTCGCAACAGGGTCGGTTTTGACAGGGACATCGACGCGCAACCTGGTACAGACGCCAGCACATCAAGCTACTACAATCTGTCAAATATCTTTAATAGATTTTCAGCAACCAGTAATAATCAATAATGTCTCATTTAGAGCTGTATCCACTAACTTAGCGTGGGCTGATCGGCTCCATACTGGACAGGCCTGCGGAAAAACAAAGCGCCATTCCAGTTGTTCGCACGACTTGAGCAGATGCCTCCCATCTGGTGGATACGTTAGGCGACAGAGTAACTGATTTCTGGGATGCACTTTCTGTTTGACATTTTCGCAGTTTCTCCGGGAGGGACCTATCCAAAGTGATGCCAAGATACTTTGGGTGAGTACTGTAGTCAATGTAGGTGATTGGAACCCCTTTCCATGAGATATTTAATGTTCGTCCCGCTTTTCTGTTACGAACGTGGAATGCGCATGACTGCGTTTTAGAGGGATTTGGTTTCAGGTTTCAGGGCGGTGGAAAGGTTGTTTTCAATCTCCTCAAAGTAAACTGCTTGGCAAGAGGTCTGCGTACAGAAAGAGGGTTGTGTTTGGGCTCACCGGTTGATCATTAGTGTAGATGTTAAAGAGCAGAGGGGCCAGTACATTGATTACACTAGGCATTGCTATGTGTGGTCACTATTATTTTATTTTTAGTAGGTACTAGGTCAAATAAGAAAAATATTGATTCATAAATTCCCTTTATTCATTTCAAAAGGGTTATTTATTTTCCTAGTGCGACGCCGCGCCGTCGGTTTCTTTTTTCTATTCGATATTCACTCTCCAAATATTTCGTGCTCGTCACACATCTACAAAAGAATTAGAGAAATAATAAAAATAAGTGTTTTGTATGTTTATGGGCACTGAATTACAAAACAATGTTGAAAAAGCTCGTCTAATAGTAACTTATTCAAGATGGTTATAATTTGACGTTACAAACGTTCAGCAGTCGTTTTACTGTTGTCAATTAGCACGCCATATTATAAAATTCTATACAAAAAACAAGGTGAACAGTTTTTGTAAACGTCAGCGTAGCAGGCCTGTTGCAGGCCTGCTAATAAGACCGCATAGTACAAAAAAGCAATGCAGTTCAACTTCTGCCCTGCTATAAGAGGTGATAGTAAGCCCCCAGGAAGAACTTCCTACAATGCTGTATGTTTTCCCTCTCGGCACATAATATCGGTTTTATTTTTATGTAAAACCGCTATATTGATGTGCCTCCGGAAAACATACAGCATTGTTTATGAAGACGTGTTTGTTATCTGCTGGTGAAATATTAATTATAGGTAAAAACACAACGCTATGATGATTAGCAAATGTTTATTCTGAGAATTAAGTAGATACACATGTAATGATTTATTTATATTGTTATATTGTTACAATAATGTTTTTTAATTCTAATAAAAAATAACTGATCTTTACAGATAAAAGTAACGATAATTACGTTCAATCAATTAAGATGTTCTACGGATTAATCAAATTCTGTAGGAATGTATTACCGATGATTGATTAAAATGATGATTGCTTACGAAAAATACAAGACATTCTTTGTAATTTAAGTAGAAGTAAATGTATTGAAAAATGAATTACGACTGTCTTTATGTAGTTCTATTTCGCGACAGTAATGATTAAAGAAGGTGTTGGCTGATTTCCAATTACCTCGTGATAAAATATCGTCAATTGGTTGGTTATTTAACCAATTTAAGGAAGCTACTGCTGACCTACAGCTTCCCGGAGATGCATGAATGCCGCTATCTCTGAGAACTGTGCGTACCCAGTTCCCAATTACAGTGCGTGACGCAGCTTTTGTGTTACTAAATACAGTGATAAAAAGATTGTTCAAATTGTTAACTTCAGATCTCTTTGTTACCGTTTTTTCTATTAAAAGTCTAACTAAAGTGACAGGGCATATGTTTTTATCATTATGTTGTAAAAGTTTCCATGCGGACTGTCGATAATAGTGTGTATCGGTTTTAGATCCAAATGCAGGTATTAAATATATATTATCGCCGTCATCAAAGAAGCTGTCATTTGAGATTTTCAGCAAGGTCAGGTCGTGAACCCTACGACCTGATGCCAGCAATAAAACTGTGGCTGTTCTACGTGCTAAATCGAACAATGTGTCTTTTGGTGCATTTGATGACAGCCAATTTAGTACGATACGTGGATCCCACGTGAACGATGGCCGTACTTCTTTTGGTTTGGCTACTCCTATTGCCTTAAGGGTGTGTTTTATAATAAAATTAGAAAAGGATTGCTGTTCCACATGAGGGCCACAAAAAGTTAAGACTGCCGATTTGTGGACAAGGATAGTACTATAGGACAAATTCTCTTTTAGATATAGAAACATTAAAAATTTAGCGACATCAGCAGGATGAGGACATTTTGGGTTTACTTGAGAGTTGGAGCACCATCTCAACCACCGTCTAATTGGTGACAAATAGGTTGACAAAGTTGAGCGCCGCCAGCTCTTCTTTAGTAGTTCTTTTTCCTCTGTGGACCAGTCTTTTATTTGGGCACCCCACCCCCAATTTTCCAAACTTTCAGGGTCAATGTCTGTACCTGTGGGGGAGGCTGTGATGTTGTTACATCTATCATGGTCTCCGACAGGTTCAGAAGTTCGTGTGGATGGTCCAGAGCTCTGGATTTCAGGTCTTGAAGCCAGAAAGCTCGAGGCCACTCTGGAGCCACCACCAAGTAAATACCCGTTGCATTGTTCAGGTGTGCCAGAACTCTGGGCAGCAAGCTGGGAGGAGGAAACACCCACGCTAGCCCATGGTTCCATGGTCTGCTGAAGGCATCTATATAGTTTGCCGATCGATCTCTGCAGTCTAGAGATACGTAGTTTTTTACTACCGCGGTTTCTTGTGTCGCAAACAAGTCTATTTGTGGAAGCCCCCACTTCCGAAAGACTTCCGCTGTTGCTCGAGGTAGAAGATGCCATTCCACGGGTGGTTTTCCTCGTGAAAGCCTGTCCGCTATTATATTGTATCTCCCGGTAGATAATGGGCTGATAGGGTTATGTTGAACTTGTCCGTCAGGCTTAATAGTTTGAAGGTTAGGGCTAGTAACCCTAACGATCTGGTTCCTCCCTCCTTCCGGATATATGCAATCAGGGTTCGATTGTCTGATTGGATCAGTACGTGCGACTTTTGCAACGTCTTCGCATTCAATTTGATTGCCGCTACTACTGCATATAGCTCCTTTTTGTTGCAGTGCCATCTTTTTTGGTGCGTTGTCCATGCACCTGACATTAGATTCCCATCTATGTGGGCGCCCCAGCCCCAATCCGAAGCATCCGTCGCAAGAAAATGGGTAGCAGGCTTTTTGTGTATAGGCAATGTGTGACTTGTGGCTCCGCGCCACCACATTATCTCTTGGTACACAACTTGAGGCAGCAGCTGTTTTTGACGGGGTCGTGTTTTGTTGAAGTGTCGCAGGAAGATTTGCATCTTTCGACAGTGTAGTCTTCCTCGGGGAACAACAAAGTTGGCGAAGTTTAACTGACCCAGCAGACTTTGCAGTTCCCGGAGGTTGATGTGATTTCTCAACAACGACCTGTCTAGTGTATAGTTTATGCTTTGTCTCCTTTTTATTGGTAGAGACATTGTATTTACAGCTGTTTGCCAACGTATGCCCAGGTATTCTAAATCTTGAGTTGGTATCAAGACAGATTTTTGGCGGTTGATTTGCCAGCCCAGATGTTCCAAGTGCCTCACGGCTTCCGCAGCCTGAAGACATAACTTGGATTGGTCTTGGTTGACCAGAAGGAAGTCGTCTAGGTAGACTAGCACTCGACATCCCTTCGCACGCAAGGTCTCCGCGACCCAGCATGTTACAGAGGAAAATAGGTGCGGCGCTGAAGCCAGCCCGAACGGTAAACATGTCATCTCGTATAACTGGTGTTTGTAACTGATTCTTAAGAAAGGCCGGTGAGATTTTGCTGCCCGTAGGTGAAAATAAGCCTGGGATATATCTATTTTTATCATCCAGTCTCCAGGTTGAAGAAAATCTGGGACTGAGGTGTGAGAAATCAGACGAAAATGTTTCGTTTTTACGAACTTGTTCAATTCTCGAAGATCGAAAATTGGGCGCATCGATCCGTCGCTTTTCTTCCGCAGAAAAAGCTTGGAGATAAAACTGGGCGTTTTCTTGGAAACTAGCCGCAAAACACCTTGATCCAATAGATCTTTGATTGTCTGAGACATTCCAGGGGATGGCTTGGTTGCATATTGCGTCATGATCCTTCTTGTTGTCATTAACAGAGGGGGTTTTTTGTAAAGGGGTATCCGAAACCCCGAAATTGCTGAAATTATGAATTTGTTTGCACCAAGTGCTTGCCAACGGTTTTTGAATAAAGTTAAACAACCTCCCCTGAAATGTGTTGGATAGTCACTTTTTTCCGTCTTTGTTTCGAAATGAATAATTTTTAGTTTGTTTGTAACCGTCGCTTTTCCCTTTGTACGTTTGTTTCGTTTGTTGTTTTTTGTAGGTATCCCGAAAATTATAATTTTTAGTATTTTGTGTCTGGGGTCTGTATTTGGAGGTAGATGGTGTTGGTTCCTTGTATTTTGTTTTGAGTTGGTCCTTAGTTTTGTGAGCTTGTGGTGGTGATAACCAGAAATGAGGCCCTCCGAGGGACTGGATAAGAGACGTAAGTTTTGTTTTGTCAAATAAAAACTCTTCACTGGGGGGTATATTACTAAGCGCAGCTTGAATACTTTTATCAGGAATTTCCAGAATTATTCTTTTACGTCTAGTCTCAATACATTCGGCCCTTTTACCGCAAATTATTTGCAAGGTTTGTTCAGATAATTTATAAGACGACGACTCATTACCGAATGTTTCAGAAATTTTATTAAAGAGGTTATCGGGTTTTAATTCGGCAGGATTATTGTGAGCCCAATCAATGATGCCCTGTAAACCGGATTGCAATAGTTCCCTTTGATGTAACAAGGCGTTGGTAGCTGCAGCCATGATTTCCTCCGTTGAGGCCAAGAAATCTTTTCCTTTGTTCAGACAACACAGTTCATCGTTAATTTTTAAATTGCAAAAGCCCGGAAACGCGAGCATTTCTAACAATACCTTCTTATAACGAATATGTTGCCACGTGGGGGTATTAAAATGCTGCAAACTTATTAACTGACGTAACCGTTTTTCATCAGCTGATTTAAGAATTTTTGACGTGACAACGTCTTAAATTAGGTTGCGGCTGGGAGTCACTTATGAAAAAGTGTAACGCTCGGTAACGTTACGTTCTTATTTTCATTTAATTCCTTGTTCCTATTGTGCAATTTAATTATATTCATATCAATAAATATTCTACCGAGAAAAAGACGTTGTCACGTAAAATCTTCGCCCGTAAAACCGACTTTACAGGCAACCATTTTTTTTTCTCATCGAAACTAGTTTTACAGGCGCCCAAATCCAACGACCTAGGCGTTTCTGTTGACGGATTAGTCAAAAAATCATTGTTGATAATATCTGCTTGTTCGGTCACGTCACTTGTGTTTACAGTAGTCTGCGGTACATATTGTTGGTGCATTATAAAGTTTGTAAGAAAACTGACCTGGTTGTATAACGCGTCGATCCGGGGATCGACCGTTACCTGTGAATCCCGCTTTTGTTTCTTGCGTGGAGGTTCCTTTCGTTCGGCTTCGCTGTCCGATGAACTGCTAGCGCACGAAGAGTCCTCCTTTTCTTGTCCTAGATCCCTCTCGGAAGTTGGCGAGTTCGAAACGATCGACCGATTGGCTCCGGCGGTAGCCTCATCGGGTTCGTCACTCGGCGCGGGATTCATAACGAAAAAACCGGTTTTTTAAAGGTTAAGATTGAAAATACATCCAATAATAAATGCACTATCAAATAGTCTAACACTATGATAAATAACTTTTTTTAAATGTTAAACGATTAACCAAATATTTTTGGATTTCGACCGCACGCGGCGAAAGTACACAACGCTATGAATTCGAAAAGTGACAGCGGTTCCCGCGTCCTAGCTGGCACAGAGTAAATACAACACCGGCGATAGTGACGCCACCTGGTATTCTTAAGTTAAACTAAAGTATCCGTACTATTGACCGCGCAAATAAGGCTAAGTATACACTGCTTCTTCATAAACAATGCTGTATGTTTTCCGGAGGCACATCAATATACATAATATTATTTTTATTACGTCCATACTAGAGACACATATTGTTTGTTACGTCAGAAAATAAAATAGCAGTACAGCAGTACGAGTACGAAACTAAACTAAGCCAATGATGTAAAGTCAGAAATCATTGTCTGTAAACTTGTTTGATGTTGCCCATATAATAAAGTTCTTACCCACAGAAGTTTATAATGGAATAACTCTTTATATTATTGATCAGACAGCCATCTGGCGATGATGTGTAAGCTTTTTAGAAGATTCCTTCCCTGCTGAAACTTTTTATTGAAAACAATCTGAATCGTAAGTTTAATTTCAGGAAACAATTTCAAGCAGAATATTTTAGGTACACTACGAAAATAATAAACTCAAGCTTAAATTATTATTTTTACTGCCTTTGAAAAATGGTGCAGTTACGGTTTTAGTTCCAGGGTTATTTAAATCTTATCTGTGGCAATTTTTCGATTTATCGGTTTTTGGGTAGACATTGAAATGTCAAAAAGACAAAATGGCTTACATTAGCTTTATTTGTTTAGTGTTTTCGACATTAAAATGTAACGGCAAAACGTGAAAAGTGAACAAAGTTTGATACTACGGCAACTATGTTGCACAACACAGGGCATTATGGTCCGAACGAGGCGCCAATTAACATGGGAACGCCCGTTAATATGACACCAATGAGTGGTCATATGAATATTACTCATAACATTAATAATTTGAGCAAAATAGCCCACCAAGGCGTCCCAGCGCCTAGCGGGCACTACAACCTTCCGGACTATGCACATTACAACCACTCTCCAATAGGTATGCCGCCACAAATGGGTCAATTTCCCAGCTATCAACAATTGGGTTTCCAACAATCCTACATGAATCAAAATGCAAATAATATGAACGAATTACCATTCCCAAACGGTATGTTTCCTATGAATTTGAATATACAGAACGAGCATAACGCTAGTATGATGAATTATGCTTATGATAAGAGAGTAATTGAGTCAGCGAGGCAGGAACACTTTAAAGACCAGAATATGCGAAAAATGCCTTTGAATATACCTCAAATACCAAATAAACTGTACAACAAACAAATTGGCGGGAACAACGACTTCTTACACAACAATATGTATGAAGAAACTCAACATAATCTAGATTTAAGCATGAAAACTCAAGAAAAACTCCAAATTAACAGCACTAGACGGAAAAACATCGAAAACACCGTGAAATTAATTGAAGATATTCTAATTCACTCATCCAATAAGCCTAAAGAAGTACCAGAAATTATTCCTATGCTACCTAACACCACAAAAATCGACTTACCATCAGATATGACTGTTGAAAATGTAACAAAAATGTCAACAAACATCCCGGACTCAAATACTGATCCACTAGCAGAATCTTCACCACACGTAACAATTGATGCTACAAATAAGGACAATGATGAACCAAATCCAACAGACACTGACAGTAGAGACAAACGAAAAGCAGAAAATGACATTTCATCGGAAGATGAAGAGGTAACACCTATAGGAATTACGCAACATTTCATTAGAGAGGATGCAGAAGTGACAACCGACAATAGTATTGTTATAAAGGTTGAGAAAGCAAGTTGGGCAGACTCGGAGTGCTATACACCTTTCTTGAAAGACTGTCATGGGTTTGAGAGGGACGAACATATTATGAATTATAGAATTATCGAAGGTGACTGTAGTGTTGCCGAAGCTGTTGCTTCTTATAAAAATGGTAATTATGGTTTTTATTACTAGCTACTTAAAGAGTATCCAGCCGGATATTCAGCGGGATACCTAATATCCGGCCATCCAATTCAAAACCCATTCTGCCTATATGTAGAATAAGTATTAGGTATTATGATTTTTATTTCTAGCTAAGTACAGTCAGTTATAGCAATTAGCTGATGTATTATATATTAGATTTTTTTAAATACGATTCTCTAAATTTTAATATTTCTTTTTTATTTTATTTACATTTTTTTTAGCAAAAAATATCTCAACCATTTATGCAAAGGCGGGTCAGCTAATTGCTATAACTGACTGTACATATGTTGATCATGTATTTAACAAGAAAAAAATGTGACCCAATGTATGCTTTTATATTTTCTAACATGACAATATTATCGTGGATGTCCATGTCCTCCATAAAATGCATGGAATATGTGCACGTTTTACCGTTATCGTGGACAGAAATTTCCGTACATTTAACCTTTCCTATGTTATCGTGGTGCCGTGGACGTCCATGACGATATTGTCACGTTAGGAATTTTAAAAGCGCACATTGGTCATGGTCATTTGTCATTGATCGTGAGGTTCTGGGTTCAATTCCCAGCCTAGACATTGTTATTGAGTTTTACTGTTACAAAATTCTCAATAGCAGCTCTTGGTTCAGAACTGTATTAAAAAAACTGGCCAAGTGCGAGTTGGACTCGCACACGAAGGGTTCCGTACCACAAGGCAAAAACCCCGAAAAATACGTTTGTTGTAAACGTATTTTTCGGGGTTTTCCCTTAAATATTTATTTTATTCTGTTTTTAGTATTTGTTGTTATAGCGGCAACAAAAATACATCATATGTGAAAATTTCAACTGTCTAGCTATCACGGTTCATGAGATACAGCCTGGTGACAGACAGACAGACAGATGGACAGTGGAGTCTTAGTAATAGGGTCCCGTTTTTACCCTTTTGGTACGGAACCCTAAAAAGGCATTAGGCTCGCCCCCTCTTACTACATGTCTATTTCATATTGATTTTCCATTATTTAAAAATCAATTCATCATAATTACAGACATAAAACCAGAAGGAGTATTCGAATGTCCGCACTGCGCACTCCTCTTCAAACACCCAAAGAGATTTGTAATCCACAATAAATGGCATACATTCGGCCTAACGAACATTAAAAGAATGGAGAACGCAAAAGTAAGAGAACAACAGAGGTTTGAACGAAAAGAGGCGAAGATTATAGAGCGAATGAACTCTAAAGATGTAACGGATATCAAGGTGGACGGAAAAGTGTTTCCTTGTAAAGATTGTGATAAGGTGTTCAGTGCTAAAGGGAGCTTGAAGAATCATAGGCAAAGGTGAGTTCATTGACGTGTAAAAGTGTTTGTTCAAACCTACTTACAGAAAATAAATCATTTATCATTATCATTAAAATATTTTACAGAAAATAAATAATTAGTATTTACCATAATCAGCCTATAATGTTCCCACTGCTGGGACACAGGCCTCCTCTCAATGAGAGGGAGTGGGCCGTAATCCACCACGCGGGCCCAGTGCGGGTTGGTGGATGTCACATGTCTTCGAATTTTTGGTTCTACACATGCCGGTTTCCTCACGATGATTTCCTTCACCGTTTTGAGAGCAGTGGTGATGAAATAATTTACACAAAGTAAAGCGCCTGTCTGGGTGCGAACCTACGACCTACAACTCGTAAAGTCGTGTCCGTGACCACTGGGCCACCACTGCTCTCAATAGTATTTTGTCACTAGGATTTTCTTCCGTATTGTTACGTATATACAAGGTCAAATTAAATTAACTAACGAAATTTTACATACTTTGCAGGTATCGATTATGATAAAACTGTGAATTTACGCCAGTTCATTTAATTTGATCACGTATACACTAAAAGGTAGACCCAGAACAACTGTCTGTTGGTCATACAAATAATAATTTCGACCGGGAATCAAACATGCGACACAGCACAGGAGTCAAACGCTCAGTCACTACGTCAACCATGACATCTACGCTCATTAATCATTATGAGACAACTGTAAACTTTTACTTTCTAACTCTAGCTTTTAGCTAGCCTTTTTTAGCATGGGGATCCATGGACGCCACCGCTACAAACACTGATCAATAGTTTTTTTTTTTTTAATCTAATATTTGGAGGCTTCAGTGCACTCTAGGTGACTATGCCAGCCTCATGGGATCATTCCTATAGTAGCGTAATGGGCATCTTGCATGCTGCGATAGCAGAATGCAAGCCACCCATTACTCCACTCTATCCCTCTCACCCCCACACACACACACATCACCAACTATACCTAAATACCTACACCCACAACACATACACACACACACCCCCACACACCTACACAAATACACATACCCACCCAAATACACACACACACCCACACAAACACAAATACGCACCCCCAAATACAGTTCCTGACCTACATTCTCTCCCCCTCTCTATCCTTTCTCTCTTTCAAACACCGTTTTAGGAACCTGTAAACACTCTGGGCCTCTTCAGTCACTGGCTGGTTCAGAATCAAATTGATTCCACCATTGTGGAGATCAATATTTGTCAACAGGTTCCTCCTCAGTTCGCGATACTGGTCACATTCCACCATCACATGAATTATATCCTCGGGTACCGGACATGCATCGCACAGTGGCGATGATTTAACCCCCATAAGATTATAAAACTTGTTTAGTGGAACATGACCAGCCCGCAACCTGAGAGCCGCAACTAATGTCTCCCTGGAGAGGCTGGCACATTCGAACCAAGGCACTGAACCCGGTGTGTCCTGTATGGTATAGTACCAAGCACCCTTTGTTTGTGAGCACTCTCTAAACGACTTCTTCCATTTCTCTCTACACACCCTTTTAGCCTCTGGGATAATCTCCCAACCGTAGGGCTGATTCAGTACATCCACACCATCATCCACTGCATTCCCAGCCAACTGATCTACAATCTCATTCTCTAGCAATCCAACATGGGAGGGTATCCACTGAAACTCGACACAAATATTTTCTTGCTGCAATCTGTGTACTAGACCCAAGGCTTCATAGGCTATCGGAATACCTCGGATACCCGAGACACACCGAGCCAAATGCTGTAGAGCGCTTCTGGAATCTGATAATATAACTATCTTTTGTTCCCCTACACTACTAGCATATGATAATGCCTCTGTGATCGCCGTAAGCTCTGCTCTCATCACCGAGACATCCTCATGCAACCTAAGTTGCATATGTATATTCCTTTGTGGGTCTAGGAATGCTGCACCTACCCCCCTTGTGCCCCTTGATCCATCTGTGAATAATTTATAATATTCACTGTATCTGTCTCGAGCTTCAGCCAATACCCTGTCACGTAGCTCCATAACATTATACCCTCGTTTAGGTCTATCCATACTGTCACATGTACTATGGATGTAGGATCTTACATTGATATTTGAAATCCATGTGTCTAACATAAACATCTCCAATTGGTCACTCTTATAAATAACCTTATCAACTAATTGTTTATGTACCTCTATCAAAACTGGCTCATTTTTCCCTCTCCAGTGTCCCTTTAAGCTAGCAAGTTCGCCTATCAAGTCTTTTGTACTATTAGAGAGTGAAGCTGTTCGCAACCAATATCTGCACCCAAGCCAAAATCTTCTAACATCGAGAGGTTGCAAACACATTTCACTCTCCATTACATGGATTGGTGTAGTTCTTATAAAATTACCACATATCCTGAGAGCTCTATTCTGTAAAATACTTAGTTTTCTTAAGTGAGTTTTAGCACTGCTACCATACAAAAAACCACCGTAATCAATTCGGGCTCTAATTAATGAAATATAAAGCCTGCGAAGATGTTTTGGGTGTACTCCCCATGACTTACCCGCTAGGGTCTTGAGGATATTTAAAAATTTGTATGCTTTTTCACATATTTCATTAATATGAGCCCCCCAACGCAACTTACTGTCCAACCATAGACCCAAATATTTAATTTTACTATGCACCTTAATTTGTATTGAGTTTATTTCTATCGAGATATTGTAATTTTTCCTTGTTTTATTAAAAGTACATAAACTAGTCTTAGATTCTGATATAAATAAACCAATATCTCCAAGTAATTTTATCATAATATGTAAGGAATCTTTCATGCATATTACCGCCTCCTCCACATTCTTATTATCTATAGACTTATACAAGACAAAATCATCTGCATATTGTGAAATACTGACGTTTTCGATACTTTTACATATGTTCATAGTGACAATATTGAATAGTAAAGGCGACATTGGATCTCCCTGTGCTAAGCCTCTATTTGTATGTCTCGTTACCATACTATTGTTATCACCCAATATAACTTGACATTTTCTATCTGACAAAAAATTCCACAAATATTGATTAATTTTATAACTAACCCCTATGTTTTCCAAAACTTCAACTAACGATCTTATGTTTACATTATTATAGGCGCTATCTATGTCAACAAAACAGGCTAATGTGGGCGTGTTTCTAGCAAATCCTACTTGTATTGTTGTTATCAAGCGCGTCAAATTATCTAAAGTAGAATGAGCTTTCCTAAAACCTACTGTAGCTGTAGAGAGTAATTTCTTCTTCTCTACATACCATTCCAATCGTTTCCCTAGAATATGGTGGAATGTTTTACACATACATGACATGAGCGAGATGGGACGAATAGACGACAATAAAGTAGGATCTTTTCCCGGTTTTGGGATTGGAACAATTCTAATATTTCGCCACTGCTGGGGCACTAGCCCAGTTTGCAAGATTAAGTTAAAAATGTGCAACAGAAATATTTTACCAGACTTAGAAAGATTAAAAATCATTGAGTATGCTACATTATCGGTGCCCGGCGAGGTGTCTTTGCTTTTCAGAGAGTTTTCCAGTTCATTCATTGTTATCTCTTTACTCAAACTGCAGTCCCCCCTGTCTCTTAGTTCTGGAGGTACTTCCCCAACAGTGTCAGGAGTCAAGGAATGCAATAACTGTTTGGCTTTTAAAGGATCTACTGTTTGTCTTGCTTTTATACCCTTCATCCATCCCATCTTCCTCCACATTTCTGTAGCAGATGCTTCATTATCTATGCTTGAACAAAACTCTGACCAACCTTTATGCCGGGACTTCTGTATAGCTTTTTGGGCGTGTATTATTCCATTTTTGTACTTGTCATAATTATCTGGGGTTGGGTTCCGTCGCACTTGAGCTAAAGCTAGCCGACGTTTTGCAACAATTTGTGAGATCTCTGAATTCCAGTATGGTTTTGGGGTAAATTTAGAACTGGGGTCCTGACACATTTTTATCCATGGAATGGTCTCTTCGGCTACAAGGTTTAATTTGTGTTCAAACAGGTTATAATCAGATTGCACATCGCCTGACGGTACCAAAAATGCAAACTCCTGCTCTGTCTTCTGCCGGAACTCTACCCACCGGGCCTCCCTGTAATTTCTTTTCTTCATATATGCATTAGATTTTTCATAACCGAGTGTGGATTTGATAATTACGTGATCACTACCCAACGTTTCATTCAGGGGATTCCAGGTCACTTTTACTGCTATGTCGCAGGTGGCAAACGTTATATCCGGCGACGACTGCTGCAAATGTCCATTCACCATTCTGATCCTTGTAGGTCTTCCATCGTTCATGCATACATAGTCATTTTCAAACATTGCTCTATAAACTCTCTCACCTCTTGTGTCTGTTTTACATGACCACAATGTATGGTGTGCATTAAAATCCCCAGCCAATATCGTTTTTGAGTTGCACAGGCTAAAGACCTGGTCCCAGTCAGATTGGCCTACATTAGCTGATGGTGGGCAATATATGTAGATGATGTTGGTCAGCCCCGGCACATTCAGCACCTCTGTAATAAGGATCTCAATACTACCATTTGCAGGTGTAAAAGATCTTTGCACCATTCTAATTGACTTATGATAAAATATACACACACCTCCATATCCATCTTCCCTATCAGCTCTAATAATATTGTAATCCTTTATCCTTATGGTAACTTCTTCTGACAACCATGTTTCGCTTATAAGTGCAATGTGTATTTTTTCTTGCTGGAGCAGCAATTCCAATTCCCTACATTTAGTTGGTAAGCTGTTTGCATTCCACTGAGCCACATTAACTGTACTTTTATTGTAACTAGCCATTAAACTGTCAGTCCTCCCAGTAACTTCCACACGGATTCCATAGTAAAGTATTCTTTCAGCCAACCAATAACTTCTCCTACTATATATTTCAGTACCCCTGTCAGCTTCATTTCAAACTCCATATCTGAACAGATAATCTCTTTCAATCTGGATATCACCACGCGTAACTCAAATCTTTTCTTCTCATCGGCATCGTTTTTATTTCCTTCCTGTGTTCCACAATCAAAACTTGAGATCCAGTCAAATTGATTTTTATTTGCGGAACTTTTACCCTTCTCGTCAGGCTTTTTCAGGCGACGACGCACCGTGGTCACTGTGCGACGTTCTGTTTTAGAAGGTGTTTTCACCACTTCTGCATAACTCACCTCCCTCGGGGTACAAGATGTGTCTCGTACTTTTTCTGTCTCACTCTCCACGGTCTCTGTCACTTCTGCTGTTGAGAGGTCGGCTTCTCTCTGATAATTGTTTTTGGTCCCATATCCTGCATAGCCACCTACCTCTTTTAGTGCCATTTTGTATGTACACTGGTTCCTTGACATCACTTCTCGGATATTTTTCTCCCTCTTGAACACAGGACAAAGTGATTTCACAAGTGCCATATGACCACCCTTACAATTAATACATTTGATGTTTGTAGTCTCGCAATTTTCATGTTCTCCTCCACATTTCGGACATATCTGAGTTTTCCTTGGACAATTATTTCTACTATGTCCATACCTCCAACATTTCGAGCACTGTGTAACAGGGAACATAAATGGTTCCACCTTCATTCTACATCCATATGCTTTTACATAAGGTGGAGAGGCCGGACCTTTGAAGCAAATGCGCACTGTCTCACTCTCAATAAAAGTTCCATTTTCATCCTTCTTTTTCAATCTTTTAACCGCTATTATCTCCACACTGCTTTCCAATGTATTCATAATATCTTCATTGGACAAATCCATTTCTATATCTCTTATCATTCCATACGAGTATAGTATCTCGCCTGATCTTCTACAAGTCCAGCCTCTATCTTTTATACTCTGACATTCCATCAGACTTACAGAGCTTTCATAGTTGCTAAATCGTAGCACAACTTTGTATGGACTCTTATATGTGACTTTTATAATGCCTTGAATTCCTGTTTCCTTCAGAATCTTAGCCATACCAATTTGTTTTGGTAAATTTTCTTTACATGAGATTGTGACCTCACACAACTCATCGTGCTCGAGACTATCAGAACTGTTACAGTTTGGTTTTTTTCCCCTTCCCACTGTAATCCATTCCCCTCTCTCCTTAGAAGCAGCCCTTTTATTACCGACTTTATTTGCCCTCCTATCCTTGCTACTGTCTCTGTCTCTGATTTCATTTTGTGTTAGATCAACCTCCATAATTTTCCTTCCTGTATCCGACCCAATAATGATATGATTTATTTCTTCCTGGGTCATTGTTCCCGTGACCATCAAATTCTCCTCTTCACCATCCCCACTGTCGTCACTATCCATCACAAACACTAAAAAACACTTAAAATTCTAGTTATTATTTTATAAGTTAGATGTGGGTAGACCCATAAATTTTTCTTAATCACACTATGTGTCCTAATCGTCACTGTTTGCAATATATCACAACTAATTTACAACTTAAACACTATCAGTACATTACTAGTCCTTGTATCACCAGAAATATAACACATTAACTGCTATTTGTTACGCAAACGATATCTATACCGTCGATAAACAACCGTACGCGGCGGTAGCGCGGGCGCAACTGTGATCAATAGTTGTGTAACAGTTTACGTTCATTATCTTCAATTATCTTCTCATACCTAATCATCGAATGTTACCGATGGAGCCGGAATAAAAAAAAAAAAAAAAAAAAAAAAACTAGCTGCGCCCCGCGGTTACACCCGCGTAAATGTCGATCCCGTGGGAATATCGGGATAAAACGTAGCCTACATTGACATATATATTACTAGCGTAAGGACCGGGCTAACCGCGCGACTAAATGGCACCAACGCGCTGGCCCTAAAATGACGGTTTTAGGGCCAACGCGACTCAGTTGACAGTGGTGCGTGGGAGGGAGAGAACATGTATATGCCTGTCATAAAAATGCCTAGTTGCGTGGTAAAAGGCTGCAAAAATTACGATACAAAAATTAAAAAGAAACATGGGATATCGTATCATCGGAATGTAACCTTACATTATTTTTGTTGCAATTAAATGATTAAATAAACACATTTTTATCTACAGCGACAATTATTTTACAATGGCGGCCATTGTGTGGCCAATGGCTGACAATGGCTCCTCGATGTGAACAAAGTAACCTTGTACGGACGTAATTTTTTTATTTCTGTTTTAATTTTGTCCTATGAACGTAGTGTAAGTAATTTTGAATTTTGGTACCAAATTAGGAGAAGACATACGTATCAACGATTTTTATACATTACGCGATTGCGAATACGATACAAATAAAATTTAAATTACAGATTTCCAAACTAAGGAGAAGGCTTTTTAACTTCATGACAACACTGTCAATGAATCAAAATAGGTAATAATATAAGAAAACCAAACAGTATTTTATTGCAAAATGTGCAATATGCAGTCTATTTGCTGCAAAAACTAGCTAGGTTTTTTTTGTAATATTACTAAATTTTGATTTCGACTGTCTGAAATGTGATATATTGAGAATCTTATATTTTCAGAATCTGGTATTTTGAGAATCTGGTATTCTGAGTTTAAAGGATATCGGCATGCAACTGACTTATACTGACTGACGACATAATGTGATAAAAAAACGCACGAACAAGGTTACGTCGTCGACCTATGCACCGCTGCACTCACGTAGTTCGTATGATTTATGACAGATGGCGTTACTTTTGCTTGTATGAAGAACGTCTATGTAAAATGTTCAGATGGGCGTATCCTTACTTTTGAAATCATTGGTAGCCTATAATTATGTTAATCCAATCTAGATTTTTAAACAAATTGTAATAAATAATTACTTGTTTTTTTTTTATTTTTTGAAAATCATACTTTAATTCCTTTTCAGAACACACCCCACCCGCATAAGAGAATGCAAAATCTGTCACAAAGTAATATCAAGCTGGATGGCTCTTCGAGCGCACTTGGCGACTCACTCGGACTCAGGGCTCGGCTACCAGTGTAGCGACTGTCCTAAGAGGTTCAAGTACTCACACTCACTGGCTAAGCACTCTGATACGCACTTGGTAAGTACAGTCACATCCAGAAATATGTTCATCACCTTGAGGGCTATTTTTGTCTGCTCATTGCACGATAGAATCTGCTTTGCTGACCCAGTATTTTTCTTCGTAATATACATATTTTGTCGTTATGTCAATACCGCAAGAAGACATTCAGCCGTCATCAGTGATAGATTTGTTTTTTTTTTGTAAAATGGCCAGTTGTATGCTATTTAGATCTTTGTTATCAAGTAATTAATTAAATACAGTTCTCTATGCATTGGACAATGTTTTATTAAACTTGCATTTAATAAACCCGTTGATTTTTTACTACTATCCGTCCGGTTTCCGCTCAACCGACTGTCCGGTAGCCAGATATTCAGAAATCCTTACTTAATCTTTACCGAATATGCAGTATCCGACCAAATCATCAATCCATTTCACTTCTGCTTTAATAAATTGGATCATCTGCCTAGCCTTTACCCTTTGCTTTAATAAATTGGATATTCGTCATAATTATATTTTATTACTAGATTCTGCCCGCGACTTCGTCCGCGTAAAATTTCACCCTCTTAGGGGTGGAATTTCGAAAAACCCTTTCTTAGTGGATACCTACTCTTCACAAAGAACACACCCTCCAAATTTCATGTCTCTAGGAGCAGCGGTTTAGACTGTGCGTTGATATATCAACAATCAGTCAGTTTATCATTTTATATATATAGATTACGCAAGTAAATACCACTTCATACCGTGTCTTGAAAGAATGTTGTTTATTGTATTGCAATGTTTTATTATTTAATTTAATTTTTGTTATTATCTAATTTAATTTAATTGTTGTTATATATCTAATTTAATTTAATTCTTCTATTTTCTATTAATTTAATTTATTTATTTGTTTTTAAGTGTAATTATTGCTTCTGACATTGTATGCCTAAAATTGTATTGTAATTGAGTCTATGTTACTTGATCAATAATAAATAATAATAATAATAGTTAATTGATTATTATTATTAATTGATTAATGATGATTTTGACTTATTAAATAATACCAATATCTGCCCGATGTATGTACTAAAACTAGTGTTTAAATTGTTTGTGTAATTACTTACAAACAGGATTGAATGAACTGGGAAATAAATGATTATTATAATTTTTTTTATTTTTTTTTATTAATTTTGACAACAGGAAAAAGTTCACGCCTGCGCAGACTGCCCCAAAAAGTTCGGTTCGCAAGCCCTCCTGAAGATGCATATGAAAACCCACGAGCGAATGTTGCGCGGTGCCACATATAGGTGTACTTACTGCGGAAAAGGGTTCTTTGAGTCATATAGTTTGCAGGTGAGATTATAACATAAAGTTATGGATTAGCAAAGAAGTATTTAACCGACCTGATGGTAAGTACTCACTGCCGCCTTTATACATCACACTGACGTCACGTAAAATCCTGGATCGCGCAAGCAGAGTTATCCGTGCGATTAAAATACATACAACATCCCGACACCAACCATCGGACCCACCAGACATCACCCGTCTATACGGAGGATTCTTCCTTTTCTATAAAGGATGAGGAACTTTCCATCCTGTACTTTATACCTCTATAGACATCTGCAAAACCAGAGGCCTCGTAGGTGCGCCGTCATTCCAGAAACAAAGCTGAAATTACTTATTACATAATATTACTGATAATAGGCTAGAAAATTGTGAAAAACAAATGTTGAAGAGAAAAAAAAAAAAAAAACCTGTACAGATTGCATAAAAACTGGCTTGCGTGAAAAGGCTAGGAAGTGAACCCTGAGATGTCTGATGAGTGTGTATGCAGTGATATATGCAAAATACTTACAGCGTCGACCTCAATTAAATAATAAAAATTCAACTTGTTATACATTATCTAGACTATTACGTCTTAATTTTATTATAATAATTTGCAAAAGAAAAATACGTTTTGACAAATTAATTAATAATAATAATAAAAATTTATTGCGTAAAAGGTGTTGCAGTAAATACATTAAAAACAGTTGCACTTTACAATGAACACTGGTATACAACATAAATGGTTGGGGTACTGTCCTCTTAGATAGGCTACATAATAGCCTGTAGTAAAGAGAAACAGTGCCGTATCCCTCAAGAATGGAGAAATCAATTGCTTAGTGTTACAATTTAAAAAAATAATGATATTAGTTTTAATAACATTATCCATGTAGTTAAGAAACTTTTATATGTTATTGATCATCGGCTGCAATTTGTTTACGAGGGTGAGCGCTGATACCTATAATTACAAGATATTAAGTTATCTTAGCTTAGGTATTATTATATATATTAGCATTTATTGGCTGCAACTCCAACATACAACTCTACTTACCTTATGGCCTATTTTTGTTGTAAACCATATAATATATGTTTTTACTTGAAGGTGCAAATAAACTATTTTGTTGTATAAAGTCACTGATCTTGTGACTTTGTTTGACTTGTGACTTTGCCGTGACGATCTGCCCCTTATTTTCCGTATTACCATCTTCTTGATCATAACTACTACAAAATATGTACTTATTATCATTTCAGGTACATGAAAGAACACATCGTAATGAGAGACCTTACACGTGTGACATCTGTAACACCAGCTTCGGAACCAATTCTAGTCTCAAGAGACATTTGAAAGTGGTAAGTCTAATTTTATGGCATAAAATCAAATCATTTATTTCAGATAAATATCCATATAAAATGTGCTTAATTTTTTTTATTATTTTTAATAAATATTATTAAGATTTGACAGATTATTTTATGTTTAAACAAGACGATTGGCTACCATTAGTAGTGCAACGGTGAGGTTCGAAACCAAACCCTTTTAATTCTAGGCTGCGATACGTGTCGGTTTTAGGAGGCGCATGTGGCTAAGTAATAACAGCCACATGGGTCGATCGATCAGGTTAAGCTACGCTTGCCGCGGTTGGTCCGTGGATGGGTGACCATCTTTATATACCAAGACCCCTCCGTGTCTCGGAAAGCACGTTAAGCCGTTGGTCCCGGCTGTCGTTCGTGGATCTTTGACAGTCGTTACGGGTCGTCAGAAGCCCGAAAGTCTGACAACCAGGCTTACCAAGGGGTTTCGTATTACCTAGTAACTGGGTTGAGGTCAGATAGGCAGTCGCTCCATGTAAAATACTGGTACTCAGCTGCATCCGGTTAGACTGGAAGCCGACCTCAACATAGTCGTGAAAAGGCTAGGCAGATGATGCTACGTCTTGGTTTAAAGCAATGCTTGGTTTAAAGCAATGCTCGGGCTCAGTATAGTCAAATCTTTGATATTGTTAACACGCAATTTTGCCACTGTAGCGCAAAATTACTGTTGCTATTTCTTAGATTAATACGCTGCGTGGATGCCTTTAATAATTTGTTATCTCTTTTCTATAATTTTTACATACCGTAACATCACGCCTGTAATCCTCGAAGGGTAAGGCAGAGGTGTACCTACTTACCGTACACACATATTTCGCCAGTTATTTTAAGTGTTTAACTGTTTTCCTTCTTAGTTAGTTTTAATCATGATCTGGCAGTATGAGTAATTTACGCGGCCTACCCAAATGTCCTTTCTTTGGTATTGTTCGTCGAATCGTTGAGCGCCTCAAGTTCTGAGTTGAGCTGCACGATTTTTGACAAATGTGTGCACTGATTGAACAGGTCCGCTCAATCTGTGTGATTCTTTCCTCAAAAGACCATTTCAGATACCAATCTACATGGTCTTCACACGATCTGACCAAGATTTTGTCTGGACTTTAAAAGAGACTGTGACCTCTGAGTTTGTTTCGGCCTTTCTTCTCAGAATAGTCAGATAGGAAACGCCGACCTCATCTAGTTTAAAAAAATATAATTGACGTGTAAAAGTGGAACCGTGTACCTAGCTTCTGACGTTTCATAAGTTGAAATTGCAACGTAGGTTTATGTGAAAGAAATAATTATTTTGTTTTTGTATAATGTTTTGTTTGTGTCTTCTATCCTCAACAGTCCCACAACACAGCGAAGCCCCATCAGTGCAGTGTTTGCCGGCGCAACTTCTCAACGGAATCCATCAGGGACAGGCACGAGCTGAGGCTCCACGGGAACCCTGAGGACTTCAAGTTTCCATGCAAACAGTGTTCTTGCAAGTAAGTAGAATTAACAGAGTCTTTCTTAAGCCAGATGCGATAAGGTAGCCTATCATCGTCATCATTTCAGCCGAAAGACGTCCACTGCTGGACATAGGCCTCCCCCAAGCACCTCCACTTCAACCGGTTCTGTGCTTCTCGCATCCAACGGGTTCCTGCGGCCTTCACAAGGTCGTCGGTCCACCTTGTGGGAGGCCTTCCAACGCTGCGTCTTCCGGTACGCGGTCGCCACTCCAGAACCTTTCGGCCCCATCGGCCATCTGTTCTGCCACTTAAGTTAGGCAATTCTTTGGGCTAATTCGGTTACCTTGGTTCTCCTGCGGATCATTCCTGATTCGATCACGCAGGGAAACTCCAAGCATAGCCCTCTCCATTGGCCTTTGGGTGACTTTTGGCTTATAAGGCCCATTGTGAGCGACCACCTACTTATGGCACGGAAACGTGGATAAGGTAGCCCGCGAAATTAAAATTTCCTTACGTTTTTTGCAATTTACAGGTCAGTGTCAGGTTGGATGTTGATTAAAATATGATTCGCGACCGTTACACATATGACTTTACTGAATTTAAAATTATCAGCACCCCAATAGGCTATTTGACTGGTTTCTGATAAACATCTCAGATTATTTAATGGTGTCTAACGAGCCCACAAAAACCTATTACTTCAAATTGCATAATATATTTCTTTTAAAAAATAGTAAATAAAAATGTACTGTTTAAATAAGCCGCCAAAACGCTATCTTTAACAATATGGCGTCGTGACGTCACGATTCACGTAAACAAACGTTGAAACGGTCGAAATACTAGACAAAAGTCATCTGTTCTGTCAATGATAGACAGAAATTTACTAAATCATGACGTCATCTTAAGTTCAGCCAATCCAGACCGTTTTCGATTACGTGGCGCCAGATTTAAAAAGATGAAGTTTTTTCGGGTTTTTTTTTTTTTGTAGTAAAATTAATGCAAATCGATTATAAAAGCGATAATCTATACGAATTATGACCTTATTTTTTACATTGTCAAATAGCCTATTGCACACTATCAATCGGAATCTGTTGCGGGCCAACGAAGCGGTCAGACACTTGATAACAATGTTATTGATTCTATAATTTTGTTTACAGATATTTAAAACTAAAAGATCTTCAAAAACACGTCTACAAAATGCACCCCAAAGGCAAAAGGAAGAAAAAGGTTCAAGCAAGCGAAGTAAGCGATTCGGAATAGACCTTATTGTCGAAGGAATAAGGTACAAAGTTTAATGCAAATAGATTTGTGTTTTATCTACCATATCAGAGGAAGGGAGTTTTGGGCGATGCCGTCTTTGTATAGATGCTTTGATTCGTAAAAAAAAAGTGTATTAGCAGTCGAGCTCTTTGTGTGTTGAGTACTACCATTGGTCCAACTGCCCGGTTGGTCTCGACTGTTGGGTGTGTGGTCCGGATTCGATTCCCAGGACGGGAAAATTTTTATTCGGTTTTCCCATAGGAATTGCTCAGTACCAGCCCGAAGTTTGGAAGTTGGCGGTGTGATACCCCCGTGCCGGGCAAGTGGCGCCGTGTGTCCTTTTTTTTTTTTTTTTTTTGCGGATGGGAAATCATCAAATGACCCCTCCCGCTCTGGGTGGAGCGGAAGGGAGTGTCAGACTCTTACTGACTAAAACTCACCCGTGTTCCTTCCTTAGCCCTTTATGTTCCGGGCCAGCGGTAACCCTTTCGGACAATCCCGCTGACCCGGCAGGCTTCGGCCCTGTGGGGCCCCTCCTCGATACTGACATCTCTTTGAGGCGCGCGTGGAACACGTACGCGCCGTCCGGCACGGGCCTGGTCCTGATCGGACGGTGAGCTACCCATTACTCTCCGCCCGCAGGCCCGCCTGATATCTCTCCGGTCGTGTCGGATTGCAGTCCCATCAAACTATCAAAGTGAGAGAAGAGTGAGTGCACCTGTGTCTGCGCACACACGCCTGCGCTATAATATCTCCCGTGTAGATGGCTAGTCTCCGCTGAGAATAGCAGCGATGGCCGAATTTCGATCTGCAGGACTATTTACTTATTATTATTACTACCACCACACCTATTTCTGCCGCCAAGAAGCGTTGCTACATTCCAGTTTAAAGGCTATGGGTGCCGGTGTAATAACAGGCATTTTTACCTCCGGTATTGCGGATGGAAGGTGTCATGAGATGTTGACATAACATGACTCCTTAAAAAACTTTAAAACCCAAATTTTAAGGCCCCAAAGCACGCAACCCACACGATATAAAGATTTATTGTATTAGTATGTTGGTTTTTCTTGCAACCTCTGTAACCTACAACTCCTATTTTATATTTCTGTTTACATAGTTAGTTTTTTAGTTAGTTGTCTAGTTAGTTTTTTCACTTAATTCTTAATTTTTATATATTTCGTTTTACCCACTGTATTTGAGAATGTTGGTCCGCCTGTTATTGGCAACTGTATAAGCACATAACTGATAAACTATTATTTGATATTTTGTATACAGAAGCTGTTGGTGTACCTTTTATAAATAAATAAAGTCATACATCATCATCAGCCTACAGCAGTCCACTGCTGGACATAGTCCTCTCCAATTGCATGCCATTCAGCTTGATTCTCGGCAAATCTCACCATGGCTGCTACCAGCCAACCTGTAAAGATCCTCGCTCCACATAGTCTGAGGGCGTTTTAGTTTACGTATGCCGATTCGCGATCTCCACTCAAGAACACTTCTCCCCCAACGATCATCGGTTCTATGGCTAATATGGCCGGCCCATAGCGACTTGAGCTATATTCTATGAGCTATGTCGACAAATTATGTATAATCTGAAGACGTCTGTAATACCATGGAATACTTTACTTTTCGAATCAAAGCGTCTATACATTGGCCTCATTGGTTTTGGCCTATATTATAAGAGTATTATATAATTAACATTAGAAAAATAAATATACGCCGAAAGTTCTGCAAGATTCAGAAATAGTGTATGGTCTCGCCTCGAATCGAATTAACCAATATCTAGTAAAAAAAGACAAATATATTGTATAAATTATTCGTAAAAATATATCTCTTAGTATTAATTTGGAATGTTTTATAGAGTTATTATTACTATAGTCTGTTCATTTTGTAATGCTTTGTGTGATACATATAATACAATATTTTGATTTAAAAGAGTGTCCGTGGTGTGTTTCCCCGTTCTTCTCCATAAGAACCTGTGTCTCTTTGGAATGAGCAACTAGTTTCATTTTTCTGACTGACCGACTCTTTGGTAGTTTTAAAATGCCTATAATTGGTATAATTGAATTATATGGTTTGAGTTTGACATCCAAATATAACGTTTACACTTTTTGCCACATAAGTCGTTGCAAACTCTGTATTATTGAATAAATAATTTCAGATTTATGTCTTAAAAGAGCACTAAAATATGACTGAGAAGCAAACAATCAAAGATTTATGACATCCACCAACCCGCACGGTACCCGCGTGGTGAATTATGGCCCACTCCCTCACACAGAGATAAGGCCTGAGTCCCAGCAGTGGGAACATCGTAGGCTGATTCTGTTAAGCTTTGATTTCTTAAGCGGTGAACGTTCACACAATAACGGCTGTCGAAATACAGAACTTTTTTGACAACTTAATGTCAAATACTGGTGAAAATTGGATTTTTCGACGGGACCGATTTCCTAGGACACAAAGCTCTATAATAGTCATTTGGTATGTCATGTCATGCAATCCATCAGTTTCTGAACAGACTATAGTGAATACAAAAAGTTGTTATAAAAATGTAAATAAACGTTTTTATTATCTGTTTATCTACTAAGATATAAGATAGGTTAGTGTAAAAAATATATAAATAGAAATATTTGTTAGAAGTCAAAATTTAATATTTTTATTTTTAATTCTACCTTTTTTATTTGGCTTTAATCAATATGACAGTATAGTTACGTTAACCTCATTTTTCGAAATTTTAGGGTCATTGCTGACGAAAATATTTTTGTCAAGATTGAGTACCTACCTATCCGCCTACGAGAAGCAACTTGTGGTGACAGAACTTTAAAAGCGTCGTGTTTATTAAATTTTGTTGTCCATTGACGAAAAGTTGCGCTGCGAAGTCTGTCAACTGCGCCTTTAGATACTAAAGCAATTAACTTTTGTAATTAAAAGTAGTTTATTTAAATGTATAATATTTTCAAAGGTTGAATGTGAATATTCGGTATTCGGCTCGCATGCCTGATCGGTCGGATATTCGGTATATTTCGCCAAAGAAGCTAAATATTCTGTCATCACTAGTTCACCTACCTACCTGTGATGAAAATGTCCTTTAAAAGATTAGTTAAAAATTCTGATTCAACGGAGTATCCGGCTAGGTTCAAAGTCGAACATTCGACGTTGCCCAACTCTATTATCAAAATTGATAGAAAATAATTATAAAATTTATCACTAAATATAAACGGTAGAATAAATGTTATATGCGAAATTTCAATAATAGGAACATGCGAATTACTGAATAGCGTTTTAGATAATTTTATACTGATTTTTAACCAAATTATTTAACTAATAGGTTAATTGTTACCAAAAGTTTTTGAAATTTTACATTTTTGTAGTGGCAATAATCAGAAAAGTCTAATAGTTTTGTTTTTATTTTGATAGTATATTTTCATGAAACCTTTCATGGCCCATTTTCGTCACTGTTTTGGGGTGGCTTTCAATGTGTGCTTATATAATTTCTAACGTGACGATATCATGGCCGTCCATGATTATAAAAATTATGGAAATACGTGTACGGTATAACGTTGTCGTGGACGGAAATTTAAAAGCGTCTTCATATATTTCTATACATTTTACATCCCCGTGTTATCGTGATGCCGCGGACGTCCACGATAATATCGTCACGTTAGAAATTATAAAAAAAAAAACCATTGTAACGGAGGGGTAATTGCGTAACACACCAACAATAGGGATGGCTTTAATTTTGACAGTTCAACAACATTAATTGCGTTATTTACATTGTTAGGCAGATAAATTTAACGAACATATAAAGCAATGGATTAGCAATATCTTTCAAAATGATTCAGATTCTGATATAGTGTTACGCAATTACGGTACAGATGCGGTTGAATGTAGGATTTTTACCCGAAATGCCTATTTTCTACGGAAATCGCATCAGTAGTCGTCCCGCTCACACGTATGCGGTCGGCAATAAGATGACGCGTGACGTGTCTTAACTGGTTAGTGTTGAAATGTTTCACTTGGAAAGGGACTTGATTTTTATAAGATATTTGTACTATTTCTAGATTCTATAGAAAATATTATTTGGAGACGTAATCGTAAGCATTATACTGAAACATCAAAGCTAAAAAGTTTTGTAGAAACGATAGGTAATGCCCCGTTTGGAAGGTCAAGCACGGACGGGCGAAGGTAAACATAACGTAAATTAGAACGATTTTTGAATCGAAAATACAACTATCGGATAGCATTTTGGTATAAATTTTTGCGACAAGCACAATTAGTATCACCCATAGTCTTAAAACTAAATGAATGTTATGTGCGAAACTAGTTTTTTAATTTTAAAATCGTTCGAATTCACGTTCCGTTTACTTTACTCGTTTATACTTGGCCTACAAAAGTAATCAAGCTATAATCCATACTTCCATATTAATATTTTAAATTCGAAAGTTGCTCTGCCTGTATGTAATCTTTTCCCGCATAAACTGCTGGACGGATTTCGATATAGACTACTTTTTGTCTCGGTAGCACGTTCCCGTAGGAGAATTTCCGAAATCCACGCGGGCGAAGCCGCGGGCAGAAGGTAGTATAATATAACCCTTTTTCTCTGGCTGTTTACTGTTACTTATTGTTACGAGCTTCGGGTTCGTGACAATAAAAACTGCCGATTTAATCCAAAAATAACAATTTATTTTACAAACACTAATTACAACTTAAAACACAAATTAAAAGAACACAATCACACTACTGATCACTCTTAATTCGCACTTGAAGATCGCTTAGATGTTTTCGCTCTTGTCGCTTTATCCAAACTGTGTCGGCACGCGGCCCACACCGGCCTTATATAGTGCCGCAGATAGTTCTAGAACCTTCCATTGTAGAAACATCTAGAATGTTCGAGTACATACCGGCCCCGACCGACTAGGTAGGTAGGTAGGTAGGTAGGTAGGTGTCGATAGTTCGAGAAAGTTCTACAAAGTTCTAGTATCGAATTTTCTAGAACGATCGTGACTCGACTAGTTCTGCTACTCGATACTAGATGGCGCTAGTGGTAACTAATGTCACCATGTACCAGGCTTTAATTGTGGCGCGCAACACTGCCCCCTCCTAAGACATGCTCGTCCCGAGCATTATCAGCCCCATAACAACGCGCCAGTCGGTCCACATGGACTATCTGAGGATTACCTCTTGCACCTTTCTGTATCCGGTAGGTTACGTCGTTGATCTTTGTCACAATCCGGTACGGTCCGTCCCATTTAGCTTGAAGCTTAGGAGATTTCCCTTTGCTGCGGACTGGATTGTGCAACCACACTAGTGAACCTTCGTCGAACCCTTTATTGTTCATTTTGCGGTCATAACGGGTTTTCATCTTTTCAGACATTTGCTGGCCCGATTGTCTGACGTGCTCATAAATGTCATTCATTTTGTTCCGCAAGTCATTCGCATAATCGGTTATACTGCGTGGGGCATCAGGTGGTATTCCGGTGATCAGGTCTGCAGGCAGCCGTAATTCTCTTCCAAAGTTTGCGAAAGCTGGTGTCACCGATGTGCTTTCGTGAACAGCGCTTCGATATGACAACAAAAACGGCTGTATGTGCTTGTCCCAATCTCGTTGCCGATTTTCCACAACTTTGGCTAGGTACCTCTCCAATGTCTGATTAAATCGTTCCACCATTCCATCCGACTGTGGGTGGTAAGAAGTTGTTCTGGTTTTATGAGTACCCATAACTCGACAAGTTTCCTGGAATATTTGGGACTCAAAATTCCTTCCTTGATCACTGTGAATCTCTAAAGGTACTCCAAAACGACAGAAGACTTCATGAACTAATTTATCTGCAACTGTCGAAGCTTCTTGATTTGGAATGGCGAAGACTTCCGGCCACTTAGTAAAGTAATCCATCACAACCATGAAATACTTGTTGCCACTTTCACTTTCCGGAAACGGCCCCGCAACGTCAAGGGCTATCCTCTCCCATGGTGCACCAACATTGTACAATTTCAATGCACCTCTACTGCGAGTCTGAGGTCCCTTTACAGCTGCACAACTTGTACATTTGCGACACCAGTCCTCGACATCGTCCCGACAGTGGACCCAGTAAAACCGTTCTCGTATCTTCAGTAGAGTCCGTTTTACTCCCAGATGACCTCCTGAACAACCATTATGGTACAGCTGTAGAACATCCGGTACTTGAGCTTTAGGGACAACCATTTGCAAATGACAGCTGTCTCCCCGAGCATTTTCCCATTTACGGCACAGGACTCCATCCTGAATCACCAAGCTGTCCCATTGGGCCCAATAGCTTTTTGTGATCGAACTCATCGCTGAGACGTCACTCCACCTGGGCTTAGGAGCTCTGGCCTTCATCCACTCCAGAATCGGCTTTATGTCCGAATCTTCCTGCTGTGCACGTTGTAGGCTTTCCTTCCACTCGTTGCTGAGGTCTGTCTTGAGCATTCTCACAGGTACGACTTCTTTACTTTCTTGCCTAGTACAATGCTTGCAGTCTTCAGGACAAGGTCTTCTTGACAATGCATCTGCGTTGCCGTGTGATTTCCCGCTGCGATGTTCGACCACAAAGTCGTATTCCTGCAGTAGCTCAATCCATCTCGCAACTTGTCCTTCTGGATTTTTGAACTGCAATAGCCATTTCAGTGCAGCATGGTCAGTTCGTACGTGGAATTTCCGCCCCAGAAGATATTTGCTAAAATGCTGCAAAGACTTTACCACAGCAAGCAATTCCCGTCTCGTGACACAATAGTTCTTTTCCGGTTTTGACAGCGACTTGCTGAAGTACGCTATCACAACCTCTTGATCACCATTCCGTTGAGACAACACACCGCCAAGTCCTATGTCACTTGCGTCTGTGTCAATTATAAATTCCTTGCCCGCATCAGGGTACCCCAAAATAGGTGTTTTGCACAGACGGTCCTTTAGCTCCTGGAATGCGATGTCGCAACTTTCATCCCAGCAGAAATGTCGCTTCTCTTCGGTTAGCTTATGCAGGGGTTTGGCTATGTCTGCAAAGTTCTTGACAAATCGCCGATAATAGGAGCACAAACCCAAAAATGCTCTGACCTGCGTCTTGTCTTTTGGAACTGGCCAATCCTTGACAGCGGCGATTTTCTCTGGATCCGTGCGGATACCTTCTTCAGACACTACATATCCCAAAAAGCTAACCTGTCGTTTGAATAGTGAACACTTCTTCGGACTTAACTTGAGGTTGGCACTCTGGATCTTCATGAGCACGCGTTCCAGGTTTTGAAGATGTTCTTCAAACGTGCGGCCTACGATGATGATGTCATCCAAGTAGACCAAACAGGCATCGCCAATTAGTCCAGTAAGTACAAGTTCCATCAACCTTTCAAAAGTTGCCGGAGCATTGCACAATCCAAACGGCATAACTTTAAATTGCCACAGACCCTTTCCTGTCGAGAATGCAGTTTTCTCCTTGTCCTTAGGGTCAATTTCGACTTGCCAGTAGCCACTTTTCAGGTCCAGCGTGCTAAACCACTTTACCCCATTAAGCATGTCCAGCGTGTCATCAATTCTTGGCAAAGGATAGCTGTCCTTCTTCGTAACGTCATTCAGACGACGATAGTCAACACAAAACCGCATGCTGCCGTCCTTCTTTCTTACCAGCACTACAGGTGAACACCATGGGCTAGATGAAGGTTCAATAACACCATCCTTCACCATTCCCTCAATCATGGTTTCCACTTCCTTTTCACGTGCTACCGGCAATCTCCTTGGCCGCTGACGGATAGGCAATTCTTCTCCTGTGTTTATTTTGTGTTGAACTAAACCAGTCTTCCCGATGTCAGCATCGTTTGACGAGAAAACATCGGCGTACTTGAGTAACATCTTCTTCGCCTTGACCATTTCATTTTGGGACAGAGCGCTGTGGCAGTCTTCTAAAAGTGTGGTCACTTTCGTTTGTGCATCCTTGCTGAGGGTCCCAGTCGATAGATATTGGCATCGACGCAACCAATCCACTTCCTCGCAAGTACCAACTAGTGTGCCTTTTTCTATAGTCTGTTCCTGATCACAAAGGTTAAGCACACGTACCCCTGAGATGTCGGTGGCTCTGACCAAAGTTCGTGCCACTTTCCATGGAAGGTCATTGTCTACCCTTTCCACGAGTACACAACGATGTGTTTGCCCAGGATTCCGAGGAAGATTAACCGGCACAATCGTTTCCGATCTCGGCGGAAGAACAATCTTCTTAAGGCTGTACACATTTCCTGGTAACGCCCCTTCCACGAAAAGTTCCTCTTGTCCACATTTCAAAACACCTTGCTTGACGTCAATCTCGCAACAATTCTTCCTCATAAAGTCAAGGCCTAGGATGCAATCGTCCATTATATCGGCGACGATGACATTATGCAGGTAGATTCTGTTGCCTAGCTTCAACTCCACCTTCTTCTTTCCATGGACGGGTATGCGCTGACCGGTGGCTGTTACCAAATTAATGCGTTCTCGGTTGTATGCGGAGTCCCCAAGGGACCGTCTTGTTAGTTGGGAACTGACAACCGTGCGAGAGGCTCCAGTGTCTATGGTCAGCTTACACGGCGTTCCGTTGACCGCGCCCTTGATGATTAGGCTGTTCCCGTCATGGGTTTGTGTGATCGAAACCCTTGGGGCTCTTTGAACATCTGCCAGCACCCGCCCCGCAGTCCTGGCTATTACTCGTTTCCCTGCTGCTGATGCTGGGCGGTGCTGTTAGCCGCACTGCCCTCTGGAGATCGGCCGTCTTCTCTTTCTGCAGTTCGCTTAGGGCAACTGGATCGAAGGTGGCCCTTTTCCCCACAACCGTAGCACCTAGGGCTGTACCCTTTATTGCGGTCGCGAACTGTAGCCGCTGCAACCTCCCTGACGCGATGGGAACGATGATCCTGCCGCACAGCTTCCACCTCCAGTGCATGGGCCAAGGCGTCCTTAAGCGTCCCGTGGTGACCAAGCCTCACAGCAGCTCTAACTTCAAGGTCGCGGATGCCGTCGATGAATGCCTGCACCAGGTTCCCGTCAATAAGCGCAGGTACAGACTGGTACGCTTTACGAACCAGCTTCTCCACTTCAAGGGCCCACTGCTGCAGGTTTTCATTACTGCGTTGCACGCGATCCTTGAGCTGCGCACGAAACACGTGTTCCAGGTGAGCGTCGCCATATCGAGCCTCCAATGCCTCAAGGAGCTGCTCGTAAGTCACTTCCTTACCGAGAGCTTCCAGAACAGTTAAGGCCTGGTCGCGTAGGCCTAGGGTGAGAGCAGTCATGGCCTGATTTTTATTCCACCCGTTCGCCTTCATGACAGCCTCAAACTGGATTTTGTAGGCCGACCAAGAAGAAGTTCCGTCGAACGGTGGCACTTTGAATCCCCGTAGCGAAGGTGTTGTAGCTACGGGAGCTGCGATTCCATCACCAAGTTTAAGGTAATCCAGCGTTTTCTTCACGTCAGCCATCACGGTTTGCTTCACGTCAGCCATCACGTTGTCAACCCGATTATTAACTTGGTCGATTCGGGTTTCAGCTTCCGACAGGCGGTTGTCATGTTGAACAACCTTATCCTTCACCTCCTTCATGTCTTTCCCAAAGGTAGCGTGAAGGTCCTTCATAAGGAGCATCTGCTCTTCCTGGCGGCGCACCTGCTCTTCCTTATCACGTTGGAGTTGTTCTTCCAACCGACGAGCCTGTTCCTCCTGTCGACGAGCCTGTTCCTCCTGTCGACGAGCCTGTTCCTCCTGTCGACGGGCTTGTTCCTCCTTATCCCGCTGGAGCTGTTCCTCCAACCGACGAGCCTGTTCCTCCTGTCGGCGGGCCTGCTCCTGCAGCATCATCATCAGAGCAGCCAAATCTGGTGCTGATGATGCTGGAGCAGCTGTGGACGGGCCGGCCTCCGAGGTCGGTAGCTGGCCTTCCGACCTCTGTGGCGTTGCTCCACCGAATCTCCTTTGGTCCGTCTCCTGCTGGCGCTGACTCCGGGTACGGATACCCTCCGTGTCGTCTTTGGGTAAAACCGGCATAATCCTTGCTTCTGACACCAATTGTTACGAGCTTCGGGTTCGTGACAATAAAAACTGCCGATTTAATCCAAAAATAACAATTTATTTTACAAACACTAATTACAACTTAAAACACAAATTAAAAGAACACAATCACACTACTGATCACTCTTAATTCGCACTTGAAGATCGCTTAGATGTTTTCGCTCTTGTCGCTTTATCCAAACTGTGTCGGCACGCGGCCCACACCGGCCTTATATAGTGCCGCAGATAGTTCTAGAACCTTCCATTGTAGAAACATCTAGAATGTTCGAGTACATACCGGCCCCGACCGACTAGGTAGGTAGGTAGGTAGGTAGGTAGGTGTCGATAGTTCGAGAAAGTTCTACAAAGTTCTAGTATCGAATTTTCTAGAACGATCGTGACTCGACTAGTTCTGCTACTCGATACTAGATGGCGCTAGTGGTAACTAATGTCACCATGTACCAGGCTTTAATTGTGGCGCGCAACATTATTTTATATCCTCAACTGGCTGAAAAGGCAAAGTAAAAAAAAAAACACGAAGGAGGAGCTTCTTTTTTCAGTATAATGTTTAATTATAATTGTTTTTTTTGTTAATAGCTGTTAATTTTCATCTGGTTTACTGTGAATTATAAGAAATATGTAAATAGGTTTATTAAATAAATAACTATGTCGATTCAAGCGAGTTTTTTTTTTAATGGTACTTAGAACAATTTCTTGACCGGATACTCAGAAAAAATGGACGGATATTGAATAGTAATCGGATAATCGTTGAATCTGTAGATGGCTCATTAAATATAATCGTGTAAAATTCATACTAGTATTATAAATGCTAAAGTGTGCCCGTCTGTCTGTTATCTCTTCACGCTTAAACCGCTGAACCGATTTAGACGAGTACTATGGTGGTATGGTTCAGTCCCACCACCCTACCCCCAGGGGTAGGGTGGGTCCGATAAACGACACACATCGAGCTTTAGACCATCACACAGCTAGCTCAAGTTCGCATGGGCACGATTTTCCTGCGTTTTTCGCGCATCTGGATTTTCAACGAACTGTTTAGCGCCAAGAGCCAAAAATCCAACAGTGTTTTTGACGCGCTGTTTTTAACCCCCGACGCAAAAACGACGGGGTGTTATAAGTTTGTGTGTCTGTGTGTGTGTCTGTCTGTGGCATCGTAGCTCCCGAACGGATGAACCGATTTTGATTTAGTTTTTTTTTTATTGAAAGGTGTATTAGTCGGGAGTGTTCTTAGCTATGTTTGATGAAAATCGGTCCAAGATGGCCGCCGCTACAAAATGGCGGATAACATATATATATATATCAAATGAAAGGGCTTCAATAGTAGAATACTATACACTATAACAAATTTTAAATCCAAGATGGCCGCCACAACAAAGTGGCGAATCACATTTTTTTTTCTCAACTCCCTCAATATGGGTAAATCTTATGGAAGTCGGGGGACCTTAGAATAGAAGGTGTTCCACAGAACGGTCCCCCGACTTCCAAAAGATTTTTATAAATTTATTTTTTTATTTCATGCTTTTTGTAGGGATTCCTCAATTTTATTTTTGTCGGGGGTTTTTTAAGTTTTTAATTTAATTTTTTATTATTCTCAATGCTCGGCTCAACAGTTAAAAATCCAGTGCGCGATAAAATCCCGCCGCCATATTTTTACGCGAGGCGCGCTTTACATGTGGTCACGAAATGTACATTTCTACAAACACGCTGTGTGAATGCGTGTTCGCACTTAACGAACACACACTTCCGACTTTTGTATTGGACGGTACCAAGAGCTGCGCTTACACACGTTTGTACACTTGGTTATCATAAGTAAAGCGCAGGCTGCTTCGTGAGATAAAAATACTGTATAAGGGCCAGTGCACACCACGTTTTTTAAACGCGCCGTTGACGCGCGTTTGTAGCGATTCAGACGCGATACGCACGCGAGTCAGATACTGGCAGGCACTCTGTAGGATAAAAGTGCGCCGTCGACGCGCGTTTAAAAAACGCGCGTCAACGGCGCGTTTAAAAAACGTGGTGTGCACAGGCCCTAAGAAACAGGATCTTTTTCCGATTCGCTTTGACATATTTTCGGCTACGTACTGTTAAAAACTTTTTAACAAAAAAAAAACCGACTTCCAAAAAAAAAACACTACAAACTGAAAAAAAAACCCCACAAACTGAAAAATAACTTTAATTTCGGAAGTCGGTGTCTTAGGGATCAGTATTTTAGTTTTTGCCACCGACTTCCGAAATTAAAGTTATTTTTCAGTTTGTGGGTTTTTTTTTCAGTTTGTAGTGTTTTTTTTGGAAGTCGGTTTTTTTTTTGTTAAAAAGTTTTTATTTCTCGCTTTTTAGTGGGTCTATTTATAATTTATCTAAGTTACAATAGCCTAATGTCAACTTGCCCATCGCCTTTTTATAAAATATTCCTTTTCTCGATGCAGGGACGTTAATTGTTGAGGAGTTCTCCTTTTATTAGTTTTTAGATTAGATGCTGATAATCCTGGCTGCAGCATCAGGCCAGACTTATGTCAACATTGCATTGAACTTAAAATTAGTCCTGTTTAAAATGAGCCCAAACACGACTACGGTGCTGTAATTTAAAGGTTTGTACTTTTTCTGATGCTCCTGGCTTCAGCATCAGGTCTTCGGTGTTCCTCAGTAACAGTACGTTTATCCACACATCGAGCCCTTTTCAATGAGCCTAAACACGATATATCTGCTGTTACTTGTCGAGGAGTTAGGTACTCTGCAGACTATCCTGACTGCAGCATCAGGTCATGACTTGATGATCATGAGACCAAATGTGGCAAATGCCCTATCAAACATCAAAACAATTTACTAAAACAGTCCTTGCCTGTTCGAGTAACTTTTTACTGTTAAGGATCATCATCAGCCCAGCTACCTGAGATGGTGACAACCATACACAAATACACAAGATACTTCATAAAATATGCGAAAAACAATAAGCCTATAAAATTTGAGGGTTGCCCTCGATTTCTCTAAGATCCCATCATCAGATCCTAACTTGGTGACAATGGGACCACCTCAGAACTATCTACTTTGGAACAAAAAAAGAATTTTGAAAATCCGTCGACAATTGGCGGCGTATTCGATGAAAAAACATACAAAAAAAAAAAAAAAAAACCCCGAACATAGTACCTCCTCCTTTTTGTAAAGTCGGTAAAAAATAGGGTTATCTAAATAAATAAAACAATCAAACATGTTATTGCCAAGTTGGTATTTTACTCTTAAAAGGTACTTATTTAGTATCTTAAACAATCTAGAATTCTGGAGCAACAGAATGAGGAAGTAAAAAATTACTTATACGCATTGTACAGATGTCAGCACATCAAGCTACCCAAATCTGTCAAATTTTCCCAATCAACTTTGAACCTTATGCTTTAGCGATAAAGTTGGAAATCCATTAGAGAAATTTGACAGATTGTAGTAGCTTGATGTGCTAGTCTGTACACTTACAATTGAACCAAAAAATAATAATCACACAATGATATAAACTAATAATTTGACTAAAACAAAAATTTCTGATCACTTTTCAATTTAATGATCGCTTGTCGTATTCTGATTAGTTTAGGGTTAAGACACACTTTAAAAAAAATATCAAAGAAATTGCTAAATATTACTAGTGAACAACGAATTATGCGAACTACATGTTTTTCTTGGAGAAGATTTTCAAATGTGCCCAAGGTAAGTGATTTTATAAAGTTTTGCTCGCCAGTCCGGACATAAAAATTACTTATAAGTAATTCCTTTTATATTATCGCCGACGTAGCGAGCAACGATTGACATACGCAACATAGTTTTTCACAACAAAATTACCAAAGACCGCTGTTCAGTCTGTCTGAACCCTTACATATTATCCGAGTTTGTCTAATTGTTCATGATACCTTCAAACATTTAATTAGACATTAACAAAAAAATATTCAACATATTTAAATGCACAATTTTATAAACAAAAAATAATATTATTTTACAATTGACCAATACTTAGTGAAGGTGAGAATGAACGACTTTAATTCTTACATTTATTATTTGCACACAAACAAACTGATCAGAAAGTTTCTGATCACCTGTCAATTTTCTGATCATGTGTAGTAAGTAACACTGTGCGTGAAAAACTGATCAGTTTTAAACAACATTTTCTGATCATGTGTCATACATAATAATAGAGTTAATCAATATTTGACAAATAAATATTGAGTCTTGTTAAATTCCAACGAAAAATTAAACGAAAAGCTCGAGATAATTATATTTTACAAAGTGGGTGATACTCAAAGACAGTTTGTTATTCAGACTATTTTTTGTACATTATTGAGGAAAGAAATGTACAAAATTCTTTCTTTGCCCTATTAGGGTAATTTACATGCCGAAGATCGTCTCACTGCGATACCTTGCGGTTGCGGTTTCGCTCGCTACCTCGAAGTCACCTCCGTGTAAAAACAAATGCATGCTAAGGGCCAGAAGTCCAGAACACACCGCGACGCGACGCAGCGCGCAGTTTTCAAGATAGCAATACAATTATAGACCTTATCTACTACACAAAAAGGTACACAATACAGTGAGGTGGGCCGCGCAGCACCGCGCGGCGTAGCTCGACGTAGTAGACACCACCTCACTGAATTCTGTACCTTTTACTGTAGTAGATAAGGTCTATAATTGTATAGCTATCTTGAAAACGGTGTGAACTGATCCTTATAGGCACGCACGCACATGACGAAGGATATATCACTGTAATACATAGTAGTAGCCGTGGTAGTAGGCTGTTTGTGGGTTCACCTCGATGCCTGGCATGTGCGCGCGTGTGGCTACCCTACTACCCTTAGAAAGTATCTATAATAATATTAGAAAGAGGTAAAATGTATATGTATGTAGGGGGTAGTTTCAAGTAATTTTTTTTTTCAACTGAAATCTTTTCTTTTTGCGCTCTTTCTGAACAGTGAACGAAACTGAACCGGCACGGGTCGGTGCCGCTGACTCGTGTATACTCAGCGCTGACTCGTGTATACTTGGCGCTGAATCGCGTATACTCTGCTCATGGGGGCCTAAAAAGGCCACTTTGGAAGAATCATAAAAGCATTATGAATCATAATGGACAGTTAAGGCCCCCAGGTCTCGTATTATGACGGTTTAATGCCGAATTTACGAATGGGAAAAAAAAGTTTCCGTGAAATCTCCAATCCCCATTATTGTATTTTGACTCTCGGTCTATAGCGGAACGAGTGGAAAATAAAAAGTTCCAATCGTCACCACTGTATATTTTTTTTTACTCTGTGTACTTCAGCATGAGTCATGACATTCACGGATCATAATGCTTAAGAAGAAACATTAATAACTTAATCTAATGACATTGTCTTAAAGTATCACCATCCTAATTAATTTTGGAGTGGTAAACATGGAGTTTGATACATTTCTACCAGATATTCCTTTCGGTATGAGGGCTGAAATGTCATTGAATGAACACTGAGTTAAGCTGCGTCTTCACCAGAGACGAGCGAGGATAACCAATAGCAACGTTAAGGCCCGGACTCCACTGAAGCGGAGGTGGGCGGAGAGGAGCAGAGACGTGAAGGAATCGTCTAATCACAGGCGAGACGAGTGACGCGATGAGGATTTCAACCATTGTGATTGGTCGATTCCTGCACGTCTCCGCTCCGCTCCGCCCAGCTCCGCTTCAATGGAGTCCGGTGGAATGGAGTAACTTAGTACAAGCTATGAAAATGAGGCGATGTTATTGGTTTCTTTAACACATCCCTCGCTACGTATCCTCGCACATCTCTGGTGGAAACGCAGCCTGAAGCTCTACATAGATTAATGGCTCCTGCAAACAGGCGCGACGCGCGACGCGAATCGCGCGCGACACAAAGGCACCGCTCGTTGCGCGACTTGCGGTGCCTTTGTGTCCGTCGCGCCTGTTTGAAGGAGCCTTAAAGCGAAACTCAAAGCGCAGGGTTTTGTAATGATATTGAATTAATTAACCACTTTTGGACGTCGCGTCGCTGAAGCTACAGTTCCCTAGAAGAGCGGTGACCGCCACAGTAATTTCAAAACATTGGGGAGGGATCGGCACCGTATCGCCTTTCGCCTCGTCGTCAAACAGGCGTCAACCTAACGTAAGCACGTAACCAAAATTGATCAGAAGCTCCGATACGTCGACTCGGCTACGGCTAGGCGACGCCGCGCTTACGGCTCGCCGACCGCTGGTTGATGGTACAACAGGCAGGCCGGAGGGGTGAGAGTCGGGGTCGACGAGCCAGTTTGTTTACATTTTTGGCATATAAAACGCGAATGCAGTTTATGTATGTCACAAAAAATCCTCTGCTCTGCATTCCTCTTAAATCCAAGCAGTGCCTTATACATATTGATCAACTAAATTACCTAAACATAACAACTCCATGCATCCGCTACTCCGCATTATTATTACTAAACTCAGTCGCCCTGGCCTGCCGCTTGGCGTAGTAGAACGTAAATCTTCTCTTTAATCCAATCTTTGTTGTATGGTGCGTACGTGTTTGTTGATTTCTGGTACACTAGACAGCTTAGGTCTGCCAGCTGAAAAAAAAAGAAGATAAGTAATAATGTTTCGATAATTGAACGAATACAAAGAAATAAACATCTCCGTTAAAGGAAATCTGTACAACACCAGCATCCTTCCTATACTCATCTGCCTAGCCTTTTCCCAACTATATTGGGGTCAGCTTCCAGTCTAACCAGACGCAGCTAAGTACCAGTATTTTACATTGAGCGACTGCCTATCTGATCTCCACAATCCAGCTACTGGGTATTACACTACCCCTAGATAAGACTGGTTGTTAGATTTTCAGGCTTCTGACAACCCGTAATAACTGTCAAAGATCCACAAATAACAGCCGGGACAAACTATTTAATATGCTCTCCGAAGCTTAGCAATATGTAAAGATGGTTCCCCATCCACGGACCAACTGCGGCAAGCATAGCGTAACCAGATCAATCGATCCGTGTGGCTGTTATTACGTAGCCACAAGCTCCTCTGCAGTAGCAGCAGTATGAGAGTTAGAGATTACAAATAAAGTATGAAAGAAATCACAGCTTATTGGTTCAACTGCGTCTTTCTTCTAGTCCAGACACATAACCGAAATAACAATGTACGGAAAAGAACAAGAACAATCGGTATAAAAGGCAAAACAATGTCTACTGTGTGATGATTTTAAGTCCGCTCCTAAGACAACCCACTGACCAAATTTTTTGATAATGACCGTAGATGTTTTTCTATATGATCTGAGATTTTTGAGTCTAAATATAGACTTGGGAGCGCTTCTGGGACTAGGAATACGAAAAATATAGGACAAGATTCTAATAAGAGCTCTTGTAATACTATACCAATTTTAATAACAATGTTGTAACTGAAAATTGACCCATACAGAGAATGCTTTGCAAAGCACTTTAGTTGACTGCCTTCAGTTGGATACTTTCGAAATATCACCATCGGTATGTATTCTAATTATAGATATGACTTATTAGAAGTGTATTTAGGTAAATACATTAAGAAAATTGCTTACCTGGTCGATAAAATCAAATAATTGGGATATATCGTAAGTAATAGTTGGTGTGTTTGGATTCCGTCTCTTTAGATGTTCCTCGTATATTTTACAGACTCCCTCCATGCAGTCATTGACGCTTTCGTAGTCGGAATACGTCCTCGTCTCAGGCCTGGGCCCCGGTTGGACCAGCAAAATCGTGTGGGACTGCAAAAAGTAACCTATATTTACCCGCCATTTTCACTAACAAAATACAGCGGAAATACAACTTTACTTACCATTTTTGGTGAAGGAAATGCAAAGGCTGGAATTTTGTATGTGTAATTCAGAGTATTTGTCGATAAATACTTTTTATCGGTAATTTATCAGGAAATTACAAACGCCGTAGCGGAGCTTGACATTCGTTCTGAAACTGCGAAACACAGAACACTATTACTCCTTCCGAAACTGCGCGATGCGATTGCATACAGACTATAAATTAAAAAAAAAGAACACTGGAAAAGGTTTTACTTTTTTATTTAATTTTTTTTCTCTGAAATTACCTTTGAAATTAAACCACAGCAGGTTTGAATGTTGAAAAATCTTAAAATATGGAGCAATCTACACAACAACATTGTGTTTTATTAGTTTTTCTTCATTTTGTAATCGTAATCTTAGAGATACAAAATATTACATGATTTCTTTTTCATTCATTCATTAATTTATTCATAAACAATTTACATTGTGTTGAACATTAGAAACAATACCAAATAAAATGTTAAATAAAATTATCACATGTGGAAAACAATACACATAAAAGCCTAATTTGAATTGATGTAAGATTCAGTAAGATGTTTAAGTAGTTCAAGTCATTTCATACAAAAATATGTCAACAAATAAATATAATTTTATTTCTTTATTGCTTTACTATTACTAGCAAAGGCGGCTAAACGTACAGAGTGAAAGTAATGTAAATTTATAAAAATAATATCTTAGAGTGCTTGGAATAATTCTAAAACCACTTACTTTGTTTTTTACTTACCATTTTAATTCAAATAAAGTTTGAAGCATTGAATTGAAGCATTTACATAAAATCACAGAGTACTTTTTGATAGACTGCGTAAAATGGAGCGCAAGATGAAGTAAGTTTATACCTGTCAGGAGAAAAAAGCGCGGGAACCTTGAAACGTACAAGGCGCCAAAATTGAAATAATTTTCTAAAAAATTATTAATATTGTATATTTCTTTGTATATTTTGGGAAAAATTAGAAATATTAAATCCATAGTTAAGTGTTAATAGTTGTAAATAGTGATTTGAAGATGGGGGGAAGCAAGAAGCGGAAAAAAGCGGAGCCCCCTGACGATCGAGCATCAGTGGATACTTCTTCTGACTCTGATGAAGACTGCAGCAAGAAGTATAACATATTTAAAGTTCCAGGGTATTCAAGGAAGTACCCTGAAAACAGTAAAAAATCTGAATATATCGTGTTCTTATCTCATCAGAATGAGAACAAAACATTTACTGACAAGGACAGGCTGGCCATATCCCATGCCATACGGAAATATTGTGTGACTGGGATACTACATTTGAGGTCAATAAATAAATATAAAATTGGTATCACTTTTGATCTATCTAATAATGCAAATGTTTTCTTGCAAAATAAAAAACTTTTAGAAGAAATGGGGTTTATAGCAACAATACCTGCTGTCGACACCGAGGTGACTGGGGTTCTAACCTCAGTCCCTACGGACTTATCAAATAAAAGAATATTTGCGTTAATTGGGAGTTCCAGAAATGTCATACAAGTGAGGCGCTTCATGCGCCGAGTGCAGAGTCAGAGTGAGGGTGGTGCGGTCACATACCAGCCCACTCAAACTGTCGCGGTGACTTTTGCATCAACAGAGTTGCCACAATATGTGTATCTAGACTCGTGGAGACATGAGGTAAGCGTGTACGTTCCTCCTGTAAAGCAGTGCCTTCAATGCATGAAGTTTGGGCATATTGCTAAATACTGTAAAAATGATATAATATGCTCCATATGTACATCTAACCATAGTTTTAAGATATGCAAAGAAGACCCTAAAAACGCAAAATGCGCCAACTGTGGTGGCAATCATGTCGCTATTTCAAACACTTGTCCCCAAAAAAAACAGAAAATTGAGGAAAGTAAAATTAAATCCAGAGCCGTCAAATATTCAGATTTATTCAACGAAAATTCATTTCCGCAATTAACACAAAAAAGTATTGAAACTCAGATTATGAACTTATCTAAGTCAGATTTGTTCATGAATACTCTAACAAATGCAATAACAAAAATTATAGTAAGCCAAAAAGATAAACCCATAAATTCTACATCTATAAAAGAAATTCTACAGCACACATTCAGAAATAGTACTTCCTCTCATAACAATGGATCTTAATATCATGCATTGGAACGCACAAAGTATTTTAAGTAATAGGCTTTTATTAACTCGATTTCTCTATGACCATAACATACATGTAGCAATTATATCAGAAACTTGGTTGACACCTATTAAACATTTTAACATTAGTGGATACAAAATAGAAAGAAATGATATTGGTAACAAACACAATGGTGTAGCTATTTTAATTCACAATAGTATAGATTACAGAAACATAAATACATATTCTGATAATTCCTTGCAAAATATTTGCGTAAGAATTACTGTAAATAATACAGAAATAAGTATTGTAAGTTTTTATTGTCCAACAAATTGCACTCCTTCTTTTAACAAACATAAATTTGAGTCTTTAATCAAATCAGTGCCTGAACCAATGATATTTGCTGGTGATTTCAATGCTCATCACACATCATGGGGATGTAATTCTACAAATCCAAGAGGTAGGGATATTTTGGAGATTATTGATGATAATAATTTAATTTTATTAAATAATGGTGAAGTGACAACAGTCGGTTCTTTGACGTGGCGTCCAAATGCTTTAGATTTGTCCTTGGTGTCCCCATCATTGGCTCTTTCTTGTGATTGGTTTGTACATAATGATCCACTCGGCAGTTACCACCTTCCTGTAATTATTAAAGTTTTTGTAAATAATAGTAGCTTAGCAAACACTAGTAGTAACACACATTTGCCCACACATCCTAACTTTAAATTGGTTGATTGGAAGATGTATGAACAAAATGTAGATTTAGTATTATCTAATTTTCAGGACCAAAACTTTGCTCCATTGGAAGCTTATACTGCGTTTTGTAAAATTTTGCGTTCTGCAATTGATAAGTGTCTTCCGAATACGCCAGTTTCTTTCCATACTAATTCCTCTATGAATAACTCATCTCATAGGAATTTAGTCAAATCCCCTCCTCTTCCTTGGTGGAATAAAAAATGCTCAGAAGCAGTTGAAAAATCTAAGTTGGCTTATATTAATTTTAAAAACAATCCCTCAGATACAACATTTATACAGTTTAAAAAATTACAAGCCCTCAAAAAACTTACTTTGAAAACAGAAAGATCAAATAGTTGGGTTGAACTTTGCAGCTCCTTTAATCGATGTACGCCTCTGTCGAGAATCTGGAAATATATGCGAAAATTTAATAAAACATATTCTTGCAACAATAATGATGATAGTTGGATCCAAGATTTTCTGCAAAAATATACCCCAGACTATGTAAATAATAAACCCAATTTTCCTCTTGCCAGTGACACAAATTCTGTAAATAGTTTCTTAACAAAACCATTTTTAATACAGGAGCTCATGGCTGCTGTCTGTTCTAGAAAAGATAGTGCTTTTGGACTGGATGGTATTCCTTATATTATGTTGAAAAAGCTTAGTGATAGAGGTTTGCACATTTTTCTCAAAGTATTAAATAATCTGTGGTTGAACAATGATATACCTCACTCTTGGAAGTCTGACTGTTTGGTACCTATTTTGAAGCCTGATAAAATTCGTTCAGATCCCGATTCCTATCGCCCTATTGCACTTACATCTTGTGTTGGTAAAATTTTTGAACAATTAATAAAACAAAGGTTGGAATTTTACATAGAACAAAACAATATTTTACCTGCTAATCAATTTGGTTTTCGTAGAGGAACATCGGCTCGTGAAAGTATTTGTCAGTTACAGCTTGATATCCAAAATAGTTACATTAATAAGGATTGTTTAGTGTCAGTATTTTTTGATGTTGCTGGAGCTTTTAATAGTGTCAATATTGATGTTCTTTGTTCTGAATTGCTTCTTATTGGAATTCCAAACAAAATTGTTCACTGGATCCGTGAATTCTTGACTGAAAGGAAAGTTTATGTTAAGTATAATGATAAACTATATGGGCCAAGGTTTGCTTCTGTTGGAGTTTGTCAAGGAGGAATACTTTCTCCATTAATATTCATTTTGTATATTCGTCGTTTGAATTTGATTCTAGGTTCTGAAGTCAAAAATCTTCAATTTGCTGATGATTTGGTAGTGTACTTGTCTGGGAAAAATTTAACAAATATAACAAATAGTCTAAATAAGGCTTTAGATGGATTATCTACATACTTTTCTTATTTAAATCTAGATATAAATGCACTAAAGTCTAAACTAGTAGTCTTTGGTAAAGCTAGCAACTTCAGTCCTTCTGTGTATTACAATCAAGTTTCTATTCCTATTTTTCATGAAGCTAAGTTTTTAGGTGTCACTTTTACTCATAATTTTTCTTGGAAAAAATATGTTGAATTGGTAAGTTCAAGAGCTAACAGAGTTTTCAATGTCTTGAAATCTTTGTGTAGAACCTCCTGGGGTGCTGATCCAAAAATATTGTTGCTTTTGTACAAATCTCTGATTCGTAGTCATTTTGAATATGGTTTTCTCTGTTTTGCTGGTGATAGAAGGATAGTAGATATCTTTGATAAAATGCAAAATAAAAACTTGAGACTTATTACTGGAGCATTTAAAAGCACTCCAATCAATGCAATGCAAGTTGAATGTAAACTTCCTCCATTAAGTATAAGATTCTCTTACTTGAAAGAAAGGTTTTTATTAAAACTGTATAGTAAAAATAATAATCACCTGTTTTCAAATTTGAAACAATCTAGTACATCAACTATTTGTAACTCTCTATATATACTTCAGGGTTTTTCTCAATATGTAAATTTTCTTGAAACTTTGCAAATTCATAAGTCATCTCTTCTTCCATGTTATCAGGGGGATTTTAACAGCAAATTTCCTGCAATTGATATCATCATTGACCACAATTTATCCACCAAGGAAGATGTACATAGTAAACTACTTGAGTTTACTGATTATAGATTTGTGTATACTGATGGCTCGAAAACTGAGTCTGCAGTCTCATTTGCTATTTACGATGGGCTATTGAATACTGGTACTGGTTATAAAATAAACTCAAACACAAGTATATTCACAGCCGAGGCTGTGGCTATTCTTGCTGCCTTAAAACACATTAAACATAAAAATGATGGATGTTGTGAATGGATTATAGTCAGTGACAGCATGAGTGTTCTTGAAAATCTCAAAAATAATAGGTTGAATTCTAATACGAACTATCTAATTTCATTAATAAAAGAGTCTTGGCTGCATTTGTCTTCTCATAATATTAAGGTTTTGTTCATGTGGGTCCCTTCACATATTGGTGTGTTGGGAAACGAAAGGGCTGACTTTTTAGCCAGAACTTTAACAAATTCTGATGATGTCCCTGATTCTAGTAGTTTCCTCAACATATCTGTTCCATGCGCAGACATTGTCCCTCTATTGAAAAAAAGGTCCATTGGTATATGGAAAAGGCATTGGAATCACACAGTTCAAATTGAAAATAAAGGTTTATGGTACGCTGTATTTAATGTTCCCATAGGAACCATGCCTTGGTTCTGTAAAATCAATACTTACATGAACAGGAAGTTTTACTCCACCATACTCAGGCTTCGTTTTGGTCATTGTCGTCTAAATTATCACTTGTTTCGTCTGAAAATTGTGCACAGTCCTCTCTGTGATCATTGTAATTCCCAAGTTGAGCAATCTTTAGCTCACATTTTCTTTGATTGCTCATCTTTTGGTATCCAGCGCCTTGTGCTAATGGATGAGCTTATTGAAATATATGGTAGTCCTGATTTGGTACCGCGCTCCATCCAGGCTCTCCTTGTAAATAGTTCGACGTATTTACATTTGTTTAATTTCATTAATAATACAGTTGGGCAAATATAATTCCTTGTGTATAAAGATAGATATCTGTTTTGTGTATATAATGTTCTTTTTAAATATAAATAGTTTTCCATTTAATTTCGTAATACTTATTTTGTTTTTTATTGTTAGGAAATGATAATAAATATCAATAATTATAAAGATAACCTCAAACCCCGTCAGTTGGGGTTTAAAAAAAAAAAAAGACAAGGACTTGACACATAAGGCTCTTACAGAAATAGCCTTTTTATGATTGACTTTTATTTTGGATTTTACCTAAGATTTTGTAGAATAAAGTCTTATACATGGATTATAGTGAATTAAATATATTATAACACTGAAGAATTAACACGGATTTACTTTACTTATGAAAAATAAGAAACTGATGAATTAACTTGGATTTACTTACTTATGGATAAATATCAAACTAATGAATTTAACTGGATTTACCTTAGATATTAAAAAATAAACTGATGAATTTAACTGAATTTACCAAAAAATACCAACTAACTGATGACTAGGCAGCATGGTCCCTGACCCTAGCCTGTTCCACAAGGAACAAAAGAAAAAAAAAAAAAAAAAAAAAAAAATTTATACCTGTCAGATTCGGTAGACGTAAATAAAAATGTTTTTATATAATTTCGCGCTAAAACTATTTTTAAAACCCTGTGTATTTTATAATTCTTACTAAAACGTAGTATCAAAACCCTTCCACAATATAAAATAGTACCATCGTAAATATAAATTCAATATTGACATCAGTTTAGCATTCAAAGTACAATGAGTGACTCTTTACAAAACTTTGAGCTAATTTTGAAGAAAAACAGTGCAAAACGGCCTCTAGGCCTTTACAGTGATAATAAACAACAAAACAAACACAATTTAAAGCCACAAGATGTGATATCAAGTGTGTCTATGCAGCTAAAAGCAATTCAAATAGCAGATTCATTAGAGAGTGTTAGGAATGCATCTAAAGACTTGCAAAAGTATAAAAAATCTATTTTTTTAAGTGTAAATAACTTGCCGGTGTATGAAGAGGTGAGTTTGTTATTTTTTATTTTAATGATAGCTCTATGACAAAATCAAAATATTTTATTTCACATAAGCCTACATGGGCACTTATGAAACGTCAGAAGCTAGGTGCACGGTTCCAATTGGTCCAAGTTGTATAATCATGCTTTTTTTAAAAATTACATTGCATGCCAACCGGCCAGCAAAATATCAAAAATATGATGAACAATACTATATCTATCAGACTAGCTGACCTTCGTACCGCCTAAATGTATGAGAAATTAAATTATCTTCATTATTTTCTTTTTCGTGAATTTTCCCATGTTATTAAAGGCAGAAACACACTTGTAACACCTGACACCATCCCACGCTTACTGATTGGCCACATTTTTATGAGCTATTTTCGTCATTTGGCCAATAGGTAAGCGTGGGATGAAGTGGGATGGCGTCGCGTTTTAATTATGTGTTTCCGCCTTTAATCAAATATGTTCCTTTTGTTTCTACATCTCACTGCTTGGCAAAAGCGTCTCCCCTTGATTTCAAAACTATATTTTCTGTCATCTATAATACTGCCATCATATGGTGAATAGCCATAATTACTTCAAAGTGTATTTTGAGTATATGACAGTTTGTCTGATGTGTGGTTTGAACACTGTAGTTTCACTTGACTGAACTTGATAATTAATTTTTGATAAAAATGTTAGTTATGGCTTTTCACCATATGACGGCAGAATTGATCTGTCAATATTATACCATTATTTTCTCAATACTCTTTTCAAGGTACCAAAAACAACAACAAAGTTCGACACACAATGTGTGTCGGACACAGAACTCATAAACATTATAGAAGATGCAGAGCTCATTGACGTTCACAAAGGAATGACACAGGAGTTTGAAACTACCTTTATTCACCATACTGAGAAATATAATTTAGAAGATGATGAGGAAAATGTATGTAAAGAAGAGAATGAAGAAGAATCTGTAAATGTAAAAACTGTAGATAGTGTCAAAGTTGCTAAAAATATAGAAGGTATAAGTGATAAAGAAAACATGAATAAAATTCATGAAAATATAACAAAAGCAAAAAGTGTTAACAGGGTAGAAAATAATATAGAGGTGGAAAATTCCATAAGTATCATTTCTCCTATAATGTGCAGTAATAATGTTATGTATAGAAAATCTGGCAGCAGCAGTCAAGGCAGGAAAAATAATGAATATACACAAATAGAAGAAAACAGTCAGATATTTCATGATTGTATAGAAACTGATGAAGATATAGAGATAGACAAGTCAATAGAAAGACCACTAAGTCCTATATTTATGCACAAAAACGTTAAAACGAAATCAAAGACTCCCTCTCCTTTAATTTTCAACCTAGAAAAATTTGAGCGGTTTGAAAAGATTGCAATACCAATGTTAGAAGTTAACAGTATGAAAACTGCGAAACGAGTTATTGATTCTCAGATTTTGGACAAGGAACTATGTTTTAAAATGGATGAGGAAATAGTACTTAATGAAAGAGATATACTGCCAAGTCCTGTACTACAAAATAAAGAAGAACATAGAGAATTTAAAACTCATACAGTCAAAGATCCAAATCTAGACACAGATTTAGAATTTATCGAACTAGATAAAGCAATATCAGAAGACTTAATAAACAAAATAATGAATAAAGACTCAAAAAGTCCAAAAGTTAAAGCAGAAAGTGAAATTTTGAAAGACGAAATATTATTTAGTAGCGATGAAGAAGATAACTATATAGTACATAAAAGCTACCAAGACCTACCATTCACTTGTGCCTTAGAAACTTCTTTTTACGACCAATCTGATGTTCTAGATAAAACCATGTATGTAGGTTTTCAAACTGCCAGCAATAAATCTATTCAGATTTTCACTGAGTCTTTCGCTCAAGCTAAGAGTATATTAAGTGGGGAATTGACGGTGACTGACTTGGTTAATAATTGTGATAGTTATGTAAAGAATAAAACTGAAGTTGATGATGAGATTCAAGCTAAAATGGACCTTGCTGATGAAAAAGGAGAGTTCAATTTAGCTCAGAAAGATGACAGAAAATCTGAGGGGAATGCAGCTGAGAAATCTGATAATATACAAGCCAAAACAAGCAATTTTGAAGGATTCATGACAGCCAGTAAAAAAGTAATAAGACTATCTCAAAAGGCATTGGCAAGATGTAAAAAAGTCTTTCAAGACATTGATTTAAGTGATAATTTTGACACACAAATTGAAGAAGAGAATTTAGGAGAACCAATTGTATTAGAAAGAGATAAAATATCGGTTGTCTCTATCAATCCAGACAGAGAAGTAAATAAAAATCTGGTTGAAGAAGAAATACAAAATATAGATGATGAAATAATACAAGAATTTGAAAATATTGAAATGTCTTTAAACGAAGATAAAAAACCAGATAAAAATGTTAATAATGGATTGTATAAAGATATACACATATCTGAAACTGCAAAAATGACGGATGTTTTTAAAGACATTGATTTTGATGAAGATTTGGCTGAAATTGATATTGGGGAGACTAATATTGAACAAAATACTCTGCCAACAAAAATAGAAAATCCGACACCTAGTGATATAAACTTAGGAGGATTCAAGACAGCCAGTAATAAGAATATAAACATTTCCAAAGAAACATTAGCTAAAACTAAAACAATATTCCAAGATTTAGGTTCAACTGAATTTCCCAATAAATCAAGCAAAAGTGTTGATAAAGAATATCCAAATTTGATTGATTTTGAACAGCCTTCCACAAGTAAAGAAACTTTTGTTGGCTTCAAAACTGCAAATAATAAGAATATCAAAATTTCAGAGCATGCTTTAGCTAAAGTACACAATATTTTTAAAGATATTGATAAATCTGAACTTCCAAAGAAAGATATACCAGACAAAACTAATGAGGATAATGTTTATGACCAACCATCAACAAGTAAGATGAGTTTTATAGGTTTTAAAACGGCAAGTAACAAAGATATTAACATTTCTGAAGATGCTCTAGCTAAAACCAAAAAGTTATTTGATGGCATTGATGCTACAGACTTTACGTTACCTGCAAAAAATAACACAAATCTAACTGAAATATACCCTGAAGAATCTGAAAGTATAGATTGTAGTCAGCCATCTACAAGTAAATGTAGTTTCGTAGGTTTTAAAACTGCAAGCAATAAACATGTTAAGATATCTGAAGCTGCTTTGTCTAAAACGAAAAACATTTTCAAAGACATTGATTCTGCTGATTTTAAATTCCCTGATAAAGGAAATAAAATACACGATGAAGAGATTATTGGAATAAACGCAAGAGAAGCCACAGTTACTACATCTTGTTTTAAAGGGTTTACAACAGTCAATAATAAAGAAATTGAAATATCAGACATAGCTTTATCTAAAACCAAGGATTTTTTTAAAGATTTAGATTCAGATGGTTTTAAGTTTCCTTCAAATAAAAAGAAAAACATTAAAGAAGACGTTGATAAGAGAACTGACAAATTTGAAATGATAGATTTGAAAATACCTTCGACTAGTACAGCATCTTTTGCTGGTTTTAAGACAGCAAATAATAAGAAAATAAATATTACAAAAGAAGCATTAGCTAAAACTAAGAACATCTTCAATGATATTGATGGTACCGACTTCAAGTTTCCATACAAATCTGATAAAAGCGTGAAAACGGTCGAAGGTATAGTGAAAACCAATGATAAAATGATTCTGAAAACGGTCGAAGGTACAGCGAAAACCAATGATAAAATGATTCTACTTGATCCTGAAGATTTTAACCAGCCTTCTACCAGTAAAGCAGGGTTTATAGGCTTTAAAACATCTAACAACAGAAATAATACAACATTAAAAGATTCTTTAGCTAAGGCTAAATACTTTTTTAAAGATATGGATGAAATGGATCGTAAGTTTCCAGGAAAAAATGATAAAAACGTAGAGAGAGCGGACTTTTTTGAAAACAAAAACAAAGTGCCTGAAATAATGGATATCAATCAGCCTTCGACTAGTAAGGCGAGTTTTGGTGGCTTTAAAACAGCTAATAATAAGAAGATAAATATTTCTGCAGAATCTTTAGCTAAGACTACATATATTTTCAAAGATATGGATGAAATGGATTTTAAGTTTCCAGAAAAAGTTCCTAAAGTCTTGCAAAAAGTAGATTTGATCGAGAATATGGGCAAAGAAAGAGAAGAAAAGAGTACTTATGATTCTAAAATAATAGATTTCAATCAACCTTCAACTAGTAAAGCAAGTTTTGCTGGTTTTAAAACAGCTAATAACAAGAAGATTACAATTTCTGAAGAATCTTTAGCTAAGACTAAAAATATATTCAAAGATTTAGACTCAGATGATTATTCACACTCAAAGAAGCCAAAGGAAGAGCAACAAGATACTGGTAAAGAAGACAAGAGTCCATATCCAGATCTAAAAGAATCAGTCCAACCTACAATAGATAAACCCAGTTTCATAGGTTTTAAATCTGCAAATAATAAAGTTATAAAGGTATCTGAAACAGCTTTGGCTAAGTCAAAAAATCTATTCAAGGATATAGACTCAACAGAATTTCAATTATCCGAAAACGTTAAAAACGATTACCCAAATATTGAAATTGATGACATGGAACCTAAAATTAGTGAAGATACAGGTTCTATGAAAACTAGAAATAATGATTTTAGAATGCCTGAAACTGTAGTACCTAAGTTTCAAGGTTTTCAAACAGCAAGCAATAAGGAAGTAACAGTATCAGCTAATGCTTTATTTAAAAGCAGAAAGATATTTGAAGATATTGGTGTGAGTCAAGATTTTAATGATGAAAGTAAAGGAAAATACGTTATAGACGCTGTTAAAGATACTTTACATATTCATAAAGGAATTAATGACAAAACTGAAGATTATAATAAAGATGATTTGTGTAAAAATGGTAAATCAAGTCCAATCTTCAAAGGATTTCAAACAGCCAATAAGAAACCTGTAAAAATATCTGAAGAAGCATTAGCCAAAAGTAGAAAACTCTTTCAAGATATAGAAACTATCCAAGACGAACCTGAACCAGAATTCCATGGATTTATAACAGGAATTGATGGAGAAATCGAAGTCTCTCAAAAGACTCTGATTGAGACTAAGAAGTTGTTTGAAGATGTTATCAAAAGAAGTGGTTTTCAAGGTTTTCAAACAGCCAGTGATAAAAAAGTTAAAATATCTGAAGATGCTTTGGCTAAGTCCAGAGAAATATTTCAAGATATAGACAAAAATGAGAAAAAAAGTTCTAATATTAAGTTTGGATTCAAAACTGGCTCCAATCGTGATGTGACAGTTTCTGATGAAGCTATTGCAAGATCTAAACGACGTTTTTCTGAAATAGATGACTCTAAAGAAAATATAACAAATAAAAAGAAAGATAAAGTGACCAACGAAGATAGTGTAGCTAACATCATTGATACACAAGTGCTAAATAATTTCGATGAGAGCTTACATACTGAAGATTTTCACGATTCACCAATAAAATCCAAAAGATCTGGCAGTCCTATATTATCGTGTCCTAGAGCGAAAAAGAGGAAGAAATTCGAAACTCCATATTCCCAAAAACTACCTGTAACAGTTAAGAAAAAAGAAATAATAAAAACTACAAAAGATACAAATAATCTAACATTCACAGAGAACTACAAGAAAAATAAGAAATATACACTAAAAGATTTGGCGGAATTGACAAAAAATAACAACAAAAATATCGATACATATTTACTCAAATTCACATTTGACAATTTGGTACAATTCGAATTTTTTGAACACAGAAATGATTTAACAGATGGCAAAATGTCTATGGAATTGTTAAAGAACGTTTTTCTAAATTCAGTTAATAGCAAATTAATACCTACTGGCTGGATAGAAAACCATATAAAACTAATATTATGGAAGCTAATATCTTACGAGATAAAATTCAAATCTTCAGTAGTAACTGCACGAAATCTTATAGATCAACTAAAATATAGATATGATAAAGAATTGTATGATGCCCAAAGACCAGCTCTGAGGAAGATTTTGGAGAAAGATGATGTTGCTTCTAAAACTTTAGTTCTCTGTGTTGCTAGGATTTATGTGGATGGCGTTGGTGTTGCCAGGTATGTAAAGGCTATTGAAATCTTTGTTTCAATATGTCATGTTATTTTCATTTAAACAAATGACGATGCTAGAACCAGAGTGATCTAAGTGACATTTTTGGCAAAAATGTTTTTTTTTCTTTTATCAACAAAAAATAGAATTGATTCTAGTGGAGGGACCACTAGAATCAATTCTATTTTTTGTTGATAATACTGGGAAGCACTTAGATCAGTATGGCATGAAAGAATTATGATTTTTCCATGCAATTGTGTAAAAAAAACCATTGTCCCTCCACCAACCAAATGTCACTTAGATCACTCTGGTTCTAGCATCGTCAAATATCAACTTTATTTTTGTGCAGATAAAGTTGCCTTCAGAATGATATAAGTATTATTGAAAAAGTTGCACGGGAAACTAAACTTTATGTGCAGGCATTAAAGTCACTTTTCAGAAATCACAAAAATGTTAACTAAATTTATAACGCGCAGTTTAATGTTGCCATTTATCATGGTAAAGCTCTTTATGAACGATCTCTGCCGGGAAGTACTACCTTACATAATTCGGCCGTCGTAGTAAAATAATTAAACTTCTTTTGTTTTTGTTTTTCAGTGTCACAACCACAAACAACCTAGAACTACTCCTAACAGACGGTTGGTATTGCCTAAAGACTAGTATTGACAAAATGTTGGCCCAACTAGTGTGCCAAGGTAAAATAGTGGTTGGCTCCAAGATTGTCACCAATGGGGCTGAGTTGGTGAATTGTGAGCAAGGAATCTCGCCTTGGGAGGTTAATATCATTATAATAATAATATGTATTAGTGCTTAAACAGTAACATTCTAAGAATTCGTTCAAGACAGTACCTCCCATCACTGTACCTATTTCTGTCACGAAGTAGCATTGCTGTCAAAAATACTTCTAATTCCCTACATTTTTGACAAGTTTTTGACATTGATTGTAGCTGAGATGAAATTGCGACTAGATTTTGAATGTTTTTAATTATGGGAATTGGTCATCTGATGAGGCTTTAACATCTCTATCTCGAGTGTATACTCCTTTAAATATACTTATGGCTAGAAAAACCCTTATTTTATATTTATTACAGGATACATCAGCAGTCCGACTCAAAATATCCGGTAACTCCACCCGCCGCGCTCGCTGGGACGCGCGTCTCGGCTACCATGGCAACGCCGCCATCTTGTCTCAGCTGTCATCTGTCAAACTAGATGGCGGGAAAGTGTCGAAACTGCGTGTTTTTGTTACTAGAGTGTATCCCGCTTTGTATGTTGAGAAGTTTGAAGATGGGAGTACTGGTGAGTCTTTTCCTAAATAAATTATGCTAAGATAATACCACTAAGAGAATAGCTTATGCCGTGATGTTAAGGTCAGCTAATCAGTTCTTGATAATTATCACACCATGGCTTTGCTTAGTAAACACATAAAAATGTATCCATTTTCAGTGACACGTTCAGAGCGCCTGGAACATCTACATCAAATGAAGAGCGAGGCTGAGAGACAGGCGATCATGGAGAAGATCCACGAAGAGGTGGAGAAAGAGTTCTCTGATGACGTGAGTAAGAGTTTCTCTTATTTTCCATTTGCTGTAGTGATTGGGAGAGTGGCACAGTTTTTCTAAGGCTAAATTTTGGATCGGCCGATTAGTCGTAATCCAAAATAAAGACTTTTTAAAATAAAATATTACTTTCTGTAATATCATCATCCTAGCCTTTTCCCATTTTTGACATATATATTACTAGCGTAAGGACCGGGCTAACGGCGCGACTAAATGGCACCAACGCGCTGGCCCTAAAATGACGGTTTTAGGGCCAACGCGACTCAGTTGACAGTGGTGCGCGCGAACTTCGAACGAAGAACTTCTATGTAAAATGTTCAGACGGGCGTATCCTTACTTTTGAAATCATTGCCTTTTCCCAACTATGTTGGGGTCGGCTTCCAGTCTAACCGGATGCAGCTGAATACCAGAATTTTACATGGACCGACTGCTTATCTGACCTCCACAACCCAGATACTGGGTAATACGATACCCCGTGCTAAGAAGGACTTGGTAAGACTTAAGAAGACTTGGTTAGAAGAAGGTGGGCTTCTGACTACCCGTAACGACTTCAAAGATCCACAAAACTCTGTAATATAATAATTTAAATACAAATATATTATTAAACATACCCGTTTATAATTACCACATAGAACTTAGAATATATACTTCACTAGCTTCTGCCCGCGACTTCGTCCGCGTGAAATTTCACCCTCTTAGGGGTGGAATTTCGAAAAACCCTTTCTTAGTGGATACCTACTCTTCACAAAGAACACACCCTCCAAATTTCATGTCTCTAGGAGCAGCGGTTTAGACTGTGCGTTGATATATCAAAAATCAGTCAGTTTATCATTTTATATATATAGATAAATGATAAATGTAATCCAGGGTGTCAGCTACCTCCATACAAAATTATATCAAAATTTGTCCAGCCGTCTGAGTGTGAAGAAGTAGCAAACATATAAACACAGACACACACCCCCTCACTCACAAACTTTCGCCTTTATAATATTAGTGATTCTTATTTATTTATTATCTTACTCATGTTTCAGGAGTCACAAGACTCCGAAGGTCTCACAGACTTGACAAACACGAGGACCTGTCTGGATAGCGGCTCGCAAATAGCTAAAGTTATGAAGAGAAGCAAGGATCCTTCTGAATTTAGAGTAAGTTTAATTTGCATAAATTATTTTATTTCTATAAGTTATCAACACCATCATCATTTCAACCGAAAGACGTCCACTGCTGGACATAGGCCTCCCCCAAGCACCTCCACTTCGATCGGTTCTGTGCTTCTCGCATCCATTTCTATAAGTAGGTTTGCACGAACACTTTTACATGTCAATCATATTTTTAATAAATTAATAGTTTAAAAAACACTAGAAAAACACGCTTTTATAAAGGCACGTAAAAACAGAAAACTAATCGTGGTCAAAGTTCATTACAAGACTTTTCTAAGAAATCCAAAACAGCTATGATACGATTTTCCATCATGAAGTTCCAGTTCATATCTTCCGGCTCCATCATCAGATCAGTTCGACAGTACCATAATATTATTGTATTGTCATCAGAACTACATACAGCTGCCAATTTTCATTACGCTACGACCCTTGGAAGATGGTTAAATTAGTTACCTTAAATTCCATTACATAGTTACATACAGGTCGACCTAATAAAAGCGTGTTAAAAACTAGATGAGGTCGGCGTTTCCTATCTGACTACTCTGAGAAGAAAGGCCGAAACAAACTCACAGGTCACAGGTTTAAAGTACAGACATAATCTTCGTCAGATTATGTGAAGACCATGTATAAAGGTGTCTGAAATGTTCTTTTAAGGAAAGAACCACACAGACTGAGAGGACCTGTCCAGTCAGTGCACGCATTTGTCAGAAATCGTGCAGCTCAACTCAGAACTTAGGAGCTCAACGATTTATACTCCTTACTTCAACTACTGAGTGTTTTGTCCCTATTTCTACATTTTGGAAGGTCAGTTTTAACGATGCGACAGTATTGCGTGTAACACTAAAAACGAGAGAGAAAAACGATTTCTTCTGTCGAATTTTGGTTTAGAGTCGATTTATGACAATCTTTCAATCTAGAGAAGGAAAAGACTTGTTACGCTGACCCCAAATAATTTAGGACAAGAGCACGACTCAGCCGGGACCAAAGGCTTAACGTGCTTTCCGAGACACGGAGGGGTCACGGTATGTAAAGATGGTCACCCATCCACAGACCAACCGCGGCAAGCGTAGCTTAACCTGATCGATCGACCTGTGCTGCTGTTATTATTTAGCCACGGACCCCATAAAAACACGTAATTTAAAATTTGTCATTTAAATATTCATTGATATTATAATGGAAATTGTTTTAATTTATTTGTGAATGTATTAAATTTTTGTTCTTATGTCTTTCCATCCTACATAATTATAGGTACAAGCGACAGCACATGAAGCTACCCGAAATTGTCAAATTTTCCCAATCAACTTTGAACCTTATGCTTTAGCGATAAAGTTGAAAATCTGTTAAAAAAAAATTGACAGGTTGTAGTAGCTTGATGTGCTGTCGTCTGTGTGAAAACGGTGTGAATAGGGATGCAGGGTTCGAATGGGGGCGAAACTTTAAAATGGAAAAAATCAAAATCAATCATTTATTTGCTTAAATATGGTACATGAGTTGTTATAGTAACAGTTATAGACCGAGACATATTTCACCTAAATTACAGGTATGCAAATATTAAAGAATATAAGTGGATTTTAAAGTTACTTATGACTTTTTTGCAGGCTGGCCTAACCTCATCTCAAACACGACTCCTAGAGTCCCACGCCACCAAACATCGCGAACATCTTCTGCAGAACATACATCAGAAGATAAGACAGAAGATAGAGACGGCAGGAGTTTGTGTCAATAGGAATGTTGTGACGCTGCTGAAGATTAGAGTCGCTGGCGTTAATGGAAGGGGGGAGGTTTCTAAAGGTAGGAGACATTGAATTAAAAGAAAGAAAAAGTATTTATTGCGGCTCGTACAGAAAGATCACAAACCCGTATGTCATTATTTCCCAGAATTCGATCCATAATAGCGACATTATTGAATGGTGTAATAATACAGTGTTTTTTCGATTCCTGGCTAGAAATATTGATTTTTCAAAGATTCCATTGATGCAGTTTTAGTTTTCATCAAAATCGAGCCCGCGACTCCTTTGAGTACTTTTCGCTATTCCTCATAGTTTCGGATTTGGCCATCCACGCCCACTTGAAAAATTCATCCTGTATGTAGGGTGACTGGTAATTAGTGACCGATACTTAAACACGTGATTTTACTCATCATTATGAACAACTTTTACTATGGGACCAAACCTGAAATCGCGAAAAAAAATCAGCTGTTCCCTACATTTATGTTCGTCTAACTCGTCAAAATGTAGAGAACAGCTGTTTTTTTTTCATGATTTCAGGTTTGGTCCCATAGTAAAAGTTGTTCATAATGATGAGAAAAATCACGTTTTTAAGTATCGGTCACTAATTACCAGTCACCCTATAACTCTATATCCTATGCTGTTGGAGGCCGCAGCGGGAGAGGAGTGCCGGTATTGCGGTGCGGAGACTTCCGCGGCCTTGACGGGGTCGCCACCGTCTGATGGCGGACGCGGTGGGGCCGCAGGGGAGGAGTGTTGGTATGACGTTGGCCGCTCTCCCTATCCTCTGCGGCCGAAAATTGGCAGGCGGCGGGGCCAATGATAAGACCCGTCGCAGGGGGACCAAGGGTGCCCAGACACGGGGTCGTCTGGCACCCATGTGCTAGTTTGGTCCCTGGGGTGGTCACGGCGTGCTATGTGTTCTGGTGCGCCGGTGATGGGGAGTACTCCCCGGAGGAGGGTCCGGTGACGGACAGCCGCGGCGGGTTCACGGATGAGTGCTAACATGTGCCCGTGTTCCCGCCGTAAGCGGCAGAGGAGGACACCGTGGAGTTTTAGTGGGTTAGAGTCCCACGTAACTGCATTATCTCCCCGTGGTAGTGCAGAATGCATGAGCATTTGTCCACGTAAAAAAAAAATGGCCTCACGTTCAGCATTCGCCTTTCCGATTACTACACCTTACTGTCTCACTAAATTCTTTTAATATTTTTACAGGCATGATGTCAATATGGAAGCTGCCGGAAGCAGTTCTGGAAATAATCAAAGAGGGCGCTTGGATCGATGTGATGAATGTAGTTCCAACTGCTGTCAGGTAAATATTAAAGCAGAAACACACTTGTAACACCCGACGCCATCCCACGCTTACTCATTGGCCACATTTTTCATTTTGTTGAGCTATTTTCATCATTTGGCCAATAAGTAAGCGTTGGATGGCGTCGCGTTTTAATAATGTGTTTCTGCCTTTAGAATATACAGTATGGAAACCACACATATGCAATAAATTATACCACATACCTGCTATCGCCTTCCTGACGATATACAAAAACTGGCCAAGTGCGAGTCGGACTCGAAAAAAACTTGTTTGTTGTATGGGAACCACCCTTAAATATTTATTTTATTCTGTTTTTAGTATTTGTTGTTATAGCGGCAACAGAAATACATCATCTGTGAAAATTTCAACTGTGTAACTATCACGGTTCAAGCTACTACAATCTGTCAAATTTATTTAATAGATTTTCAACTTTATGGCTAAAGCATAAGGTTCAAAGTTGATTGGGAAAATTTGACAGTTTCGGGTAGCTTGATGTGCTGACGTCTATACAAAACAACAGTTTGTTTTGATGTCATCACAAAAAATATTTATTACTTTCAGGTACTCCGAAATCCAGATATCAGCAGGCAGACAGTCAGTATTTAACACCTCAAAATACAAAGAATCAGAAAAAATCAAAACTTACACAAATCATCTAAAACGTATCTGTTATACCATAAAAGATGTATCCCAGAACCCATCAATGGCGACCGATTATAACGAAATCGATACTGTAGGCTTCATATTCCTAATCGATCCATCGATACCAGAATTCGATTCGACTAAACAACCGTTCCAAAATGTATTTCTCGCTGACGCTGATAAAAATATGATTTGTATCAATTTTTGGGGTGGCTTAAAAAAGTATGGTTATCAAAATGTTTTAGATACTGGCCAGATAGTTTATTGTGCGAATTTGCAGAAACGAGCTGGCAACACTAGGAAAAGTATACCGCAGTATAGAGTGACAGAGTTCTCCTACTTTACGAAAACACCTAAGAATGAAAATGCTAGAATTTTAGTTGATGATTTGAGTAAAAAGTTTCTGAGTTTGGATAGACGAAAGTTCTGTGAAGACTGTGTTGTATTGAAAAATAATTATGCTGTAATCAAACTCAACAATGAAAATATTTCTCCTTATAGATTTAATACCAGTGACTTTAATATGTCCAAAAATAAAATGTTCATAGATTCGCCTTTAACAAGACCGAATAAACCAGATGACAATTTCAACCTTACTGGTTTAGATTTTGAGTCGACTTTCAGACAAACAGACACGCAGAATTTATCCGAAGAAGTCTTGCAAAGGAAGAAGAAAGTCAACGAAAAAATTGCCAGATTAAAAATGTATGGAGAACCTCCTCCTTTATCAACTATTCATATAAGAAACAGATCGAAAAACGCTTCCAGTTCCTATAAAAGTCCTCTAAATTCTAACAACAATAATCCAAAAATTATACTTGAAAAATCTAAAAGCCAAAGTGCCAAGTCAAAATCTGACAGTTCTGTAAATGTTGCCAGCGTAAAAGAATCTCCCGAAAAGTGTGGAAATTTAAGTGATTCTGATGTTGTATGTAGTCCGGTACTTATGAATAGGACTTATGTGAAAAGTGTGAATCCTGTGAAAATTAACTTTGATGTGAAAGATAATAATGATAGTAATGTTGATCATTTTGCTGAGGAATTCGATGGGAGTCCGCCTTTGAGCTTAGATTAGGTCTATAGTCGAGAATTTGAACACGTATTAAATTCTTCCAAGCTATAGCTTAGTTTTTACCGTTTTGCTGTCTTCTACTAGCTGGTAGCATAATTATTAAAAATATAAAAAAAGGGATTTTTTTAAGCTTTTCTGTATTTAAGTAATCTATACAAATAAAGAAAATTGAAGCTTGTGAATAAAATTGAACAGTCGTATAACTAAATTCATTTTATAGTATATGCAAAAAACAATTTATGAAATTTTTGTCTGTTTGTTCCGGCTAATCTCCGAAACGGCTTGACCAATTTTGACGGGAATTTCACTGGTAGATAGTTGATGTTATTACGAGTAACTTGGGCTACTTTTATTTCAGAAAAATATTTAGGCTTCCGCGCAAAAAAATAATACTATGAAATCCAATTGGTTTTCAGACATACACGCGAACGAAGTCTCCAAAATTGGTCCAGTCGTTTCGGAGATTAAATTTAACAGACGGACAAAAAAATTTATAATTATTTTTTTCTTTATAAGTACCATATATTTTTTCATATAATATGTATGCATTTAATAGCAAGCTGTTATTTTGACATGACAACCAGACACTTCAATTTTATTTATTTGTGTAGATGTTTTAGAAAACCTATTGACTGTATTTTAATAGTAGCACTAGTAAAATTAAGGTCTTCCTTCCCATTAAATTCTCCAAAATCTCTTAAAACCTGTAAATATTTGTGTGCTTATAATACTTGTACAGTGTGACACAAACTTTATGGCTGCTGAGAATACGAGGCGAGTCGCTGCGCAATAAGAAATTCACGTGTCAATATGAGTTTATGGAAAAATAACTTTAAATCCTACACAATAAAATTCAGTTTACGCTACAACTTTAAGCATTTTTATAACTTTTTCAATAGTGCTAGGCACTCTGAAATCCACTTAATTAGCATTAAAATACAGTTCATATTTGTTTAACTTGAAATAATATTAATTTGAAACGTAAGTTTGAATATACTAGGAATGTTGCTAACTATATATAACTAACTACACTAACTAACTATACTAACTGTATAATAATTATTATTTCCACTTATTTGCCGCGGGACCACTTCAAAGCTACCATAAAGTTTGACGCTTAAGGTGAATGGGTAGTTGAGACTGCGAAATTAATTTTTTTTTAAGTTTTTTGCAATTTGCAGGTCAGTGTCAGGTGGTATCTTGATCAAAATATGATTAGCGACAATATGTAACAGGTACATATTTAGAGAATTATAATCATTAGAATCATTAATATATCTTTCTAAGTTAGATTTCTACCATTAACACTTTTCCATAAGAGATTGGTGGCTGGTGGTAGAAATCTAACTTACAAAGATATATTAATGATTCTAATGATTATAATTCTGTAAATATGTACCTGTTATTGTCGCGAATCATATTTTGATCAAGATACAATCTGACACTAACCTGCAAATTGCAAAAAAAGTTAGAAAATTTGAATTACGCGGTCTACCACTATCCATTCACCTTAATACTATATCGTTGGAGAAGTCTATGTGATTAAATAGTTTTAAGAACAATCATTATGACCGAAGAATTCGATTTTTTATAGAAAAAAAACTTATATGCTATTAAAATTTTGCAGATTTTTAAATTATCCAATAATTCTGTGATAGTACGAGAGGGTGCCATTATTGTTAAATACATGTATAACATTGTAAATATATAAATTGTTGATTAAAACCTTTTTATTATTAAATAAAATTGTTTTTGTTTTTAGACTTATTTTATCCATTGCTGCAATCTGCATTCGCGACTTATTTGCCAAAAATGTAAACAAATTACCTATGAGTTTATGGAAAAGTAACTTTAATTCCTACACAATAAAGTGCAGTTTACGCTACAACTGCAAACATTTTTATAACTTTTTCAATAGTGCTAACTGCTAGTCACTCGTCACAATAATAAAGTTTGTTTAACTTGAAATAACATCAATTTGAAACCTAAAATATTTGAATAGACTTTACATAAACTCGTGCTCCCCATGGGGGTAAGGCAGAAACTACAGGACGCCACCCGCTACTATTCTTCATACTCATTTTGCTTAGTTTATTATCAAAAAATGCTTTTATTATTTATCTTGATTTATCATTCATGAAAATAATTAAACAAATTCAAATTATTTTGACACCCTCATCATCATCATCATTTCAGCCGAAAGACGTCCACTGCTGGACATAGGCCTCCCCCAAGCACTTCCACTTCGACCGGTTCTGTGCTTCTCGCATCCAACGGGTTCCTGCGGCCTTCACAAGGTCGTCGGTCCACCTTGTGGGAGGCCTTCCAACGCTACGTTTTCCGGTACGTGGTCGCCACTCCAGAACCTTTCGGCCCCATCGGCCATCTGTTCTGCGAGCAATGTGCCCTGCCCACTGCCACTTAAGTTTGGCAATTCTTCGGGCTATGTCTGTTACCTTGGTTCTCCTGCGGATATCCTCATTCCTGATTCGATCACGCAGGGAAACTCCAAGCATAGCCCTCTCCATTGCCCCCTAATTTGTAGATACTCCAGATTTTTGCCCCTTCGGCGACCGAACGTACAGTGGTGGATCCGGCGCGTACCCGGCGATCGCTTGCCAGGAAAACTACGCCCCGGTACATTTAAAAGCTAACATACACGGCTATACACTTCGCCGCCGGGTACCCGGCACGGGCTACCCGGTAACCGGGACGCATGGAAAGGCACTTAAACAAAATTAATAATAATTTAGTTAATGTATAATAGTAGTTAACATGGACCAGTGGTAACCCAGTAGTAGCAGCCCCGACTTAGGAGTCGTAGGTCGTGGGTTCGAACCCAGACAGGCACTTTGTGTAAATAATTTCACCACCACTGCACTCAAAACGGTGAAGCAAAACATCGTGAGGAAACCGGCATGTCCTAGAAACAAAAATTCGAAGAAATGTGACATCTACCAACCCGCACTGGGCCCTCGATGTGGATTACGGCCCACTCCCTCTCACTGAGAGGCCTGTGTCCCAGCAGTGGGAACATTTTACGCTGATTATGCTAATTTATAAGAATAGAAACTCACTTTAGGAACTGGCGAAATAAAGATTAACTTACCTATAGGATTTAGGGGACGCCCTAGAAAGACATTTAAGTAATAGTGACGTTATTGGTGATGTTTTTCGGAAAGGTCAGGTGCGTAATACTCGTCACAGGCGCGCATGATCAGATGAACGTAGACGGAGGCGTGATTTATGTGCCTGTAAGTATAAATTAAAAAAGTATTCATGTTTCATAGTAAACAACAGAGCCCATTGTTGCACTTCAAACGTGCAGCTCAATCCAAAACATTGCGAAATACGTACTCTCCTTATAATAATTATGCGCTTATACTTGATTCCAGTTACCCCTTTAAAATACTCTGTGATTCCATTTGCACAAGGAATATACTCTACTCTCTAACGAGAGCATTCCCATTATAAGGAGTAATAGTGTTCTGTGCATTATAATTTATAAACTGACCACCCTAGCTGTCACTTCAAGGTGACCTTCAAAGCGAGCAAGTTTGACGTTTTGTAACCTACAAAAATTATTTTCATTTGAATTCCCTACCCGCGCAGACATGCACTATGCGGTAATATCGTCGTAAATACCTTCGTCAATCAAGGAATTGTGAAAAAGTATCATAAAAACAAGTTTTTAGTGTGATTTTAAGTGATAAAAGTGCCTATTCCAGCTTCCGGCGTATCGCACCAACTTTTTTTTAATCGGTAAGTATTTATTACTTTTTATTTTCTTACACGTCGTTTCATACAGCCGATCGGTATTCGGCGTGGTTAAAAATAGTTTCTTTTTAACTATTGCGTCCGTCGTAAACACGCAGATAAGAATGAATAAATTAACTGAATATTTTATTTTAAATTCGGCGTCAATTATTTATTCGGACGAGAATTACTTTAATTTGGTATTAAAATTCGATCATTTAGGCCGTAAATAAGGCTCCACAGAGTAGCAAAAGTATTCGACACGTAAATTCAAAAATTAAAAAGAATTATTGAGTTTTGTTTTCAAAACAATTGAATCTAGTTAGAATTTAATTACGAAATGACATTTGATATCATGTAAGTAGCTTAATTTCAGCATATAAAAATATTGGCATTAAAATTTAAAGAGATAGATCAATGAAACTACAGATGGATTATATGAAAGATGACATGTCTAGAAATAGGGTGAATACTGAGAGGATGACTGATAAAAATCAAACTGTGTCTGCCCAAAGTAAGTTGGGATTTACCATTGAATACTTAGGCCCATAAAACAGAACCTCACACAAGACTCAAGCATTACTTAAAACTAGTTTCAACCCGTCAAATTGCTTAAACTAACATTGAATTCAAAATCAAAATAGTTTATTTGAAACTTCAGAACTTAGATGCACGGTTCCAATTGGTTGTTTAACATAAGAGCTGGCAAGAAACTCCACAGTTACTCTTTTAAAAATAACTGGCTTTTACAATTAAATTGATCACTAGCTTCTGCCCGCAGCTCTGTCTGTGTGGAAGCCAACAATACCATAAAATATATACTATGGCACTCAGCAACAGATACGCTTTGTATCAGTGAAAGAATTTTTTAAATCGGATGAGTTGTTTTGGAGATTGTACATCCTTCATCCCATACAAAAAATATGCGCATTGACATGGAGTTTAAGACACCAGCCCCTATTACCTCCTTCGTCCAAACTACAAATTTTAGCTCTCTATAACCTACTAGCTGCGCCCCGCGGTTTCACCCGCATAAGTGTCGATCCCGTGGGAATATCGGGATAAAAAGTAGCCTATATGGTAATCCAGGGTGTCAGCTACCTCCATACAAAATTTTATCAAAATTGGTCCCGCCGTTTGAGAGTGAAGAAATAACAAACATATAAACACACACACACCCCCACATACTCACAAACTTTCGCCTTTATAATATTAGTGTGATAGATCGGAACCAGTGAATAACTGGATAATCCTTTATTTACCTATTTATAAAAGATAACAACTTCACGGAGACGGTGGGTTGACCTGGACTCCTTTAATAAAGATTTTTCTTAGACTTTAGACTTCAACCTAAATAACGCAATGAATGTTGTTGAACTGTCAAAATAAAACCCATTGCTACTGATAGTGTGTTACGCAATTACCCTGTTGATCGATCGACCTGCGCGGCTGTTACAAAATACCTACCTATTAAATATGAATGTTTTTTTCATCAAGATATGCCTTAACATACCTACTCGTAACTTAAAATCGTCATCACAGATTTCATTGAACTCAACGTTCAAGTATAACGCGATAACTGTTGCATAATGAGTTCTTATCGTTCTAAAAATGGACGGACACTAACGTATTGTTGAGGTAAAATACTAATACTCCTGTGGTGACATCTACAACGCCACATGAAAACTACGTATCATACTGACGCGATGACGTCACGTAAAATCCTGCATCGCGCAAGCAGAGTTTACCGCGCAACCATAAATACTACTACTACTTCGTGTGCGTTGCTTTTTAGTTTTTAGTGTAATTATAATGTTGTATGTATTTATAGTATTTTTAAGTTATATTAATATTGTATTGTATGTGTTTATATGGGCCTTGATGCCTGAAATAAATGGATAAATAAAATAAATAAATACAAAATACAAATACAATCAATGGTCGGGCTGGTTGCCAATCAGACACAACACCCGTGTGGTCGAAGGATCCTCTCTTTTCTATGGAGGATGAGTGAACTTTACACCCTGTTCCTCATACCTCTATACTCCTATTGGGCTATGAACGCCTGGTGCTTTCGAGTTTATTATGAAGCGTTAAGGTAGCCTGCGATTTTTTTTCATTTTTTTTGCAAATTGCTGGTCAGTATTAAGTTGTACGTTGATTAAAATATGATTCGTGGCCGTAACAAATATGTATTTACTGAATTATAATTATTACAGTCATCAACACAACTCTCTAAGACCAAGTATTCCCACTGAATGACTATTTCATGAAATCTTGACATTTTGGGATTATAATAACTTAACAAGTTGTATTGTATTACTGATTCTAATGATTATAATTCTGTAAATACATATTTGTTATGGTCGCGAATCATATTTTAATCAACGTAAGTACCTACAACTTTTTTTTTTTTCGGGTGGGAAATCATCAAATGACTCCTCCCGCTCTGGATGGAGCGGAAGGGAGTGTCAGAATCTTACTGACTAAAACCCACCCGTGTTCTTTCCTTAGCCCTTTATGTTCCGGGCCAGCGGTAACCCTTTCGGACAATCTCGCTGACCCAGCAGGCTTCGGCCCTATGGGGCCCCTCCTCGATGCTGACATCTCTTTGAGGCGCGTGTGGAACACATACGCGCCGTCCGGCACGGGCCTGGTCCTGATCGGACGGTGAGCTACCCATTACTCTCCGCCCGCAGGCCCGCGCCTACGGTGGCCAGGAGTCGTCCCGTGGCTCCCGACGCCCGGAGCGTCTCCCGCGGCGGCTGGGACGGGAGGCTCTCTTCCTTCTGTCCATTATAGGCGTCATTTTATGGCATGTCCAACCAAATCACATAATTTTTCTCATCTAAATATAAACCAAATCAAGAAATATTGACCTACTGTTGCCATCTGTCCTCTTATCTGTCATATCTCTAACTCTGCTAACCCCGCGAAGGAAGGACCTTGAAGATACCACTAACAATAACAAACTCATGTCAACACGAATAATTATGTGTTTGCCTACCCACGAGCGATTGTAGAGCGCACAGGATTTTCAACTGTCGGTATTGGGTCGAGCATTGAGAATCCAACGGAGCGTATTGCAGCTCGTCAAAAAAGCGTGCTGTTGGATTTCCAACTCTCGGCGCTGAGCATTCCGTTGAAAATCTAGCGAACGAGGGTTTTGACGTGACGTTTGTAAAGTAAGCGAGTGTGTGTGTAGCAGGGATGACGAACATTTTGACGTAAGCGTGGCTATTTTAATTTAGAATAAAAAAGTTTGAGTTTAAGCCGAAAGCGCCAGGGTAGCCCGCGAAATTCAATTTTGTTTAGGTTTTTTGCAACTTGCTGGTCAGTATTAAGTTGTACGTTGATTAAAATATGAGTCGCGGCCGTAATAAATATGTATTTACAGAATTATAATACTTTGTGTCCGAGTCTCACTCGCACTTGGGCAGTTTTTTTGAACTTGCGTTCTTCTTGTTGCGTAGAGATGTTGGAGAATAATCACTCGGAATGATAAAAATATTTTCATCCATATTTTTTTAACTTGCTGAAATTCCAAAAAAAACTGGCCAAGTGCAAGTCGCACACGGCAAAAACCACAAGGCAAAAACGCCGAAAAAAACGGAATGTTTGTTGTATGTGAGCCCCCTTAAATATTTATTTTATTTTGCTTTTAGTATTTGTTGTTATAGCGCCAACAGAAATACATAATTTGTGAAAATTTCAACTGTCTAGCTATCGCGGTTCTTGAGATACAGCCTGGTGACAGACAGACGGACGGACGGACAGACAGCGAAGTCTTAGTAATAGGGTTCCGTTGTTACCCTTTGGGTACGGAACCCTAAAAATAGGGTTAGCACGTGATCAACTTTGAACGACTTCAAACCACTCTGTGTAAGTAAATGCATAAAACAAATAATTGCTTAGATACCTTCATCAACCCTGCTGCCTGCCACATTTCGCTTCTAATCGTAGATTTTCTCATAATAAAGATGTTTATATTTCCTTTATCGCATGAAGAATAGAAATAGAATATGTTTATTTCGCATAAAATATGGTACCGAACGCCAGCACATCAATCTACACGAAACTGTCAAATTTTCCCAATCAACTTTGAATCTTATGCCTTAGCAATAAAGTTGAAAATCTATTAAAGAAATTTGACAGATTGTAGTAGGTTGATGTGCTGGCGTCTGTACCTAAGTGGTTTTAAATATAAATAGTTTCATGCTGAAAACCTGTTAGCACACCAAGTTTACTCCGGACAAACACATTAAATATGACATGAACGTGCACATAATAAACATCGACGACACATAAGAAAATAGCATTTTGTGTGAGAGTACCTAGTTGTCAAACACACACCACGATAATATCTATAAGCCCTCGTACCCACTGGCGTGTTTTTTTATCGCGCACTGGATTTGCAATGCACTGCTTATCACCGAGAGCTGAATATCCAGGACGCGATAAAAATTTTCGCGTTATAAAGTCGCCCGTGCGTACCTGGCGTTTAGTTCAGACGTGTGCCACACACAACCACACGTCCACACCACACCACATCACATAATTATCACATCACACAGTAAAATAAATTGCTTGAATTTGCGTTTTGCGGTTTCATAGAATTTTGCGGACGACCACACCTATAAGTGCGAATTTCACCAATGCAATGTAACTATAAACGCGTTCAAGAGCTGTCAGTGTCAATATTCTACAACTTGACGGATCGACCCTTGCGGCTGTTATTACTTAGCCGCAAGTTGGCCGCAAGCCCCATCATCAGCCTATAGCAGTCCACTGCTGGACATAGGCCTCTCCTATTGCACGCCATTCCACTCGATTTTCGGCAACTCTCATCCAGCTGCTACCAGCCATCCTGCGAAGATCGTCGCTCCACCTAGCCTGAGGTCGAGCCCCATCATAGTTATTGTTTAACAATATTATGTAAAAAATCAGTGAAATTTTAACAGCTTTTACTTATCTTAAACTCAAACTCTAAGCATTTATTTCAATTAAACCTTGTACAGGCACTTTTGAATAATGTCAAAATTAAATAGTCTGTCAACTTTGAACCTTATTCCTTAGCAATAAATTTGAAAATCTATTAAGTAGCTTGATGTGCTGGCGTCGCGTCGTTAATAGTCAGAAAGTTGAAGCTAGTTGCCCATTCCAAAACTCAGATCTCTATGGAGAAAAACGGGCAAGAAACTCCATGGACACTCGTTTAAATCAAGATATTACAAAATCCTGGCTACATTATTCCTGTTGCTTCTATGTGAGAACAATGTAAAAAAAAAAGACACAAATGAAGAAACAATTCAAAATATAAGATTAAAAATAAGCCTTCCAGTCTCAACCGACAGCGCCCGTTCACGAACATGACGCGTGGATCAGCACCATCCAGCTCAACCATTTTGTAACGTACTTTCCGAGGCACGGAGATGAGTCTCGATATGGTCACCCATCCACGGACTGACCTCGATGTTGTAGTAAAAAAATGTGGTAGCAGTAGCACTAATGTTTTGATCGGTTTATCACCACAAAATAGTTTATCTAACTAATACATTGGCCGCGTAATCTTGAACTTGTCGTGTTATTTGTACGATGATAACATTATTTGTTACTTACTACATACAGAGGGCAGGATAGTATTTGAACGTGAGCTTGTTCATGAACGCAGAACAGATGGCCAATGGGGCCGCGAGTTTCTGAGTGGCGACCGTGTACCGGAAGACGTAGCTTTGGAAGGCCTCCTACAAAATGGCCCTCTGAACTGGTGAAGGTCGCAGGAATCCCGGCCTCAAGATGGCCCAAGGAACTGGTGAAGGCAGGAAGGAATCCGCTGGATGCGAGAAGCACAAAATCGGTTGAAGAGGCATTGCTTAGGGGACGCCTATGTCCAGCAGTGGACGTCTTTCGGCTGAAATGATGATGTTTATGAGTACTTGCTACAGCAAAAATATCGTCAAACTTTCTCATTCCGGTTTGATCCGCTTTTTCTTTTGTTTTTGGTCCTGAAGGATCGTCAGCAACAAAAATAAGTACAGGGTTTATTGAAACAACGAGATACTGGCGCCGATTCTGTTGTTCACAAACTAAGCTAAATTTAAGTTCAGGCATCTTTTTCTTTCTATTTCATTAAGAAAAGGACAGAAGATAAATATTAGTTTAGTCCTGTCAAATTAGTCAGCGCCTGACGTAAATTGACGTATTTTTAATAGCCATTTTTTTAATCACGTCTAAATTGTCTATGGAGTATCTTAATTTGACAGGACTAAACTAATATTTATCTTCTGTCCTTTTCTTAATGACATAGAAAGAAAAAGATGCATGAACTTAAATTTAGTTTAGTTTGTGAACAACAGAATCGGCGCCACTGTCACTTTATTTTATCTGTTGTAATGGAATGGAAATACATGAGATAATCATCTACTCGTAAACTAATACTAATGATAAAGCTGAAGAGTTTGTTTGTTTGATTGAACGTGCTAATCTCTGAAACTACCGATCGGACTTGCTGAAACTTCGAGTGAACGAAGTCGCGAGTAGAAGTTAGTACAAGATATAATAATAATAATAATAATAAACCTCTCCACTCCTCATAAGCACCTCAGGACATGTTGCCCCCTTGCCGCTACGACACTATGTGCTAGCGACCGTTTTCGGGGGCCCATTATTGAGTGTGCAAGTCACCCCCTGCCATTTAATCTGTGTAATTTATAGAGTACATCGGTCAGGCAGGGGCTATAGTTTTTCCATAGTCTTAGATAACCAGTTCACTTTAGCCACCAAAACCCATAATCCAATATTTTTGTTTCCATATTTTGCAATAGTCCTACACCAACCGGGGGTTGTCCTTGGGTGCACTTGCATAGTGCGAACAGGGATAATCGTCGGTTGGTGCCTCATTTCATTGAAAATCTCTAACGGGCCTCTACGAGTTGGCTGCGGCCCCTGGTACGCCTTCCAAAGGACCGGGACCCCATGGTCCCGAGATATGTTAAAATATAAAAATAATAATAATATTCCACAACTATCACACAACGCCGTCTAGTCTCAAGCTAAGCAGAGCTTGTGTTATGAGTACTAGACAACTGATAAACATACTTATATATTTCTAAATACATACATATATAGATAAATTACACCCAGACACAGAACAAATGATCATGCTCATCACACAAACATTTGTCCTGGGTGGGAATCGAACCCACGACCTCCGGCATAGCAGTCATAGTCACTGACCACTAGACCAACAGGCCAGTCATATAAATAAAAGTTGTGGAACAGATGCTAAGTTGTTCTAAAAAAGGATTCTAAGTATACTTTTGAAACGACTCTAGCCGCATTGGTAGCTAATACTTCGATAGCAGATACTCCAACTGCAACTGCAAAAAGTGCAAGATTTATCCAAAAACTCAAGTCATATCTTCGCCAAAATAAAAATTTTCTGCGTTTCAGTTTTCGCGAAGTTCCCCCTATAACCTCAGTCCCCCACTGAGGTTAGAGTTATTGGTAAAACAACCTCTTAAGAGGTCATTGTACTTATCATTATGAAAAACTTTTATTATGGGACCAAACCTGAAATCGCGAACAAAAAAATCTGCTGTGCCCTACATTTTGACGAGGTATACGAACATAAATGTAGGGAACAGCTGATTTTTACCGACTTAAAAAAAAAGGAGGTTATCAATTCGATACGTATGTATGTAATATTATTGGAATTGCATTATATTCACATATGACAATCTATTAGGGCTTCCAAACAAATATACAAAATTTTGTAGACGTATGTATGTATGTATGTATGTATGTCCACGCATATCTCCGGAACCATTAATCGGATCGTGACGATTTTTTTTTATTGACTTACATTTACTTCAACTTAGGGAACAGTGCAAGTTTCATCAAGATCGATTCAGTAATTTTCAAGATATGGACTAATACGTGTAAGTGTGACGGCCTGGCTTATTGATACGAGCTACGGGTGTAGTGTCAAAGGGAAAACATCTCAAAATCTTGATCAAATTCTAGTGCAAAAACTAAAAATTACGAAATAAAAATAATTTAAAAAAATTAAACCGACTTCAAAAAGAAATAACTCAAAATTATGAAATAACTTTAATTTAAACTTTTTGAAGTCGGTTTAATTTTTTTAAATAATTTTTTTGCAAGATTTATTCAAAAACTCAAGTCATATCTTTGCCAAAACAAACATTTTCTGCGTTTCAGTTTTCGCAAAGTTCCCCCTATAGCCTCAGTCCTCCACTGAGGTTAATAGGGGGTCTTAAGATACTGTTTATACCGGGTTATTGGTAAAACATTAACAACCTCTTAAGAGGTCATTGTACTCATAATTATGAACAACTTTTACTATGGGACCAAACCTGAAATCGCGAAAAAAAAAATCAGCTGTGCCCTACATTTTGACGAGTTATACGAACATAAATGTAGGGAACAGCTGATTTTCCTACACAAGGTACGATCTTTAATCTTATCATGACAGCGATACGATGTTATCACACGTCTTATGACTAGAATATCATTTAAATTGTACTGATAGAATCAAATGCGCTTACTGTGCTTATACTAAAGTCAGTTGTCATGAATCGGAAGTAAATAGTTGAGCGACTTATTGGTTACCAGAAAGACCACAGAAGGGCGCGTGTATATGACCATTTATAAACTCAAGCATTTATTTCAATTAAACCTTGTACAGGCACTTTTGAATTGTCAAAAAAAAAGTAATTTAAAAAAATTAAACCGACTTCAAAAAGAAATTAACTCAAAATTATGAAATAAATTTAATTTCGGAAGTCGGTGTCTTGAGATCTGTATTTTTTACCGACTTCAAAAAAAAGGAGGTTATCAATTCGATAAGTATGTATGTAATATTATTGGAATTGCATTATATTCACATATGACAATCTATTAGGGCTTCCAAATAAATATACAAAATTTTATAGACGTATGTATGTATGTATGTATGTATGTATGTCCACGCATATCTCCGTAACTATTAATCGGATCGTGACCATTCTTTTTTTATTGGCTTACATTTGCTTCAACTTAGGGAACAGTGCAAGTTTCATCAAAATCGATTCAGTAATTTTCAAGATATGGACTTAGACGTGAAAGTGTGACGGCCTGTCTTATTGATACGAGCTACGACGGGTGTATTGTCAAAGCGAAAACATCTCAAAACCTTGGTCAAATTCTAGTGCAACAACTAAAAATTACCAATTAAAAAGTAATTTAAAAAAATTAAACCGACTTCAAAAAGAAATGAACTCAAAATTATGAAATAACTTTAATTTCGGAAGTCGGTGGCAAAAAACTAAAACTAAAATACAGATCCCAAGACACCGACTTCCGAAATTAAAGTTATTTCATAATTTTGAGTTCATTTCTTTTTGAAGTCGGTTTAATTTTTTTAAATTACTTTTTAGTTTTATGCCACCGACTTCCGAAATTAAAGTTATTTCATAATTTTGAGTTAATTTCTTTTTGAAGTCGGTTTAATTTTTTTAAATTACTTTTTATTTCGTAATTTTTAGTTTTTGCACTAGTATTTGACCAAGGGTTTGAGATGTTTTCCCTTTGACACTACACCCGTAGCTCTTATCAATAAGCCAGGCCGTCACACTTACACGTATTAGTCCATATCTTGAAAATTACTGAATCGATCTTGATGAAACTTGCACTGTTCCCTAAGTTGAAGAAAATGTAAGCCAATAAAAAAAAATGGTCACGATCCGATTAATAGTTCCGGAGATATGCGTGGACAAACATACATACATACATACATACATACGTCTATGAAATTTTGTATATTTGTTTGGAAGCCCTAATAGATCATCATATGTGAATATAATGCAATTCCAATAATATTACATACATACGTATCGAATTGATAACCTCCTTTTTTTTGAAGTCGGTAATTAAATAGGTAGTCTGTCAGTTAGTCAGAAAGTTGAAGTTGCCCATTCCAAAACGTAGTACAAGTGAATAGATAAGTCCCTTATCCTTATTCATCCAAGTGCTGAGAGCATTTTAAGAATCGGAATCACCCTGAGCCAATCTATCAAGCAGGGCAAGAGAATTTTCTCCTATATTGATGAAACAAGCATTTTTCACCGCTCTTGGTGACTTTGTGTTGGAGTTTCTTGCCCGTTCTTCTCCAAAGAGATTTAAGTTTTGGAATGGGAAACTAGCTTCAACTTCCTAACTGACCGACTATTTAATTTTGACAATTCAAAAGGGCCTGTACATGGTTTCATTGAAATAAATGCTTTGAGTTTGAAGTTATACATGGTCATATACGCGCGCCCTTCTGTGGTCTTTCTGCCTGTAATTATTTTTATTTTTCTTTAACGTATACTGTCCCACTGCTGGGCATAGGCCTCCCCCAAATCCTTCCAGGAACTCTTTTCCCGCGCCACCTCGAACCAGCCCTCGCGGTACGCGTCCAGGTCATCTTGACACCGCTTTCTGGGCCGGCCTCGGCGGCGCCGTCCTTCTTCAGGCAACCATTGTGTGGAAACTTTTGCCCAGCGGTCATCCCATGATCATACGGCTGATGTGACCCGCCCAATTCTATTTGAGCCTGGCAGCCTTCTTGCCTACGTCTGTTATTACCGTTTTGGAACGCAGCATGGTGTTCCAGAGATGTCAGCAGCAGAGAAGGGGCCCCTTAGGGCCGAAGCCTGGCGGGTCACCGGGATTGTCCGAAAGGGTTACCGCTGGCCCGGAACATAAAGGGCTAAGGAAGGAACATGGGTGGGTTTTAGTCAGTAAGAGTCTGACACTCCCTTCCGCTCCACCCAGAGCGGGAGGGGTCATTTGATGATTTCCCATCCGAAAAAAAAAGCATGGTGTTCCGAATTTTGTCCTGTCTTTACACCCAGAATGCTACGCTCCATATCGTTCTTTGGCCAACGCCAAGGCGGAACTTTTGCGACCAACTTGACTAACTAACTTGTAATTGGCTTTTACCTTGGCCAGAGGCTAAGCATCGCCATACAACGTGGTACTGCCGCCAGTCTCTTGGGTACATTACCAGTCGACTCGACAGTAATGCGGATGAGTTTTTCGACGCTATTTTCTAGTTTCTGTACTTGTAATTATAGTTTCTCGATTTATTTCCACACATTACAGAAAAACAAAATCGAACTTTTTTTTTGTTGCATGCAATTTTTCTACTGTTGTTTACTAATTTGGGTGCGCTGATTTCGAATCTACCCTCAGATTTTTTGTAGCAGCTCTAGTTAGTGAGATACAGGTACCGTCTTGAATTTACTTGAGCAGTCGATAATTTCTATCAATAGCAGTGTAACTAAACTAGTTTCTGTATAAATTTTATTATGTCTTCCTCAAGAAAGACGTGTTTGAACAGCCCTGACTGTTTTTGTGTTATTTGTGGAGAATATATGTTCAAAAAATTCCGTTAGAACGTGTCGGACTTCGTGAAAAATACATACTTTGACTACTTTGGGTTTCCTTTGCCGACTAACGCCAAGCCCTGGATACCTAGTTTGGTATGTAAAACTTGTGTTGAGTCTTTGAGATTATGGGCAAACAAAAAAAGACCCTCTTTTAAGTACAAAGCTCCTATGATCTGGCGTGAACCATCCAATCATCACGATGACTGTTATTTCTGTGTTACGAAAATCATAGGAATAAACCATAAAAATTGAATCTGCTATAAGACCAGTCTTGAATACTAGTGACACACCAGTACCACAGCAGCCATGTACATCTTCAGAACATCCAGATGAGTGCAGCCAACAAACCAATAATGACGACTGTAGTAGCGACAGTGATTTTGATTGCTTCGGTTATCCCCGACCACTAAATCAAGATGATTTAAATGACTTGATCAGAGACCTTGGACTGTCTAAGACTGCATCAGAAATTCTTGCTTCCCGATTAAAAATTTCATCAACCATATGACAGATATCGAGAAATGTGCATGGGAAGAATTTGTTTGGGTAGTGAGAAATTTTTTGGGGAATAGAAAGTCTGATGGCTACATTCAGCACGTTGAACAGTTACTAATACACTTTCAACGGCTAGGATGCAACATGAGTAAGCTTCATTACCTTCACAGCCATCTAGAATATTTTCCTGAAAATCTTGGTGACCTAAGCGAGGAGCAAGGGGAGCGTTTTCACCAGGATATTCGTACCATGGAGGAGAGATATCAGGGTTACTGGAACGAAGATATGAGCATTCAAAATAGTAATCCTAACACACCTCACGCGAGAAAGTCATATAAAAGAAAATTTCATTCAGAATAAACATATTTAATAAATTTTTATACCTTAAACTGTGTGCATTATTAGTGAAAACCCCCGTCACTTCATAGCCGCTAAACTAGAGCTGCTACGTAAAAACGGCATACGTATATGAAATCAGCGTGTAAAAACTATTCAGATTCATGAAAAAAATTTCATGCAACAGACATGCTGTTTTCCTGTTATCAATAAGTACCTATATTATGTGTGTCTCTTATCAGGAGTCAGGAGTTACTTATTCATTGAGGTTCATTTTACTACAGCTTATGTCACATAAATATGTTATCTTTGTGTTTTATCTCGTTACTACTATCAACTTGTGAAATATCTGGCATATTTTAAAATTAATTTGTTACTATTTAAACGGGGAACATTTTGGGGGCGGGGGGGGGGGTTGGGGTTTGCCATAATCTCCACGCTTGGCAGGAGGGTTGGCGATCGCAGTATGGTATGGTGGTGGAATGCACAGAGAACGCTGCTGCCCATTCTCCGGTACGACCCTTAGTCGCCTTTTACGACACCCACGGGAAGTATGGGCCTCCCACAAGGTGGACCGACGACCTTGTGAAGGCCGCAGGAACCCGTTGGATGCGAGAAGCACAGAACCGGTCGAAGTGGAAGTGCTTGGGGGAGGCCTATGTCCAGCAGTGGACGTCTTTCGGCTGAAATGATAATGATGATGATGAAACGGGGAAGAAATCGGCTTGCCCAGAAACAAAAGTTCAAAGACATCTGACATCTACCAACCTCCACTGTGTCCGCATGGTGGATTACGGCCGGATACAACTTCCGGAGATGTCCGGCTTTTTGGTCCCTCGTCAGGACTTTGTCCGGCGTCGTCATTTGTCCGGACTTTTTACTTATGAGAATTTTTAGTTAGCCATAAAAAACTCTTAAAAACTTCCTTGTTTAACTTTTTTTTTTTGTGGATGGGATATCATCAAATGACCTCTCCCGCTCTGGGTGGAGCGGAAGGGAGTGTCAGACTCTTACTGACTAAAACCCACCCGTGTTCCTTCCTTAGTCCTTTATGTTCCGGGCCAGCGGTAACCCTTTCGGACAATCCCGCTGACCTTGCCTAACGTCTTACATTATATTGTTCCTGTACGTGTTTATTCATCACAAAATGTTACATGATATTTATGCAAGTGCACAGCAACACGTGTTTGGCTGTTGTCCAACTGTCTTCGAACGGACTTCATATTGTGACCGTCGCAGATGTGTGGGTCGCTATGTGGGTGTGGTCAAATGTAGAATAGTGAGAAGGTCCGGTTGATTTGGTCATTTGTACAGGTTGACACTGTTACCATGGAATATGGATTCAGTACATTATTCTGAACATCTCGTCGATTAAAAAAAAAAAAAAAAATGGCCAAGTGCGAGTCGGACTCGCACACGAAGGGTTCCGTACCACAAGGCAAAACGCCAAAAAAACACGTTTGTTGTATGGGAGCCCCCCTTAAATATTTATTTTATTCTGTTTTTAGTATTTGTTGTTATAGCGGCAACAGAAATGCATCATCTGTGAAAATTTCAACTGTCTAGCTGTCACGGTTCATGAGATACAGCCTGGTGACAGACAAACGGACAGTGGAGTCTAGTCTATGGAACCCTAAAAAAACGGATTCATAATAGGAAAGTGTAATACCTACGTGGTCAAAATGTATGAAACAGCTAATGTTTTTTTAAACAGCCGAACAGAATCCATGGTTACACTGCGCGCCGATTTCCCCCTGCCACCCTGTAAATCGTAATGCGTTTTACAGGCCGCGCCAGTAATATGTCTCATAATATTATCACATAATCAGCCTATAATGTTCCCACTGCTGGGACACAGGCCTCCTCTCGGTGAGAGGGAGTGGGCCCACAGAGCCGCGAGCCGCCGCGCCGCCGCGTAGGTCCAGTTTTGGGCGGCTTGGCAGATGTCACATGTCTTCGACTTTTTAATAGCAGCAGTGGTGGCCAAGTGGTAACGGCCGCGATTTACGAGTTGTAGGTCGTAGATTCGAACCCAGACCGGCGCTTTACTTTGTGTAAATTATTTAATGCTCTCAAAACGGTGAAGGAAAACATCGTGAGGAAACCGGCATGTCCTAGAACTTTAATAAATTATGCCACCAACTTATAAAATACTCGCGGAATGGATGAAAACGCCAAACAGGCTAAAGCCTCTACAGCCGATCGATTCTGTAAAAATCTCACCGTGAAAACTTAGGTGAAGTGAGTTTGTTTTTGCTAGGAATTGACACTATTGACAGCTCACTTCACCTAAGTTTTCACGGTGAGATTTTTACAGCATAGCACCACAGTACCTGTAGTTCGCGTGTAATCTTTATGGCGGCTCTGAAGTGCGCTATTCGCTGCTTAGTACCTCACCCCTCACTCCCGCTGACCCATGAATTTGTTACTGCGCAGCGACTCGCCTCATGTTTCGAGCCGCCACAAAGTTTGAATCTGCTGTAGTGCTATTCTGTAAAAATCTCACCGTGATAACTCGGGTGAAGTGAGCTTATAGAGAGCTGTCATTAGTGTCAATTCCTATCATCAGATGGAATGACAGCTCACTTCACCTAACTTCTCTCGGTGAGATTCTAACAGAATCGACCGGCTGTACCCAGACTATATGAACTACAGTGACAGGAATGAACTGCTGCATATCTACTCAATTACTCAATGGACAAAATTGTCAACATTTTTTAAGCTTGAGTACGAGTCTTTTGACCACATTGTATGTGTATATTTTGTCTTTTTTTATTTGCAATGTACGTTTTGTTTGTGCAGAATAAACAGTTTTTCTTTCTTTCTTTTCTTTTACTCATGCAGTTGTTCTTCTGTAAATGCTTGTGATATGATCTCGGGGGCACGTCTGCCTACGTCACAAGCTCAGTTCTGTGCCAATACCAATGTTTGTTGTAGAACGACGTCTTCCGGACACAAACAGATTTTTCGTCGAGGACTGCGCAAATAATAAAATATTGACTGCGTTCCAGTGTTTTTGAAGGTTGAAGTCCAGACTAAGCAGATGTGACTCGATCTATTAGGCGTTGATAAATGAGACACAATTAATGCTGTTTTTGTTTTTGTTTGTGGCTCTTTTCGGAGTCGGCAGGCTGAGCCAAATCTTTCCGCTGTATTCGATTTTTTTTTCCCATTTCTACAAGTAAAATGTGGATGTACAGTACTATAGGTACACTTCTGCTTAACCTTTCGGCGAAATAAGGCGTGATAATATGTTATGATATCTAAACTAATATTATAAAGAGAAAAGATATGATTTATGATTTTTTGTATGTTTATTTGGTCCTCAGCCCTTGTTGCTAAGTCGCAATGATGACTTGGTGAAGGGCTTTGGTCTTCAGCCCTTGATGCCAAGAGTCGCAATGATGACTTCGTGAAGGGCTTTGGTCCTCAGCCCTTGTTGCTAAGTCGCAATGATGACTTGGTGAAGGGCTTTGGTCCTCAGCCCTTGTTGCTAAGTCGCAATGATGACTTGGTGAAGGGCTTTGGTCTTCAGCCCTTGGTGCTAAGCGACGCAATGATGACTTCGTGAAGGGCTTTGGTCCTCAGCCCTTGGTGCTAAGAGTCGCAATGATGACTTCGTAAAGGGCTTTGGTCCTCAGCCCTTGGTGCTAAGAGTCGCAATGATGACTTCGTAAAGGGCTTTGGTCCTCAGCCCTTGGTGCTAAGAGTCGCAGTGATGACTTCGTGAAGGGCTTTGGTCCTCAGCCCTTGGTGCTAAGAGTCGCAATGATGACTTCGTGAAGGGCTTTGGTCCTCAGCCCTTGGTGCTAAGAGTCGCAGTGATGACTTCGTGAAGGGCTTTGGTCCTCAGCCCTTGGTGCTAAGAGTCGCAATGATGACTTCGTGAAGGGCTTTGGTCCTCAGCCCTTGGTGCTAAGAGTCGCAGTGATGACTTCGTGAAGGGCTTTGGTCCTCAGCCCTTGGTGCTAAGAGTCGCAATGATGACTTCGTGAAGGGCTTTGGTCCTCAGCCCTTGGTGCTAAGAGTCGCAATGATGACTTCGTGAAGGGCTTTGGTCCTCAGCCCTTGGTGCTAAGCGACGCAATGATGACTTCTTAAAGGGCTTTGGTCTTCAGCCCTTGTTGCTAAGTCGCAATGATGACTTGGTGAAGGGCTTTGGTCTTCAGCCCTTGATGCTAAGAGTCGCAGTGATGACTTCGTGAAGGGCTTTGGTCCTCAGCCCTTGGTGCTAAGAGTCGCAATGATGACTTCGTGAAGGGCTTTGGTCCTCAGCCCTTGGTGCTAAGCGACGCAATGATGACTTCTTAAAGGGCTTTGGTCTTCAGCCCTTGTTGCTAAGCGACGCAATGATGACTTCGTAAAGGGCTTTGGTCCTCAGCCCTTGGTGCTAAGAGTCGCAATGATGACTTCGTGAAGGGCTTTGGTCCTCAGCCCTTGATGCTAAGAGTCGCAGTGATGACTTCGTGAAGGGCTTTGGTCCTCAGCCCTTGGTGCTAAGAGTCGCAATGATGACTTCGTAAAGGGCTTTGGTCCTCAGCCCTTGGTGCTAAGAGTCGCAATGATGACTTCGTAAAGGGCTTTGGTCTTCAGCCCTTGGTGCTAAGCGACGCAATGATGACTTCGTAAAGGGCTTTGGTCTTCAGCCCTTGTTGCTAAGAGTCGCAGTGATGACTTCGTGAAGGGCTTTGGTCCTCAGCCCTTGGTGCTAAGCGACGCAATGATGACTTCTTAAAGGGCTTTGGTCTTCAGCCCTTGTTGCTAAGTCGCAATGATGACTTGGTGAAGGGCTTTGGTCTTCAGCCCTTGATGCTAAGAGTCGCAGTGATGACTTCGTGAAGGGCTTTGGTCTTCAGCCCTTGGTGCTAAGAGACGCAATGGTAGATGGATAGATAGAAGATTCGTTATTATGTACACCATATTAATTACAGATATAATTGTAGAAATACAAAGGGTGACACGATGGGCGGTCTTATCGCTAAGAGCGATCTTTTAAAGACAACCTTTCGATGGATTAAAGAGGGGAAGGAGAGACTATGCTACGGGTAGTCTGTGGTATACAATGCTAATATTTATTTGGCCGGAACAAATATTATAATATCATCAAAATAATTAACACAACATGTTCTTAATCCCCACTTATTATTAAAAAAATCGTCGTCTTTTAAACGACCGCGGCGTCTGGTTATGTCAACTACGAGTCTTGCGCGCATACATTTGCAATTTATTTTAATGTGAGCTGAGCACACGTCAATACCTACGTTTATTAGCATTTTAATGAGCTGAACGTGGTTTGTGTCCGCACGTTGTCGTTAAATTGAGTTTGTGACGGGTAGACAATTTTTCTTACAACACTTATCGACTTCGTAATGATAATGACGCATCGGAAAATATATCGTTTTTCGCATGCGATGAGAGCGTATACGCAGAGAAAATGCTGAAGTATTTTTTTTCGATGGACTAAATCATAACATAAGCGGATCCCACATTAGAACGCGCCATGCTACGGGGCGCAGAAAACGGAGGTTAATTCTGGAAGCGCGTTTTTATTGAATTTGTATGTAATTAAAAAAAAAACTGGCCAAGTGCGAGTCGGACTCGCACACGAAGGGTTCCGTACCACAAGGCAAAAACACCGAAAAAAACACGTTTGTTGTCGCCCACCTTAAATATTTATTTTATTTTGTTTTTAGTATTTTTTGTTTTAGCGGCAACAGAAATACATAATTTGTGAAAATTTCAACTGTCTAGCTATCGCGGTTCTTGAGATACAGCCTGGTGACAGACAGACGGACAGACGGCGAAGTCTTAGTAATAGGGTCCCATTTTTATATTAGTTATGCGGATGACATGGTGCTGCTAAGCCCATCGATCGGCGCTTTGAGGAAACTGGTGGCTATTTGTGAGTCCTATGCAGTGTCCCATGGGCTCCAGTACAATGTTAAGAAAACCGAACTTCTTATGTTTAAGGCGAGTGCAATAAACTATTCAGATATTCCTGGTGTTTCGCTCTGTGGCACTCCTTTAGCATGGGTGACTAAATTCAAGTACTTGGGTCATTGGGTCACTGATGATCTTAAGGACAACATGGATATAGAGAGGGAGCGCAGGTCGTTGGCTGTTCGATGTAACATGCTGGTTCGAAGATTTGCACGTTGTACAGATCAAGTTAAAGTCACTCTATTCAAAGCTTTCTGTCAATCATTCTACACGTGCAGTCTTTGGACCCGCTTTACGCAGAGGACATACAGCGATCTGCGTGTCCAATATAATAACGCGTTTAGGATACTGTTGGGGCTGTCGTGGTGTTGTAGTGCGTCCACTATGTTTGCGGAGGCGCGCACAGACGATTTTTACGCCATTATAAGAAAAAGGACCGCCTCCATAGCCGGAAGGCTACGCACAGCCACCAATAGTCTCCTGAGCGTGTTCTCAGATAGGTGGGACTCCCCTCTGCTGCGTCACTGGGTGAGGATCCATACCAATTATTGATCTATTCTATGTCCTCCTTATTACTAACACTAGTCATTAAGTTATTTTGTTGCTACTAACACTATGGACTTACGTCTGAAATAAAGAATTTGAATTTGAATTTGAATTTACCCTTTGGGTACGGAACCCTAAAAACAACCGATTTCCAAAAAAAACACTACAAAGTGAAAAATAACTTTAATTCGGTGTCCTTGGTTCTGTATTTTCGTTTTTTGACACCGAATTTCGAAATTAAAGTTATATTTCACTTTGTAGTGTTTTTTTTGGAAGTCACTTGTTTTTTTTTATAAAAACAATGCATGCACTTGTTCAGCCAAACTAAACTCTATTTTCTTCCTCACAGGCCACAATGTCACGCGACAGATCATCAAAGCGGTTCTACAGGGCGGAGTCTACACATGACCTGCTCGCTTATATGGATAAGGGGCAGGCCGCCAGCGATGAGAACCGATGGACGTTCGAAACTGCTTGGGAGGTCGCTAATAAAGGTAAGATGCTGGACTGAACATTTTGTAAAACGTTTGTCGTACGAGGTCTAAACTCCGCTTTTCTTTACGAAGCGGTCGATCATTCTGTAAAAATCACACCTTTTTTTTTTGTTGTCAAAGCCACCCGGTCTCCGGGTATGGGAGGTCGGGATCAACGTCTATTGCTTCACAACTTTGTCTTAAAATTTGTTTTACTGGGCTTTGAATGAACTGCGGGCCTAAGATTCCTCTATTATTGTAACGTTGGCGGTTGACCACTTTCACCCTTATAATAAAATTAAAAATGTTTCACCGCGAACTTCGACGACACGGTTGGCGCAGTGGCTGAGCGATCGATTGCTATGCTGCGTATCGCGAGTTCGATTCAAGTCATCAACACAACACTCTAAGACCAAGAAATCCCCAAGAATGACTATTTCATGAAATCTTGACATTTGGGGATTATACTAACTTAACAAGTTGTATTACTGATTGTAATGATTATAATTCTGTAAATACATATTTGTTACGACCGCGAATCATATTTGAATCAACGTACAACTTAATACTGACCAGCAAATTGCAAAAAACGTAAGAAAATTTGAATTTCGCGGGCTACCTTTCCGCTTCCCCTTCCCTATTTTGTTCTAAAATGCTCCTACATTTCGAACAAACGTCGCCTGTACCAGTAACCCAATCGTCTATTGTCTATGCCCAGCCAGTGTAAAGTCCATAGTCCTTGCAAATACTTGTATTACAAGTTTCTTGCTTTTTGTCTTAAAGTTTCTAAGATGTGTCCTGAGTTGATGTGGGCCACGGTAATCTGGGTTGTTGGAACATTGTGGATAATTAAATATAGTAATAGTAGTAGAGTAGGTAGTAGTTTTTCCTAAGATAGCTTTTAGTTACTTCTGTTTCTTTTTTGTTACCGACTTAAAAAAAAGGATTGGAATTGCCAATCTATTATGGTTTCCAAACAAATGTACCAAATTTTATAGACGTATGTATGTATGTTTGTCCACGCATTTCTCCGCAACTATTAATCGGATCGTTACCATTTTTTAGGGTTTCGTAGCCACATGGCAAAAACGGAACCCTTATGGATTCGTCATGTCGGTCTGTCTGTCTGTCCGTCTGTCCGTCCGTATGTCACAGCCACTTTTTTCCGAAACTAGAACTATACTCTTGAAACTTCGTAAGTAGATGTATTCTGTGAACCGCATTAAGATTTTCACAAAAAAATAGAAAAAAAAAACAATTAAATTTGGGGGTTCCCCATACTTAGAACTGAAACTCAAAATTTTTTTTTTCATTAATCCCATTCTTGCGGGGTATCTATGGATAGATCTTCAAAAATGATATTGAGGTTTCCAATATAATTTTTTTCTAAACTGAATAGTTTGCGCGAGAGACACTTCCAAAGTGGTAAAATGTGTATATCCCCCCCCCTGTAACTTCTAAAATAAGAGAATGATAAAACTAAAAAAAAAATATGATGTACATTATCATGTAAACTTCCACCGAAAATTGGTTTGAACGAGATCTAGTAAGTAGCTCGCCGGTGAAAATTTAAAAACATGATGGTACGGAACCCTCGTTGTCGGAGTCCGACTCGCTCTTGTTATTGGCTTACATTTAACCCCCGACGCAAAAACGACGGGGTGTTATAAGTTTGTCGTGTCTGTGGCATCATAGCTCCCGAACGGATGAACCGATTTAGTTTTTTTTTTATAAGGAACGCTTCAGGCCCTGGAACTGAGTGAAATTAATTTCTTGTATATTTCTATTCCAGTCGGCGGTATCTACACTGTGATCAGATCCAAGGCATATGTATCTACCGAGGAAATGGGAGAAAACTACTGCTTGTTAGGTAAGGTATTTTTTTAAATAATTTGTGCGTCTTTTGGCTGAAAGTTTTAATTTGTCAATTGGCTGATGTCGAATCGATTTAATTTTAAATTGGTCGGTTTGGGGTAAAGGGTATAATCGAGGTTGAATGGTCTGTAACTCTATACCTAATCGACGTTGATCCATACTATCGATCGACTGATCGACCTTAATTGCGGCAAGACACTCATAATTTACCTACTGCAAAATTTAACTGTGGTCTTAATTAATATAATATAGGTAGATATAGTATGTAAGGTAGATATAGTATACTATGTACATATAAATGACGTCTCAAGTTCCGTTATTGAGACACAATTCATTTTCTATTGTATCGTGCTACATAGGGTATGCGCGGAGCTTGACCGGTTAAGCAGCACCATAGTATTGTTGCGCGCCACAATTAATGCCTGGTACTTGGTGACATTAGTTACCACTAGCGCCATCTAGTATCGAGCAGCGGAACTAGTAATCAAGATCCTTCTTGAAATTTCGATGCGAGAACTTTCTAGAACTTTCTCGAACTATCGACATCTGGTCAGTCGGGGCCGGTATGTACTGGGACATTCTAGATGTTTCTACAATGGAAGGTTCTAGAACTATCTGCGGCACTATTATAAGGCCGGGAGGACCCACGACCGAGACAATGCGCGATCTTCAAGTGCGAATTAAGAGTAATCAGTAGTGCAATTGTGTTTTAAAATTACTGTGTTTGAGTTGTAATTAATGTTGTTGATTAAAGTGTCATTTTTTTGGTTATTAAATCTGCAGTTTTTATTGTCACGAACCCGAAGCTCGTAACATTATGTACTACATGCAATAAACCCTTGCAGTTTCTAAGCAAATACCTAAAAGGTTCAATCGGGATCGAATGAGATCCAAATTCATCGACTAAAATCCTGATTGATCGTTTCAATGATCCTGAAATGGCACTAAATTATTGTTGAATTTAGTCATGACATGTCTTTTTTAATACTTATTTTTTATCAGGACCCTACAAAGAACAATGCGCTCGTACTGAGGTTGAGGAGGCTGACTTCCCTCCAAACTCGCCACTTACCACCGCCGTCAATATTATGAGGAGCCAGGGTTACAAGGTATGTTAGTCGTTCCACCGAAGGCGCGGACTTGCGGACGGCGAGCAATGGGCAGCTCGCCGTCCGGTAAGGACAAGGCGCGGGGCGACGGCGCGTTGTGTTCCACGCGCGCCTCAAACAGATGTCAGCACTAACTGACGGGGTCCGCTAGGCCCGATGTCTGCCAGGGTCTGTCAAGAAAAGGACAGGGTCTTCTGTCCTTTTCTTAATGGGAATCATATCACTAGGTTTTATTAGGTTTTTATTTTTTATTTTATCCTTTTGATAGATTCTTATTTTGTAAATGTGAGGACTTTGTAGGCTTTGTAGACTTTAGATCTGTAGACCATTTTTTATCTTATCAAGTACCTGATACTTGTTGACAGGCTTACGCTATCCTCCCATACCTACTGTAATTTGAAAATATTGTAAAAGCCAATTATTTTTAAAAAGAGTAACCGTGGAGTTTCTTGCCGGTTCTTCTCCATAGGAAACGACCAATTGGAACCGTGCACCTAGCTTCTGACGTTTCATAAGTGCCCATGTAGGCTTATGTGAAATAAAATATTTTGATTTTGATTTTGATGATTTTGAATGAAATAGAAAGAAAAAGAGGCACTGAACTTAAATTTAGTTTAGTTTGTGAACAAGGGAATCGGCGCCAATATAAACAAACACTACTATAAAGGAACCAAAGTCGAAGCTATTTAGCCTAGCTTTTTTATTTGGACCTGGAGAAGGACATCGGCTACTTTATATCCTGGACCGCAGACGAAGTCGCGGGCAGAAGCTTGTATTCTATAGCACCACCAAACTTTTTTATGAGCAACTCTACTAATAAACTCTCCATTTCCAGGTCCACACAGGTACCTGGCTCGTAGATGGCAACCCTCAGATCATTCTGTTCGACATCGGATCCGGCGCGTGGCAGCTGGACTCGTACAAGCAGGAGCTGTGGAGCACGTGCGGCATCGGCATACCGCATCTAGACGTGGAGGCTAACGACGCTGTGATTCTAGGGTTCATGGTGGCGCAGTTTGTTGGGGAGGTCAGTTTTTTAATCATTCAAAATTTTCCCCATCCAGAATTTTCCTCACCCAGAAATTTCCCCTTCAAGAATTTTCCCAATCCAGAATTGTCGCCATCCAGAATTTTCGCCATCCTATTTTTTTGTCATACAGATTTCGGGCATCCAGAACTATTTTCTATCCAGAATATAGCTACAATGTCACGGTAAATTGCCACCTGGCTGGTAGTACTGACGCCAGCACATTAAGCCATCCGAAACTGTAAAATTTTCCCAATCAACTTTGAACCTTTAAGCTTTACCGATAAAGTTGAAAATCTATTAAAGAAATTTGACAGATTGTAGTAGCTTGATGTGCTGGCGTTTGTACAGTCAACAGCAAAAGTAGATGATCAAAATCAGAAATTCAATACTAATGAACGGAGTTCGCGTCAGAACTGTGTGGCGTCGAAGTGATTCAAAAGTATGTGATTGTAAATTATACCAAACATTTACTACTAGTACAGCTGCCATATATTCGTGATCAGTTTTGACTCCTATTGAATTTATGATTTTGATCATCTACTTTTGCTGTTGACTGTACAAGCAGGAGCTGTGCTGTGGAGCAAGTTTTTTGAATTCTAAGCATTTTTGTTTGCAGAAAAATAATTATTTTAGAAAGAATCGAAATCCCGATGTCGCCATTTTGCCGGGGTAGATCTCGAATGGTCAATCTCGACCCCAGACTTAGCACGCGGGATCTCTAGTTGCCAATCGACTCGAGATCGCATTCCCTACCCCAACACACTGTTCTACTGTTCACCTTATTTACAATACGACCGACGTAACTTGGCTGGCCTGAACTTCGCGCAGAAGACTGCGCACGAACGTTTTTTAGGAACCAAATTCTGGCATGAGGCGAGTGTGAGTGAGAGAACATGCGCGAAAGTTCGCAAAGGCTATGCTCAGGCTCGCCATGTTACGTCGGTTGTATTGTACCTTTATTTATTGTTACAGTTCCGCAAAGCAGCTGAAGGTTACAGCGACACTCCGCCGCGCGTCGTCGCTCACTTCCACGAATGGCAGGCTGGTATCGGTCTTATTATGCTCAGGTAAATTAAATAAAAAAAAACACAACTCTCTAAGACCATGCAATCCCCAAGAATGACTATTTCATGAAATCTTGACATTTGGGGATTACATGGTCTTAGAGAGTTGTGTTGATGACTTTAATGATTAGAATTCTGTAAATAAATATTTGTTATGACCGCGAATCATATTTTAATCAACGTACAACTTAATACTGACCAGCAAATTTCAAAAAACGTAAGAAAATTTGAATTTCGCGGGCTACCTTAGAGCTTCCCCCTTAATCTATCGTGTTCGAAACAAAATACTCCAGAACAAAGATAGCTGACGTGGCTCAATAGGCTGCTCAACTAGAGGTGGGCAAAGTGTAGGGGAAGTCCCGTAGCGCCGGACGGCACCTAGCGTCGGACACTCGTACTATCTCGACAAACGACAACGCGATCTATTCAAATATCGGTGAAAGGGGTGCGGGGGAACGTAGCGATACAGGATCACGCGACGTGGTTTGCCGGTGAGGTGCACAGCCGCGGTGGGAGAGTTGGATTGCTGTTTTTGGCGGGAAAGCGTTGCGTCACGTAAACTTCAAGTGAGTATTACTGCTATGGTTTTGTGTTTAATCGTTTTTGTTATTTGTAATAAAGACCATTCCATTATATTTCGTAAAATGTGAAAGTTTTTATTAATTACTTAAACAGTTTTAGCATGAAATACGTAATTTTGGACATGTACTACCTCCGGACACAAAGGTATCCCTTACCACCGGACAGTTTAAGGTTGGCTTTTTTACTAAGCATTTATACTTATCATAATAATTATTGTTTGTTGTTTTACAGGATAGAAGGAGGGAGATATTTCAATATGGAAGAGACAAAAAAGAAAGGAAAATGGGATCAGCAAAGTAATATCTAATATGGAAAAAAACTACTTGTGTAGTGTGTTTAGAGAACCACGACGAGGACTGGATACAATGCTCCAGCTGCCAAGAATTTGCCCATGAAGCATGTGCAGACGTTCCAGAATGTGGAGATACCTATATATGTGATAGATGCACAATGTTTTAAGAATGGGGTTTGAAGATTTACCCGTCCGGTACTAGGTGCCAATGTTAAAGACTACATTTTTTTTACCAAAATTTAATTAACGTTCCAAGATTATGTTTACGCAGAAGTTGTATTTTTGTTAATTGATTTTGATTTTATATTTTGTTCATTTAACTAATTCATAAATAAATACATATTTCTCGAAGTAGTTTTAATTTTATTTACGGAAAACCTTATATGTCCGCCACTAGGGGACTTCCCCCTACCATTTTTGCGATTGGAACATTTGCATCTCGATCACTGAAATGATCCGAAACACTGATATGTTTCAAAGTCAAAGTCAAATCATTTATTTCAAATAGGCACATTAAAGGCACTTTTGAACGTCAAAAAAAAAACTAAATAGAAATTATTCTAGTCGCCCATTCCAAAAGGTAGTTTTCGTATGGAGAAGAATGGGCAAGAAACTCCACCGTTACTCTTTTAAAATGTTTTACAAGGTCTTGTATACATAATAAAAATTATATGTGAACACGATGCACCCATAATAAAATTAGTCTACCACAAAAGGTAAAAAGAATTAAAAATTAAGCAATGACAGGTAAATCAAATAAGTGATAGATACATGGTGCTCACATATTTACAAGTTATTTAAAAAAAAAAATGCAAAAGTAGTTGAACTTTAACAAGTGTGTGAGCCACTGTAGTCGCAGATTGTAAAAATTTCATTTGGCTCATTTGGATCATCGGTTCAGAGGGTATAAAATACAGAATCAAAATCTGTGAGAGTATGAGTGATACACATCTCCGAGAGATGATGATGAGAGATTCCGTCGAAACTGGATGCAGGACGCGCGGACTCAGTGAATCTGATACATTTCTGTATTTATTCCCAGGACACGCCACGTCGACGTCGCAACAGTATTCACGACGCACGCCACCCTTCTTGGAAGATACCTGTGTGCTGGCAACACTGATTTCTACAACAATTTGGATAAGGTAATAATACCAATGTAACTGCTTGAATGAACGATCGCGGGACAAAGAAGTTCCGCTCGTCAACCACTATGAACGAGAGGAGTATTCAATCAACTCAGCCTATTGCAGTCCACAGGCTTCTCTCTTCAACTCAGCCTATTGCAGTCCACAGGCTTCTCTCTTCAACTCAGCCTATTGCAGTCCACAGGCTTCTCTCTTTAACTCAGTCTATTGCAGTCCACAGGCTTATCTCTTCAACTCAGCCTATTGCAGTCCACAGGCTTATCTCTTCAACTCAGCCTATTGCAGTCCACAGGCTTCTCTCTTCAACTCAGTCTATTGCAGTCCACAGGCTTCTCTCTTTAACTCAGTCTATTGCAGTCCACAGGCTTATCTCTTCAACTCAGCCTATTGCAGTCCACAGGCTTATCTCTTCAACTCAGCCTATTGCAGTCCACAGGCTTCTCTCTTCAACTCAGTCTATTGTAGTCCACAGGCTTCTCTTTTTAACTCAGTCTATTGCAGTCCACAGGCTTATCTCTTCAACTCAGCCTATTGCAGTCCACAGGCTTCTCTCTTCAACTCAGTCTATTGCAGTCCACAGGCTTCTCTCTTTAACTCAGTCTATTGCAGTCCACAGGCTTATCTCTTCAACTCAGCCTATTGCAGTCCACAGGCTTCTCTCTTCAACTCAGTCTATTGCAGTCCACAGGCTTCTCTCTTCAACTCAGCCTATTGCAGTCCACAGGCTTCTCTCTTCAACTCAGTCTATTGCAGTCCACAGGCTTCTCTCTTCAACTCAGCCTATTGCAGTCCACAGGCTTCTCTCTTCAACTCAGTCTATTGCAGTCCACAGGCTTCTCTCTTCAACTCAGCCTATTGCAGTCCACAGGCTTCTCTCTTCAACTTAGCCTATTGCAGTCCACAGGCTTCTCTCTTCAACTCAGCCTATTGCAGTCCACAGGCTTCTCTCTTCAACTCAGCCTATTGCAGTCCACAGGCTTCTCTCTTCAACTCAGCCTATTGCAGTCCGCAGGCTTCTCTCTTCAACTCAGCCTATTGCAGTCCACAGGCTTCTCTCTTCAACTCAGCCTATTGCAGTCCACAGGCTTCTCTCTTCAACTCAGCCTATTGCAGTCCACAGACTTCTCTCTTCAACTCAGCCTATTGCAGTCCACAGGCTTCTCTCTTCAACTCAGCCTATTGCAGTCCACAGACTTCTCTCTTCAACTCAGCCTATTGCAGTCCACAGGCTTCTCTCTTCAACTCAGCCTATTGCAGTCCACAGGCTTCTCTCTTCAACTCAGCCTATTGCAGTCCACAGGCTTCTCTCTTTAACTCAGTCTATTGGAGGCTTCTCCCAGGCTGCACCACAACACCCTGTCCTCCGCCTTCCGCATCCAGTCTCCCCCAGCCACCTTCTTTAGGTCGTCCGTCCATCTAGCTGGGGGGTGTCCCACACTACGCTTGCCGATACGCGGACACATGGCAGGGATACAGGCGGGAATAATCGAAAAAAAAGCAAAAAAGTCCAGCTCGACCACCATGTGGACGAATAAAACTTTATTTTCCCGATCGTCATCAGTGTTGATGACAAGGTGTTACTGATCGGGAATATTCGAAGCAAACAGACGCGGTGCGGTTAGGCTAATTTATTTTCGACTTTATTTCTAAGTTCACAAGGCTTTTATTAGGTATTTTTGTGGTGTACAATAAAGTATATAGGGTGACTGGTAATTAGTGACCGATACTTAAACACGTGATTTTACTCATCATTATGAACAACTTTTACTATGGGAACAAACCTGAAATCGCGAAAAAAAAATCAGCTGCTCCCTACATTTTGACGGGTTAAGCGAACATAAATGTAGGGAACAGCTGATTTTTTTTTCGCGATTTCAGGCTTGGTTCCATAGTAAAAGTTGTTCATAATGATGAGTAAAATCACGTGTTTAAGTATCGGTCACTAATTACCAGTCACCCTATATACAGGGTTGGTTTCCAAAGACCAGCCAAATTTAAGGGTGTGGTACAAACCATCAAACTGTACAACTTTCTCCATGGGATCAATATCGTAATCTTGAAAAATGTATCAACTGTCCCTTAAATAATTAAATAATAATTTTTATATTTTATTACCTTTCAGATCACTATACTTAAACATATATTATGTTTTTTATATATGTATTCGACCCGTATGTATGTATGTTTGTATGTCATGTCGAGTGTACATACTTATTTTGATAATGTGATCTACATAACTTCAGGAAGGTTTTAGTATATAATACATTAGGTAGTTATTCTTATGTACGAAGTTATATGCATAAATGTACTGCTTCTATGCGAATTTTGATGATTCTTCTAGTCGTTGTCTTCAATTCTTCAATGCACTAGTGTTAATTGAATTTGTGTGGGGTAGGTACAGTCACGAGCAAAAGTATGTATACACTTGGCTTTATTCAAAGGCGATTTTCTTCTTTATTTTTGAATGAAATTTTATATTAGTAGGAACATAGTATTTTCGAACCCATAGGTATATGTAAAGTGTCGTATTTCAACGTTGCATTCGTTATTTCGTGAAAAAATCGCAATTTAAAGTTGCCAAGTGTTGACATATTGGTGCTCGTGACTGGACAACTAAAAAGTTAAAGGTAATGTTGCTTGCCTGTCGGTCTTCTACAGACTGTACTTGGGAGAGTGTGCGCAGGAGCTCCACGACCTGATCCCACCATCGCCCTTTTACCATCGGACAACCAGACGTACTGCAGCGTACCATCCGCACTTGGTTGATATCCCCACGAGTCGTACTCAGCGCTTCTCCTCCACTTTTATTATGCGCACAGCCATAGTGTGGAACTCTCTGCCAGCATCTGTGTTCCCTTCCACATTTAACCCGTCTGCCTTCAAAGCAAGAGTGAACAGGCATCTTCTGGGCACACTCGTTCCATCATAGACCTCATCTATCGCTTTCCATTAGGTGTGATCGAGGTCAAGAGTGGGCCCATTTAGTAATAAGAAGTCGGTTAAAAAAAATAAAAAACTTTTTTACAAAAAAAAAACATCCGACAAAAAAAAACATAAGTCGGTGTCAAAAAACGAAAATGCGGAACCAACGACACCGACTTCCGAAATCAAAGTTATTTATCACTTTGTAGTGTTTTTTTTAAGGCGAAAGCGCCAAGGTAGCCCGCGAAATTCATTTTTTTTTTAGGTTTTTTGCAATTTGCTGGTCAGTATTAAGTTGTACGTTGATTAAAATATGATTCGCGGTCGTAACAAATACGTATTTACAGAATTATAATCATTAAAGTCATCAACACAACTCTCTAAGACCATGTAATCCCCAAATGTCAAGATTTCATGAAATAGTCATTCTTGGGGATTACATGGTCTTAGAGAGTTGTGTTGATGACTTAAATGATTATAATTCTGTAAATACATATTTATTACGACCGCGAATCATATTTTAATCAACGTACAACTTAATACTGACCAGCAAATTGCAAAAAACGTAAGAAAATTTGAATTTCGCGGGCCACCTTAGAGCTTCCCCCTTAAGTCTGTTGTTTTGTTAACAGTTCTCAGTGGACGAAGAAGCAGGCAAAAGACAAATTTATCACCGCTACTGTATGGAGCGGGCGGCTGCACACATGACACATATCTTCACTACCGTCTCGGATATTACTGGTGAGTCATAACTTCATATCGCACCTCCGATAAACTATTTTCGAACCCAAGCAGGCATTTTACTTTGTGTAAATTATTTCATCAACACTGCTTTCAAAACGGTGAACGAAAACATCGTGAGGAAACCGTCATGTCCTAAAACCAAAAATTCGAAGACATGTGACATCCGCCAACCAGCACTGGCCCCGCGTGGTGGATTACGGCCCACTCCCTCTCACCGAGAGGAGGCCCGTGTCCCAGCAGTGGGAACATTATAGGCTGATTATGCTAGCTCCATTTCTTTCCCACACTGAAGTAAAAATTAAAACAACAACAGCCTATATTTTAAATATTTCTTTTTTCACAGGTTACGAAGCGGAACATCTCCTCAAACGCAAGGCAGACATCATAACTCCAAACGGGCTGAACGTAAAGAAGTTCTCCGCTCTGCACGAGTTCCAGAACCTCCACGCGCTGGCCAAGGACAAGATCAACGAGTTCTCGAGAGGACACTTTTATGGGTCAATATCATAACGTAATCGCCTCGCCTCGGGACAAGCTCACGAACCGCGGCGCGTTGCGTTACGGCTCGTCGTCCCCCCTTGCCCCTCTCCCCCTTCCTCCTGCCTGCTGCACCATCACCCAGCGGTCGGCGAGCCGTAAGCGCGGCGTCGCCTAGCCGTAGCCGAGTCGACGTATCGGAGCTTCTGATCCGCTTTGGTTACGTGCTTACGTTAGGTTGACGCCTGTTTGACGCCGAGGCGAAAGGCGATGGGGTTACGATCCCTTTCCGAGTTGGTATGTGTGCTTATGACCTTTAGAATTAGTGTAGAGAAACTAAACTTTGACTTTTTGTTCACAGTCACTTCAATTTTGATCTAGACAAGACGCTCTACTTCTTCATCGCCGGTCGTTACGAGTTCGGTAACAAGGGAGCTGACATATTCATTGAAGCGTTAGCGAGATTAAACCATTATTTGAAGGTAAATAAATGTTATTCCATAATAGGGATGATGACAAAATTTTCTTTAAACTCATTAAAATATTTGTTTGGAAATAGTGCAAACAATACTACAAAAAATCGAAATGGAATTTTATCAAAATTATTATTTATTCCTATAGGATTATTAGAACCCGTTTGAAGTAAAAATAATAAATTAATTAATCGTATGGTCTAAGGTCTCAGTATGTAAAGATGGTCACCCATCTATAGACCAACCGCGGCAAGCGTAGCTTAACCTGATCGATCGACCTGTGCGGCTCTTATTATTTAGCCAAGAGCCCTCTACTTCTATGAATTAATATTTTAATTAAAAAAATGACCAAAATCCCTTCTTCTCGTTCCAGGCTTCAGGCTCGGACACAACAGTTGTAGCCTTCATGATATTCCCTGCCAAGACGAACAACTTCAACGTGGAGAGTCTCCGCGGCCATGCCGTCACCAAGGCGTTGAGAGACACCATCAATGACATACAGCAGAAGATAGGCAGGAGAATGTACGACATCTGTCTGAGGTGAGTGAGGCGAGTGTAGCCAGCTGCTGGAATTAGAACCAACTGCTGGATAAAGACCCCCCCTAGGCGCGATAATACCGGTCGATAATATCGGTCTATAATACCGGTCGATAATATCGGTCGATAATATCGATCGATAATATCGGATGCGTTAAGGTGCAGCTTAAAGCATTCGATATTATACGAATCAGCTGTTCCCTACATTTTGACGAGTTAGGTATACGAACTACCTCGAAAATAAATCATAGCGACTGATCTACTAAGCGAGCGAAAGTGATGCAATTACTTTTGAAACGCAAAAGAAGAGGGATTGCTATAATGTGCGTGCGCTCGGAATAAAACGACATACAGTTCGCGTCAAATAACTTTGCCGCTCTGAAGTAGGCAACAAGTCACTGCGCAGTAGTTAATTATGAATACAACAGCAGCGCGCATGGCGCGGATTGGCGCGGCTAGGAAAGAGCCTAGCTTCAGAAACGCAAAGTTATTTGACGCGTACTGTATGTGACAAGACGTATCTTTTACAGTGGCCACCTACCCGACCCATCCGACCTCATGCTGAAAGAAGACACGGTGCGTCTAAAGCGGTGTATTTACAGTCTACAGAGAGACGGACTTCCTCCCATCACCACTCATAATGTTGTAAGTACAAACTCTTTTCAATATATTTGCGTGTAACACTTCCCATTTGCAATGAGCCTAGCAAAAATGCACGCAGCACACATGTAAATTCCAATTATATTAAAACTACCTGCGCCCCACAGTTTCACCCGCGTAAATGTCGATCCCGTGGGAATATCGGGATAAAAATAGCCTATATGTTAATCCAGGGTGTCAGCTACCTTTATACAAAATTGCATTTACGTGTTGCAACAACAAGATTGTTTTAATTAAAAGGGTTTTTATTAGTACTAGCAGGGCCCCGCTGTTTCACCCGCATTCTGAGTGAATATCGGGATAAAAAGTATTATATGTGTTAATACTGGTAATAAAGTATCTGTGTGCCAAATTTCATCCAAATCCGTTCAGCCGTTTGTTCGTGAAGAAGTAACAAACATACAAACACACTCACAAACTTTCGCCTTTATAATATTAGTGTTATAGGAGAGAGAGAGAAATGAGATGGTGGTTGCGAAAATTTTCAATTTTTTTCGTCATGATTTTCGAGGCTGCTAATGCCAATATCATCTGCCGAACCTTTTCCCAACTATGTTGGGGTCGGCTTCCAGTCTAACCGGATGCAGCTGAATATCAGTATTTTACATGGAGCGACTGCCTATCTGACCTCCACAACCCAGTTACTGGGTAATACGATACCCCTTGGTAAGACTGATTGTCAGACTTCGGGCTTCTGACTACCCGTAACGACTGTCAAAGATTCACGAATGACAGCCGGGACCAACGACTTAACGTGCTTTCCGAGGCACGGAGGGGTCTCGATATGTGAAGATGGTCATCCATCCACAGACCAACCACGGCAAGCGTAGCTTAACCTGATCGATCGACCTGTGCGGCTGTTATTCTAAAGCCAATAGTGAGGTCAAAATGAAAATCCAAGATAGCCATAGCAAAAGTATAAAAAAAATTTGGTCATTTTAAAATTATCGCAGCCGCCATCTTGGAATTCATTTTGAACTTCGTTCCTGGCGGGTGTACCCCGACCCTACGCGTTTTTTTTGTTTATAATTGATTTTATTGAATATTTTTTATTTTCTACAGGTTGATGACTGGAGCGATCCTGTATTGAATTCCATTAGAAGATGTGAACTTTTTAACACAGTCAATGATAAAGTTAAGGTGAGTCATTTTCATGGTATCTTGTTTCTCTTTATTTTAATGGTAATTTCTTTTAAATTAGCACCACGGAATAGAAAAAACGAGTGGAAGTGCCGCCCAGCTATCGCGCGTGTGTCACAAATATGCGGAGCTCCGCAACACCGGCTCTGAGGCGGCTCAGTCGCGATTAGCTACTTGCTGTTATAGGACGTCTCGAACGTAACGAAAAATATTACAAACATGCCTTATTGTGCAGTTTTTACATGCAAAAACGATAGCAGGACAAAAAATGTATCTTGCGGAGGTGTATCGTATCACCGGAAAGTATAAAACTATGATATATTTCAATATAATTGTTTTTAATGACAAAACCATATTTATTACTTTGTTGCGAACTAAAAACTACCTTATGTCCATTGTTCAAAGTCTAAATCAACTTGCTCGCTGTTTTGAATATCATCGTATACATTCTAGAAAATTCGACGCTACTCGATTAGGGATGGGACACATTCAAATAGTTTGGTATCGATAAAACAATAAAATGTGTATTTATATAGTGAAACGTTATACGTTACCATGACATATTATGTACTCGTTGTTGTTCTTCTCGATTAATTGAATTATATGGTTTGAGTTTCGAGTATTTATATTCTGACAAATAAACCAAAATCATTCATTCATAGCTGGACGTAGGCCTCAAAAAGAACTAATACTAATAAACAGTGATAGGAATAGGTAGTGCCACTTCGAAGAACATTGACGAAAGTCTGAGACTTCCTTACGACTGAAATATTTTTTCGGGACTAATGTCGGGGTTTCGGGACATCACCTAAGTACATTTAATATTAATGTTATTATTAGAGTACACTAATTGAATTAATTTTCCTTTTTAACCGACTTCAAAAACAAGGAGAACATTCTCAATAACCAGTAGATACGTTTTCTATTGTTATTAATTCAGGTAAAGAACTGGGTCCGGTTGAAGTGTAGCCAGGGGCACTGGCGCGATGACTTAAAAACCTTTTCGATTTTTTTTTGACGTGACAACGTCTTAAATTAGGTTGCGGCTGGGAGTCACTTATGAAAAAGTGTAACGCTCGGTAACGTTACGATGAGTCACCGAACGAGAGAGAGGCCCGCCGAATGCCTTGCGTCTCTCTCCCACTCAACTATGATCGGATGATCGGTCGTTGTCACGTAAAATCTTCGCCCGTAAAACCGACTTTACAGGCAACCATTTTTTTTTTTCAAAACTGTCCCAATTTTATTGCAGTTACGAATTAACCTTGACCATAGAAACTATTTAGGTTCTAAGAAGCATGGTCCTACGATGCATCGTTTCCGAATTATGGGCCTCCAAATTTTATTTTATATAAAACGCTCTATATTTTCAAAATGGTGGCTCGGATGAAAATCTTTTCTGGAAAGAAATTGTTGCTCTAGTCGAAAACCATGAGGACTGATGTAAAAAACCCGCGAAATATTGAAAAAAAAACGTTTGAGAATTTTTTTTCAAATTTTTTGTCGTTCGAAAAAATTTTTTTTCCTTAATTCATGTTGGGATACTGCTTGCACGGGGGTAACACAGGGGGGGGTTAAATTTTGGTTATTTTTTGCCTAGGACGCACCGTTTTCGAGATATTTCAATTTAATTATAGATATCTTGTCCTCATCCCTAGCTGAGTAGAAAAATAGATAACAGGTGCATACGAATATGACATCTATTTCAATGACGTTAGCGTGCTACATAGAGTAATTTAGTACAGCGCCCTCTAGCGTTGAGTAGCTGAACTCGTTGGGGATTGCTCGAATTTGATTGATACATGGAAAAATGTACTTCATTATTTTTGACATGTAAAATAAAAACAACATTCAGTAGTTGTAATAAGACTTAATTTTGAACAACAATAAATAAACTATTCGCCAAAGTTGCATTTATATTTAGTAGCCAATTATATCATCGTTTTCTGTGTATTGAAATGTTTATTTTAATTTGCAATTGTGTGAGTTTGGCGACACTGGTTCCCGTACTAAGGAAGTCTAAGGGCACTTCCACTCGTTTTTTCTATTCCGTGATTAGCACTATTGAAAAAGTTATAAAAATGTTTGAAGTTGTAGCGTAAACTAAACTTTATATTGTGTAGGAATTAAAGTTACTTTTCCATAAACTCATATTTGTTTATATCTTTGGCAAATAAATCGCGAATGCAGTATTAATGATATTTGTTTTTCCAGGTAATATTCCACCCAGAGTTCCTCACGTCCACCAACCCACTGTTCGGGCTGGACTACGAGGAGTTCGTGCGCGGATGCCACCTGGGCGTGTTCCCCTCGTACTACGAGCCGTGGGGCTACACGCCCGCCGAGTGCACCGTCATGGGCATCCCCAGCGTCACCACCAACCTGTCAGGTGAGTACTGACACGTCATGGGCATCCCCAGCGTCACCACCAACCTGTCAGGTGAGTACTGACACGTCATGGGCATCCCCAGCGTCACCACCGACCTGTCAGGTGAGTACTGACACGTCATGGGCATCCCCAGCTTCACCACCAACCTGTCAGGTGAGTACTGACACGTCATGGGCATCCCCAGCATCACCACCGACCTGTCAGGTGAGTACTGACACGTCATGGGCATCCCCAGCTTCACCACCAACCTGTCAGGTGAGTACTGACACGTCATGGGCATCCCCAGCATCACCACCGACCTGTCAGGTGAGTACTGACACGTCATGGGCATCCCCAGCGTCACCACCGACCTGTCAGGTGAGTACTGACACGTCATGGGCATCCCCAGCATCACCACCGACCTGTCAGGTGAGTACTGACACGTCATGGGCATCCCCAGCATCACCACCGACCTGTCAGGTGAGTACTGACACGTCATGGGCATCCCCAGCGTCACCACCGACCTGTCAGGTGAGTACTGACACGTCATGGGCATCCCCAGCGTCACCACCGACCTGTCAGGTGAGTACTGACACGTCATGGGCATCCCCAGCGTCACCACCGACCTGTCAGGTGAGTACTGACACGTCATGGGCATCCCCAGCGTCACCACCGACCTGTCAGGTGAGTACTGACACGGCGATAAAAGGCGCTGGTTAGCGACAAACTGTTACATGAGTCTCGAATTACTAAGACATTTACACATTAATATAATACAGGTCTATAGGACCTTATCAAATCTTCAGGGTGGCGATTAGGTTATCACATTACTCTTAAGAGCCTATACTACCTCAAATGGCTTAGCATGATCCTCCGTTATGTCGAAAATTCCGCAGCATTAATTTTGAAATAAATATACGCTAAAGTTGAGGATTAATGTAAGGTCTTATGTTAGACGAAAACACGATTCCATAAAATTTTCTCGATAGAAAAAAATTCCAAAGTTACCTCCAAACCGAACAATAAACCGCTGGTATTAAAAAAATACTTCAAATTAGATCATGAAACTTTGCATACTAACTGAACTAACTATAAAGCAGGTCTTATGTTAGTTAGTTTTTTTGAATTACCTTTATTTTCACCGTAAAAAGCAAATACCTAAACTATTGGTGCTGCCTCCCGCTCAGCACCGCACTCTGTCTCGCTTTCACACAGTCCGCGAGCAGTATCGTGCGAGCGAGATAAGGAGTGAATTATAGCAGGTAGTTTTGGCTCTTATGAGATCATTGTACTCATCATTATGAGCAACTTTTACTATGGGACCAAACCTGAAATCGCGAAAAAAAAAATCAGTTGTTCCCTACATTTTGACGAGTTATACGAACATAAATGTAGGGTACAGCTGATTTTTTTTTTATCTACTTATATCTGTGGCGTATACTATTTTAACTGGTCACAGATTGAATAATCTGTGTTACACAGCTCTGCCTACTCCCTTAGGGAAATACAGGCGTGATGTCTTGTTATTAGCGTCCTAAGGAAGTTTTTTTTAAGAATTTAGTGGTGGTCAGGCGGGAGTGTCCGCGATAGTACAGTCAGCAAAAGAGATAAGTATACAGGATCGTCTGATATAGTTGAAGTTTAGTAAGAAACCGATGGATGTGGTCGACTGAAATTTAATTTGATAAATGAGCTGTTTGTTTTCTATAAATAAAATAAAATTTTATTCGAGTACATCCATCGGTTTTATACTAAACTTCAACTATATCCGACGATCCTGCATACTTATCTCTTTTGCTGACTGTACCTATGGTAAAATCGCTGTCATTGATTGCCTTTAACTACCCGAAATTCGGCGTACTGTATGAGTATTTTCTAACACTAATATCGTTGTTCCAGGTTTCGGCTGCTTCATGCAGGAACACATAGCGGACCCCATGTCGTACGGTATCTACGTGGTGGATCGTCGGTACATCTCACTCGAGGGTTCCGTACAGCAACTAGCGCAGTATATGTACGATTTTACCAAGTAAGTAGCTGATGTTTATGCAGTAGTCAGATTTAATTAAACCTGTTTAGGCACAGTTGTGACTTCAAAAAAAATGGAGGTTATCAATTCGACAAGTATGTATGTAATATTATTGGAATTGCATTATATTCACATATGACAATCTATTAGGGCATCCAAACAAATATACAAAATTTTATAGACATATGTATGTATGTTTGTCCACGCATTTCTCCGCAACTATTAATCGGATCGAGACCATTTTTTTTTATTGGCATAAAACTAAAACTATAAGATACAGACCCCGACACCGACTTCCGAAATTAAAGTTATTTCATAATTTTGAGTTAATGTCTTTTTGAAGTCGGTTTAATTTTTTTTTCTTTTGCCTCACACACACTTTTCATAACGTTCGGTTCAGTGGACAGACAGATTGATTCCTTAAAAAACGCTGAAGCTCTGTCTCGCATAAATAGTCTTAGCATTATGCTGAGCAATGGCCATTTTGCGTGAATGTGACGCATATTTCCCCCCTGTGTTTGTTTTTATAAAGGTACGAGGAACAGGGTGTAAAGTTCACTCATACTCTATAGAAAAGAGAGGATCCTCCGACCAGACGGGTGACGTGTCTGGCGAGCAACTACCCGATGATTCATGTCGGGCCGTTGTATCTATGCTAGTTGCGCGGTAAACTCTGCTTGCGCGATGCAGGATTTGCGTGACGTCAGTATGACGCGTTGTTCGCATTTGGCGTTGTAGATACCGCTACATGTTCTTTCTCTGCGTGTTGTTTACAGCAAATACAAGTATATTAATTTTTTTTATTTAACTCATTTTACAGACTCACACGGCGGCAGCGCATCATCCAGAGGAACAGAACTGAACGATTGTCAGATCTTCTAGACTGGAGAAATTTGGGCATTGTAAGTATTATTACTAGCGTTGGAAGGCCTCAAGGTGGTCCGACGACCTTGTGAAGGCCGCAGGAACCCGTTGGATGCGAGAAGCGCAGAATCGGTCGAAGTGGAGGTGCTTGGGGAGGCCTATGTCCAGCAGTGGACGTCTTTCGGCTGAAATGATGAAGTATTATTACTAGTAGTTTTATTTACGATTCGTGGATCTTTGACAGTCGTTACGGGTAGTCAGAAGCCCGAAAGTCTGACAACCAGTCTTACCAAGGGGTGTCGTGTTACCCAGTAACTGGGTTGTGGAGGTCAGATAGGCAGTCGCTCCATGTAGAATACTGGCATTCAGCTGCATCCGGTTAGACTGGAAGCCGACCCCAACATAGTTGGGAAAAGGCTAGGCAGATGATGAAAGACTAGCGACTATAATGGTGATTCATCATCTGCCTGCCTTTTCCCAACTACGTTGGGGTCGGCTTCCAGACTAACCGTAACAACTATCAAAGATCCACGAATGACAGCCAGGACCAACGGCTTAACGTGCTTTCCGAGGCACGGAGGGGTCTCGGTATGTAAAGATCCACAGACCAACCGCGGCAAGCGTAGCTTAACCTGATCGATCGACCTGTGCGGCTGTTATTATTTAGCCACGGACCCCTTCGACTATAATGGTGATTATGGTGATTATTAACTGTCAACTTCATCCCCACAGTACTACCGGCAAGCGCGCGCCGAAGCTCTGAAGATCGTGTACCCAGACTACGTGGATCACATGGACCAAGAGCTGGGCAAAAGGTTTAACTACCCGCGACCGATCTCCGAGCCACCCAGTCCTACGCATTCTAGTAAGTATAGAAACATTTGTAGTTTTATACATGTGAATAATGACGGTCGCCACTCCAGAACCTTTCGGCCCCATCGGCCATCTGTTCTGCGTACCGGAAGACGTAGCGTTGGAAGGTGGACCGACGACCTTGTGAAGGCCGCAGGAACCCGTTGGATGCGAGAAGCACAGAACCGGTCGAAGTGGAAGTGCTTAGGGGAGGCCTATGTCCAGCAGTGGACGTCTGAAATGATGATGATGCAATTCCACGTTAATGACCAGCGGTGCTATTCTGTGAAAATCTCACCGTGAAAACTTAGGTGAAGTGAGCGTGGAGTGAGCTGTCAATAGTGTCAATTCCTAGCAAAAACAAACTCACTTCACCTAAGTTTTCACGGTGAGATTTTTACAGAATCGACCGGCTGGGACTATAATTGTGTCGATGTTACTTTTATATTCTAACATCCATTAATTACGTGAGGCGTTTAGGGGGGGAGGGGGTCAAGCGGATTCTCACGTGGGGGAGAGGGGGGGTTGGCAAGTATCACGTAATCCTTTTTTCCGAAAGAAACAGTGTAAAATTGCGAGAAAACTGGGTTGAATTGAACAAAACGTGTTTCTCTATTATAATATGGCTAAATTCCACACAATAATATTTATCACGGTCATAGATATAGATATTAAATAGATATTAAAAATTAAATCCAACGCAATGAAGCTTAGATTAACGTAGGTATTTACACTGAAAATACATATTTTGAACAATCTCACGTGGGATTAGAGGGAGGAGGGGAGGGGGTCGAGCTAAATCTCACGATATCTCACTAAGGGGGGGGGAGGGGTCCATAAATGGCCAAAATCACCTCACGTAATTAATGGGCGTCCTCTAATTTTAAACGACATGGTTCGTGGTAGGCGTGGTTATGAAATGCGGGAGCTAAACGTGACGAGTCTAGAAAAAAATCTCGTACAAAATACTCAACGTCCTGTTCGCACGTTTCATAACCGCGAGTACCTACATATTGATGTTTTGAAGACAGCCATCATGGTTTCAGCGAATGGTAGGGAGTGAACTAGACAGGAACAGTAATTGTATCCCTTTTTCACAACTATGGCTGTAACCAGGGACTTGAAACGTTACTCAAAATAACGTTACGCGTAGTTCCGGTAACGATAATTTGTACCGTTCCACCAGGATCGTAACAAAATATATTCCATCGATACTGACAAACGGAACGAAATCTTAAACTGTTCACTAACAATATTATCAATATATCGTTAGTAGTATAACGATAAATTATAAATGATTTTTATTTCTGTAAGTAGGTTTGTACAAACACTTTTACACGTCAATCATATTTTTTTTTTAAACTAGATGAGGTCGGCGTTTCCTAACTGACTATTCTGAGAAGAAAGGCCGAAACAAACTCAGAAGTCACAGTCTCTTTTAAAGTCCAGAAAAAATCTTGGTCAGATCGTGTGAAGACCATGTAGATTGGTGTCTGAAATGGTCTTTTGAGGAAAGAACCACACAGATTGAGCGGACCTGTCCAATCAGTGCACGCATTTGTCAAAATCGTGCAGCTCAACTCAGAACTTGAGGAGCTCAACGATTCGACGAACAATACCAAAGACAGGACATTTGGGTAGGCCGCATAAACTACTCAAACTGCCAGATCATGATTAAAACTAAGAAGGAAAAAAGAAATGACCCACATAGTCCTCACATTCACAATAATTAAATAAAAAATAATAATAAATAAAGTCGGTTTTACGGGCGAAGATTTTACGTGACAACGACCGATCATCCGATCATAGTTGAGTGGGAGAGAGACGCAAGGCATTCGGCGGGCCTCTCTCTCGTTCGGTGACTCATCGTAACGTTACCGAGCGTTACACTTTTTCATAAGTGACTCCCAGTCGCAACCTAATTTAAGACGTTGTCACGTCAAAATTACTTACAAAGTAAATATTCATGTCATTGTCTAAATAAAATTCATCAATGTCAATGTGTATAATATATAAAAAAAAAAATGTAATAACGTTATTCATTTTGATACTCAATTTTGCCAGTTTCATGACTTATAAGATGACGAAAAAGTATGAAGAATAATAATATATTACAAGCGGATAAGCTTAATGTTACTGATACGTTTTACGTTACTTATAATATTGTTCTACGAAAATGATATTCTATAACGTTATCTTTTGTAACGTTATTGATATTTTTATGTTTTGGTATCGTTACAAATTTTGGAACGTTATACGATAACATTAGTGGTAACGGAACGAAATTCATTTCGTTTTCAAGTCCCTGACTGTAGCACTTCAAAATAAAACAACATTGATACAATAGTGAGCGTGAAATTGCAACGGCTATGGTTTTACTTCGTATTGAATTGAGCGTATGAAACCCTTGAAACTAGGATCATACCGCGATTTTCAACGCATTCATATCGAGAGTTTTTTTGAAAGTAGATAGTATTTATACAACATTATTTTTTAGTATATGCGAAACCCGAAACACGTGTCTAGTATTTTTATGTAGAGAAAGAATCTATGTACAAAATTTCAAAACAGTATCATGAAAGATCACAAAGTTATAAGCTCGTTAAGTTACTTGTTTGTTCGTACAAAAACAGGCTCACCCGCGCCGCTCGTGCCACGCCGTCGTCTTGCGCTGATTGATAATAGTACCTAGGTACCTAACCGTTCGGCGCGGAGATTGGATAGCCTACTTAGTGTCGCTCGGTGTCCAACTTCTAACCTTTTTTAAATATTTTTGGGACAAAATATAACATGGGGTAAAAATTATTGGAATCGATTTATTTACTTATTCTGAACAAACTATATTCAGGTTTCGCATATACTAAAAATAGCGTTGTATAAGCTAGAATACACAAAAAAATAAAATATCTTAAACACCACCAGTACGCCGCGAACGCCAAACCTCAACCGAAAAGGAAACAAAGGACGAACAAAGTCAAACGTCATGCGACAACAATATAGATGTACAAAAGAAAAATTTAATCAACTTACAAAAATCTCTGGAAATTCTCGATATTACCGACGATGGCGGCGACCCGAGCCTCGAAATCAGCTTCGAAAAGCCGAACTTTACCGAATCGGAGCACGAACATTACCGAACGCCGAATGAGAACTTTTTGGAGCCTTTGAATGAGGCTGTCGCGGAGCAGATTGATCAGCTGATAGCCAAGTTGCAGGACTGTGCAGATGGAGTTGAGAATTAGGTTAGGTTTTAATTCAGGGCTGCCATTGATAAGTTTTGGGATTTTTTGTGTGAGCACTTACCTTTGTAGGATGTGGGTTCCAACCTAGGCAAACGGTTTACTTGGTGTAATTTATTTCATCGTGAGGAAACCGGCATGTCCTAGAACCAAAAATTCGAGGACATTGTGACATCTAACAACCCGCACTGGGCCCGCGTGGTGAATTACGGCCCAATCCCTCTCACTGAGAGGATTCCTGAGTCCCAGCAGTGGGAACGGCTGTACTTTCCTTTGTGGTGAAATAAGTAATCGCTTGAGTTTAATTTGTATGAATTAGAATTTTTATTGGAAATTCTCCAATTTTTGTTGACATAAAGTATTATGGACCAGCAAACACATAACAAAGCGCAGTTTAAATTAGCAAGAAAATATCAACCTTGCGAACGTTGACATAAAGTCGGAATTAACTAAACTTACTTGCGTGTCTCTGCGTGCTTTGATACCGGATGTGTGGTTGGTATATTTATTTTCAACTTTATTTCAACGTGTATAAGGTGGATATTTATAGTCTGTGATTCGACAGGTGTACCCAGTGCAAACCTATAATATTTATTTACAAAAAAAAACCTGTATCTCGTTAGAGGCTATTATGCAATCGTTACATATTTTTGCACTTGCAACTCTAAACGTCATCTGTCAATAACTATTACGTTCTATCCCTTTGAAATAAGGACACACGATTACGATCCTTATTTCAAAGCGATAGCGCTTAAAATAGTATAACCGATGTTGACAGATGGCGTGGTGGTGGTTGCCAGCATAAAAATAACAACAATGAATCCGGGGAAAATGGAAACTATGGCAGCCCTGAATCTTGGTTTATCACGATCGGGTTTTTGGTCACAATTCGGCGGGACATTGGAAAGGTTTTTCACATAAAAACAAAGTTTTTGTCGTAGTTTTAGATTTTTTTGTATTTGCAATTTTAGAGAATTCGGCACATGTTTTTTTTGTTATGGCAATACTAGAGAATTCGGCACGTGTTTTATAAGTTCACTAGGATAGAAGATTTATTTATGCACAGGTACACACTAGTTAAAGCACGGTTTTTGTTAATTTTGTATGGTGCCAGAAACGTCAAGTTATCTTTGGATTTCTGAACGGAATGGGGAAGTCCCATTCCGTTCAGAAATCCAAAGATAACTTGACGTTTAATTCAATATCACTCGTTTTTTAAAAAATCAGTGTGTACTTATGACCACACTATACACGCGAAAACTTACGACTCGAGCCGAGTATACCCGATTCAGCGCCGAGTATACGTGATTCAACTCACCGACCGACTGGAGCCGAGTATACCCGATTCAGCGTCACAGCCCCGAGCGTGATGGTTCAGTTTCGTTCACTGCTCAGAAGGAGCGCAAACTACGCCTAAAACATGTTTTCACTTCAAAAACTGATTTGGGAAGTCAGTGAGTCGGTTAAACTTTGCAATAAGTCGAAAACTATTGAAACTTACACAAACATTTATTTTGGTTTTAAAACGCTCGCGCTCGGCGCATCCTGGACAGTCACACCCAACTGCTTATTTGACTGGCCAAGTCATCGCTTGCGGTGGTAGGGCTAACGCCCGCCTGGTTTGCGACCAACCTCCCACCGGAGCAGCAAGCAGCCTGCTGTGTTTAGTCGATGCGTGGGACTTCCAGTGCCTTAGGCATCTTCTGGGCACGCTCGTTCCACCATATACCTCATCCATCGCTTTCCATCAGGCGTGATCGAGGCCAAGAGCGGGCCCATTCATCAATAAAAAAAGAAAAAAAAAAATACAATGAGCCGTACGGAAGTGTTATTACTTTGATCTTGAGATGCCCCAGTTTCGATAGAATAAGAGGTCAGCTTATTAAACAGATTTTTTCCAACTGACAGCGGCATACCGTACTCCTCACAAAAACTAATTTCCCAATTACCATTTCAGGAGGTACAACCCCGGCCGCATCAGTCCACGGTTCTGATGATGAAGACGAGGTGGATGAGGAGCAGGAACTGGCCGAACTTAGGATCAGCGATAAATAAGTATATTTGTACTCTTTTAGGGTAGTTTGTGTTGGTGAGGCTAGAATTGGCAGAGGCAGTTTTATTGAGGAAGATAGATTGGTAACTGGAGTAAAAGTGCAACATTTATCAAAATGAATGATATTGGAAAAACACAAAGAAGGCTATTTTATTCCCATTTCTTCTAACCTTAATATGTCGGACATGTAATCTTAATAAAATGAAAATGATGATAGGAAAATGTAGCACAAATGCTGCTTTGCCGTAGTCTTAAAACTGCGAAAATGCAAAGCTTTGCATTTTCGAAACAACTTAACTACACTAAACTCACACACACACAACAACACACACAACAACACACACACACAACACACACAACTCACACACAACACACACACACACACACCCCCACACACACACACACACACCCCCCCCCACACACACACACACACACTTAATCTTTTTTTTTTACACCCAAAAAAATATTAAATGTTATCCCTCAAAATACTTGTTGCATCTTCCATCTTCTAGCTTCACTGACATTGTATATTTAAGCCAATAAATCTATAATTTTAGACGATCAGTGTTTCTACGGGTTATAACACGACATTATATATTAGCATGGAATTTATACTTACTTCATATAATATAAAGAATGTTAAAATATTTTGAAATCAAATTCTATACTTATACATATTTTTTTTTATTAAATTTTATTTATTGTTCGCGTTTTATATTTTCTAACGTCACATTATTACTGTGGACGTCCACGTCCATAAAAAGTGTGGAAATACGTGCACGTTATAACGTTATCGTGGACGGAAAGGGGTTTAAAGATCCGGGGAAACCTTTTTGCCATTTTGATTTTTTTCAAAATGGTGGCCATACATGAAACCTGTATAAATCGATAGCTGATATCAATGCAAACAATAAACATTTTAGGGCCAAAACCCGTAAAGTGTCGTGTTTCCGAGATATTAACGTTCAAAGTTGATCACGTAACATACATATTTTTTTGAACTTGCGTACGTCTTGTTGCAAAGATGTTTAAAACAATCATTTTTATTATAATTATATTAAGCTAAAATATGAATTACTGAAACGTGACACTTTACGGGTTATGGTCTTGTTATGTTTTCTGTTTGCATTGATGTTAGCTATCGATCTATACAGGTTTCATGCGGGGCCGCCATTTTGAAAAAGAAATCAAAATGTCGGACAGTTATGTATGCCACCGACTTTCAAAGCACTTTAAAAGCGTCTTCATGTATTTCCATACATTTTATCTTGTTATCTTGATGCCGTGGACGTTAGCGACACGATAGAAATTATAAAAACGCAATTATAATTGGGTAGGTAAATTGTATAAAATATATTTTTTAAATATTATATTTGGTGGTTGAAAAATATGAATGTAAAAGCGTCATAAATTATTATGAATTGGATTAAAATCCTTTATATGAAGTTTTTCTGCAATAATTATTGTATTTATATAAAAAAATCTTTATTATCAGTTCTTCCATTTCATAAGTTCCTGTTACATTTATAAGATAGTTTATTTTACCCTTAGTGCCACACAATATAATAAAGTATTTATAAAAAAAAACATATTTAAATTTATTTATTTCATAATATTTTTATATTTTAAATAAATGTTTATTTGCCAAAATTTACGATAATATTTGGCTAGTATACATTAATTTTTCTAAGCTATTTTCTTGCCCTTTTTTTAATTTTAAGTTTTTTCGACAAAAGCCTTAGATCTTAAAATCTTTTTTTCTTCTAAACTTTTTTATAGTCTTGGAAAAGACTTTTCCTACTCACTCTATTTAAAACATAGTATTTCTTTTATTGAAATATTTATAATTATAGAAGTTTTTAATTATAAATCTTCTAATTATATGGATTTTATATTATGTAGCGAAGTTAACGGTTAAGCAATAAAATGGAGTTTCTATTTTAATTTAGTTATTATTATTTTGCTCATTTAAGAAGTATGTGAAGTCATGGAAATTAATTGTTAAGCAAACTGACTAAGGTCTATTCAAATTCATGTTATTTCGTTGATTTCAGAGTGACTATACTCCATTTACAATAAGCATTAGACAGAAGTAAAAAAAGACTCTTTTAGGGGCACACTTTGTAATAAAAGTACAACAAACATTATTACAGTCAAGATTGATGTGGAGTTAAATATAATAAATTTAAGTAACAGCTGTCACACTTATTTGTACTTATTTAACCTATCTACCTTCTGAAATTACAAGGCTTTCATTTAATATTATTTAGTTTTTACATAAAATATTGTCGTGTCAAGGTTTAAAATCTAAAAGAAGCAGGGGAGGACAGGACCCGGAACGTTTTTCATGTCACTATAACTCTACCAAATCTAAAATGTTACATATTCCCTTCTAAGTGGTGGCAGCACGTGTTTTTTTATTTTGTCGGTTTATGATATCATCCGTCCATACGTCAAATTGCGTAAATAATCTGCAGAACAGTTGTCAAATTGTCATTCACTCACTTGTGGATACTTGTTATTGCTGAATTTTCGTGGTTTAGTTGTTATTTGTTACTGTTTTTCTGTTGTTATTGTTTTGTTATCGTTATTAGTGTTAGTTTTGTGTTGTTCGTACAAAGCGGTACGTTTTGTTGAACTATGGACACGGACGATCCCGGTGTAGGCCCGAGTGGCTTGCAAGCGCAACATGTGCGCTCTGGAACTGCTAGTAGCGCTGATCAGTGTCAGCAGCGAAAAAAACGAGGCCCCAAAGTAGATCACGATGTTAAAATATTGTCTCCTAAGAAAAATAGAATAAAGCAAACACCGCTTCGTTCTACAGAAAAAAGAATAGTGATAAATATTTATGAAGATGTTAAGGGGGCCCGAAGGTACTCCTGTTTATAGAACGCAGTTAATTAACAAAACTGCAGAAATTGCGGGTAAGGATCATAAAATGATTACCTTAAAAAATAAATGTATTTGAAAGTAACATGCATTGTAAGGTAATAACATACATTACTAATCTTAATTTATAGGCATATCTCGTGCAACAGTCTATAATGTACTGAAAGAGTACAATACAGAAGGTCGCCTGCAATCGCCACCTCCTCGCCAACGGAAATACTCAAAATCTGATGATTATGATGATATTACGTTAAGTGGAATACCAAGAAAAAATAATTCTTTTTTATTTGATAATGAGTTACCAACGTTGGACAAGATTCTGCAAGCTAACTGGAAAAGGAAGGCGGCTTATCATTGGCCATATTGGTAAAACTTGATTTATATGTATTTTTTTTTAAATTACTTTACCATTGTTACATAACAAATCATGAATAAAATAATCTCTCCGTTGTCACTGAAATTAAGTCTTAATTTAATGCCTCCCCTCGGAGAAAGATGTTTATGGGTAGATTCTGGGTTTATGGTAATAGATTTACCTGTTCAAGGACAGTAATGATGCAGTCAATTTCGGTTGCTATTTAAAGGTTGAGATCTATTTCCAGCAGTCAAGTAATCTATGCCACCGGTGCACAATTATTGATTTGCTTTTATTTCATTTCACAGGATCTACAGAAGGGTTTTTAATGGATGGTGAATTAAGATTTGAAGCCAAAAAGGGTGATGGAGAGTACCATTCTGAAATGGATGCACACAATTTTGAAAAGTGGTTCAAATTAATATTGTCAAAAATTGAGAATGGTGCTGTTATTGTTATGGATAATGCGCCATATCATTCGAGGAAAGTGGAGAAGCTGCCAAACTACAGCCACACGAAAGGCAGATATTCAAGAGTGGCTAAAAAACAAAAATATTCCTTTTGAGGAAAAAGACTTTAGGGCCACTTTATTAGAAAAAGTGAAACAAATAAAACATTTGTACCAAAAGTTTGCTGTGGATGAGATGGCTAAAGAAAAAAATATATTAGTATTGCGCCTCCCCCCTTACCACTGCGAGCTCAACCCAATAGAATTAGTTTGGGCTCAAATGAAGGGGTATGTAGCCCAAAAAAATAAAAGTTTTAAATTAGAAGAAGTGAAGCGGCAAGCACTCATAAACATAACTGCAGAGAAATGGCAATCTTGCATTGCTCATACAATTAAAGAAGAGGAAAGGTTTTGGATAATGTTGTAGAAAGATTTATTATTAACGTTGGTGAAACTTCTTCATCATCATCATCAGAGAATGATGAATAATTGGGAATGGAACATCTATCATCTCCATTATATCATTAAGGTGGCAAAACTTTTTCTCTTCTTTAATAGCAATAAATCTCATCTCGCACTTCTATGACTCTGGAAAATGTTTTTATAGTTGGTATTTAGCTTGCGAAAGTGTATTTTTGTTAATCCTCTGGCATTCTAAATTATCATAGTTAAAATTATGACTTGTCACCATCAGTCAAGTAGCGTTTTGTGTCGTATTTATTTGGTTTGTTAAAAACATAATAAGGACATGCCATTGTGATAAAGTTGTTTTTAATAAACTGATTGTTACTAAAAATTGTTTCATTTTATGTACCTATCCAACCATTGTGACGAGTAGATGGATGGAATATGCTTTATTGTATGCCATACATTGTTACTTACAAAAAAGCACATACATTATTTATTAAAATCGTTTGAACTTAACTTGAAAATAAAAGAGGCTCGCAGAAGCAGGAGTACTGCTTCTGCGAGCCTCTTTTTTCTAATGCTATTATAAATGGAGTATAGTACTATTGAAAAAGTTATAAAAACGTTTGAAGTTGCAGCGTAAACTGAACTTTATTATTTTTTATATATTTGTGTAGGAATTAAAGTTATTTTTCCAATAATTAAACTAAATCGCGAACGCAAATTATCAACTTCAAGGGTTCGTATATTTAAATCACAGCTGTCATTATTTGACAGTTGTATGAAATGGCTATGACACGACATAATGACGTGAAGGCTGTCAATTTGCAATTAATTTCTCTGTCTGTCTTTAACATAATAATTAACGAAATGAATTTTGTTCTCACGTCAAAACTGTGCATAAAAACAAGAGCATAAAAATGATGATATTTATTTTAAAACATATATTTTAGTTAAAATACTATAAGAACTTTCACGTCTCGAAGTTATTGTTATTTTTACCCAAGTTTTTTCGCACTCGTTTTCCGTTGAAAGTAATTTGTCGAAAGCTTTGGGACGCTAAAGAAAAAAGTAAAAAGTAAGAATATAAAATTTTATCATACAAAGACAACAATAATTTTCCTGCTTTAAGAAATAAAGAAAAATGCGATTATTTGCATTACAGCGATAAAAAACACATTAAAACTATAAACAACAGAAAACTATTTTTAATATGCCAAAAAGGCTGGCTAAGACGAATTGTGTATTTAAATCATATAATTATATTTTTAAAATTATTAATATTTTTCTATTACACTTTTTAGGCCCCCAGTGGTGTTAAAATTCACGCTTTTTAGAAAAACAAAATGCAGTCCTTTCACAGTATTTTTACACCTGATTTTGCATCATTGCCAAAATCAAAGTGAGCTTTATTCTCATCGGAATAAGGCTGCTGGTGGGTTGCTGGTTGGTTAGTCGTCAGAGGTGAAAAACCTGTGCAAATAAATCGATTATGAAAGATATGTAGTTTATTTCTAATATAGAATTTTACTTTATGTATTTTTTTTAAGTAATAATATTTACTTTTAATAATGATTTCTGACATACCATTTTTTTTAAACGAAAATATATATGGGCTGCGTTGGGAAAAGGCTAGGCAAATCCTACTAATATTATAAATGTGAAAGTTTGTGAAGATGTTTGGATGTTTGTTACTCAATCACACACGTAGGTTCGAACCCAGACAGGCGCTTTATTTTGTGTAAATTATTTTATCTCCACTGCTCTCAAAACGGTGAAGGAAAACATCGTGAGGAAATTGACATGTCCTAGAACCAAAAATCATTTACTGACACCGCCGCCGCCGTGGCAAAAAAAAAACAGTGGCACTCCGGGAGTGCCGACATAAGTGAAAACAAACCACAAACATAATACTTGGCCATCACTAAATGACATATCGGATATACATTAAAACCGAGTACATCCCGAGGACAGCCGAACACATCCGAAGCGGGTATTTGTTTATCGTCTTATAAACAAAACACGCGCGGTGTCGCTTACGGTAACAGTGGCGCGAGTTCAATGCTTTTATCCCATCTCAAAAAATGCCCAACGCGCCTAAAGAAGTTTTCACTTCAAAAATTGTACGAGATAGAAGTAAAGCTTTTAAAAATAAAGAATAAGAGAGATGGTTATATCTTTCTTCTCTCTCATGTAACGAAATGTGCCTAAACGTGAGGCTTCCTTGAAATTTCACTCTCAATTCTCTTCCAATTATCGAATCGTCACCTTAAGCTTCACTTTCAAAATGTTGCCATTCAGCAAGATGGTAGCGGTGCCGACTGTCCAGGATCCATTCCGCGTACGCTTAAGTATACCCACTCGTAGAGGCGATTTTAATACTCACTTAAAAACAGAATAAAATAAAAAATATGGTATGTAAGAAACGTTCAGCCAGAATCTCGACCGAAAATTGTGACAAATTGTCAAGCTCATGTGAGCTGTGGCAAATGTGCGCTTTCATAATTTCTAACGCAACGAAATTTTCATGGACGTACAAGTCCACGTGTATACGTTATAATGCTATCGTGGAATGAGGAGAATTTTGGGTTCCAATGTCGATAGCTATAAGAGTAGGGGAAGACCAAAGAAACGATAAATGGACTGTGTGAATGATGATATGGGTAGAAAGGGTGCGACTACCGAGATGACGACTAATAGAGAAGTATGGAAGAAGAATACATGTTGCCTCGACCACAAATAAATTATGATGACGTATTTACGTATATGGTCCTTCGAGCCGGATGAGTGAGAATGATACTTTCGAATGAACTAAGGTATTGATACAGGAAATGTGATTCTTGGACATTTAATAAGTACTGTAAAGGTTGTACGCTAAAGTCAACATAAGGTAGTGCAGGCTGGCTCTAATTTGGAAGAAAAGGACATGTTACGCCGACCAGAAATAAATTGGGATAAGGACAGGAAGATGGTGATAACGTTATCGTGGACGGAAAAAATAATAAAATATATTTCCATACATTTTACTTTCCTGTTATCGTGATGCCGTGGACGTCCACGATAATATCGTCACGTTCGAAATTATAATAAAAAACCGGCCAAGTGCTTTTATACCCCTTCAAATTATAACTTTATTTTTATTATTTGTTATAGCGGCAACAGAAATACATCTGTGAAAATTTCAACTATCTAGCTATCACGGTTTATAAGATGCAGCCTCGTGACAGACAGACAGACAGACGGATAGTGGAGTCTTAGTAATAGGGTCCCGTTTTTACCCTTTGGGTACGGAACACTAGAAACGCACATTCGCAGCTGTTCACGCGCGCTTAATCAGATAAAAGCGATAATTTTCGTTCGAGAGACTGGCCCTTAATATCATAGATTAAGTAATATTATATAGGGTTATTGGAAAAACACCAGCAACCTCTTAAGAGGTCAGAGGGTGTTCATAATGATGAGTACAATGATCTCTTAAAAGGTTGTTCGTGTTTTTCCAATAATCCTGTATTTTTATAACGATTATTTAAGTTAAAATTAAATATTTCCCTTACTGCCATCTTACGATTTAAATATAAACGTTGTGTCAGTCATGTAATAAATATGGAATAACCCGCAAGTGTTATCTTGAGACTTCGGTCGGATGACGTAAGCGCGTGGTACCGAGGCGTCGATGGCGAGGCGATCTAGGTTCCCAAATATATATTTTGAAAGGACTCTGATATACGAGTTATGAGGAATTTCAAATTTCTATAGAAAACTTATTTTTCTCATAACCAGTGATAGGAATAGGTAGTGCCTATTTGCCTAAACTTCGAATTAATTTTAGTTGTAGTTAAGTAATGTATTGAAACCTGGGACATTAGTCCCAAAAAAATATTTTGTTGTAAGGCGTCTCCACTTTGTCTCTGTTCTTTTTCGAAGTTTAGGCAAATAGGCACTACCTATTCCTATCACTGCTCATAACTCGTCTTTAAATCCGTTCTAAATATATGTATATTTGGGAACCTAGATATTCTGTAATCCAATCGGAATAAATACACACTACATTAAGAATATGTTTCAAATTATAATAAAATAAAGTAAGACAAACAAAAAAAAAATGGCATGGTTATTCTTATAATAGACAGTATAAATACAATGTTACATTAAATTAGTTGTGAAACTTCGCAAGTATAAGTATCGAAAAAAAAAAGATAAACACAATTTTTTTTATGTATTTCGAATTTTAGTGTTGTCCTTGTGATCAGCTCGATCGAAAGTTAAGCAATGCTTGCGGCGGTCGGTTCGTGGATGGGTGACCATTCATTACAATATCGAGAACCCTCCGTGCCTCGGAAAGCACGCTATGCCATCGGTACCGTGGGGTATAGGGATATCGTGTTACCTAGTAACTGGATTGTGGAAGACAGATAGGTCGCTCCATGTAAAATACTGGGGGCCTAAAAAGGCCACTTTGGCAGAATCATAAAAGGATAACATTATGAATCACAATATGGCGAAGACAGTCCATGTTTTTCCTTTTTTCGCGGCACTACGTAGGAAAAAAAAAAAAAAAATGAAAAATCCTTCACCAATGGGATTTGATACGAATAACTTAACAGTTAACTGTCCATTATGATTCATAATTGTATCCTTTTATGATTCTGCCAAAGTGGCCTTTTTAGGCCCCCTGGTATTTAGCTGCATCCGGTTTGATTGGAAGCCGACCCTATAGTTGGGAAAGGCTATGCAGATTGTATTCCTTGTGATGAGGTCATACTTATTTGCATTATTTTATGACCAAAAATAATTGTGAAGTTTCGCCAAATAAATAAAATTTTCGTTGTGATTTAATGATAATAAAATGACTGACATGGCGTTTATACGATTTTAGTCTTATAATAAGTCTGAAGCGATATATTTCCATCTCTTTTGTGCCATAAGATCATAAAACTATTTGTTATTTAGTCATAATAAAAAAATGTTTTAAAATATATTTTTTGATTTTATTTATCACCTGTATGTATCACCCAATTTGAGGGGCTTGTGGATAAGTAATAACAGCAGTTAAACCGTTGGTCCCGGCTGTCATTCGTGGATCTTTGACAGTCGTTACGGGTCGTCAGAAGCCCGAAAGTCTCACAACCAGTCTTACCGAGGGGTTTCGTATTACCCAGTAACTGGGTTATGGAGGTCAGATAGGCAGTCGCTCCATGTAAAAAAATACTGGTACTCAGCTGCATTCGGTTAGACTGGAAGCCGACCCCAAAGCCTTTTCCCATCTACATAAAATATGTTGGGAGATGATGATGTATCACCCAATTTAATCTAAGGGAGAGTCTAACTGCCGCACGGGTCGTTCGAAGGGAAAGCTACTCTGCCATTGTTCCCGGCTGTCATTCGTTGATCTTTGAGAGTCGTTACGCGTAATCAGAAGCTCAAAATGTCTGACAACCAGTCTTAACAAGGGGTTTAGTGTAACAGGGTTGTGGAGGTCAGATAGGCAGTCATATATGTATGTATTTAGAAATATATAAGTATGTTTATCAGTTGTCTAGTACTCATAACACAAGCTCTGCTTAGCTTGAGACTAGACGGCGTTGTGTGATAGTTGTGGAATATTATTATTATTATTATCTCCTTTATTACTTTACATGCCTTATTCTATTACATTTTTAAATATTTCTTAAAAAAATAAGGATAAAAAAAACATTTAAAAATATAAAAAAATAGTTATCCGCCGGTAACGGGAGCAGGGTCCAAGCTACCGGTGGTTAGGGCTCCAGAGACAGGAACCTCCTCACAATGCGAGCCGTATCGAGGAGTACTGCCTTCTGAATCAGGCCCTTGATCCAACCGCCTAACGAGAGCCTCGATAGATGTTGATCGAGGCTTTCGGCCATCAGTCCATTGGCTGATACGACAATCGGCACAATGATAGCCGAGCTCACATTCCACATGTCAACAACCTCGTGTGCTAAGTCGAGATATTTAATTTGTTTCTCTTTCTCAGCTTTCACGAGGTTCCCGTCATGTGGAATGGTAACATCGACAATCATTGTGCGGCGCGCTAATCGGTCTATCACCACTATATCAGGCTTATTGGCAACAATAGTCCTGTCAGTAATGATAGACCGATCCCAGTACAATGTGACATGGTCATTTTCAAGAACTGGGTCGGGCACATACTTGTAGTACGGTACCTCAGAATCTGCAAGTTTATATTTCAAAGCAAGTTGCTGGTGAATAATCCTAGCTACTTGGTTATGCCTGTGCAAGTACTCGCCGTTAGCCAGACGAGAACAACCAGAGATAACATGTCTGATAGACTCACCCGGACGGTGGCATGCCCGACACACGTCAACCGTCCCGTCCTTCATAATATGTCTCCGGTAGTTATTCGTTAAGATAACTTCATCCATAATTGCACAGACAAAACCTTCAGTTTCCCCGAAAAGGTCACCAAAACGTAGCCAGGATACGGACGCTAAGAAGTCTACACCAGGCTCATGAAGAGCCCGGTAGAAGCGCCCGTGAAGCTCCTTGCTTTGCCATACCTTCTTGCGATCATCAGTAGAAAGTACTACAGGTTTGCGCCAGTTCTCTCTAGCCATTAATAATTTATTATTATTATTATGTCATGTAAAATACTGGTATTCAGTTGCATCTGGTTATTACTGGAAGCTGACCCCGGTATGGTTGGGAAGAGGTTAGACAGATTTGGCAGATGCATCACCCAATTTATTTAGGGTCGGCGCAACATGTCTTTTTCTTTCATACTTCTCTATTAGTCGTCATCCCATTTCCAGCCATAACATCTTTCACACAGTCCATCTATCGTTTCTTCCCCCTACTCTTAGGGCCCTACTGGTGGCACGGCGGGGCATCCTTGGAATCACTACATGCAAGCGCATGCTGATGGCCACAACCTCCTTAACAAACATCTTTTCAACATAGGCGCCACAGACAGCCCCCTTTGCAGGGGCTGCCTTGACGCCGAGGAATCAGCCGCCCACGTCATCCTGGAATGCGAGGCCGTGGCTTCTCAACGTGCAGAAATCCTCGGAACAATGAGGTCGCTCCGCGAAGCCTGCGAAGCTCCCAGGAGGCTTCTGTGCTTTTGGGCGGAGCTTGGCTGGCTCTGTTAGCCAGAATCCCCACGCACAACGGACCGAATGAGAGTCTAAGTGCGGAAAAGGGAGCCCCATCATCATCATCATCATCATGCTGATGGCAACGATGCCGCGGTGTCCTTAGGCATGCCGCGTCGTCCATAAGCACGCCGAAGCGTACCGACACACGCAACATCGCGCACGCGCGTTCATTTCACTGTCTTGCGTCCCACCTTGACTCCCGATATCAAAGGCTGTCGAAACATTCAGACGGATACCGCGGCATTCCGAACGCTGCCTGACTACTCATACCGCAGCTTTGTTTTTGTTGTACTTACGATGATTATCATTGCAATTTTATACTGTTATGTTATATTTCTATGAGCAGGCTTTTACAGATAAGAGCGGCCATTTGTTAGTTGACACTTGAATTCAGAATGGTATGCCTGACGCGCCTATGTGCGGCTAAAAAAAAGATTATTTTGGATATAACATTTTTATTTCACTTATTCTTAACTTAAAGGTAACTATTTACAGAATTATGAAGCCTATTTATTAATGGCTTCGGACATCAAATAAGTCGACCGTTTGAGAGGTAGTTTAGTGGTTATTAGAATCAAATTCAAGGTCGCTCAACGCGCTTTGGAGTGGGCTTTGGTCGGAGTTTCTTTGTCAAGATCAAAAATGAAATTATCCAGAAAAGAACCACAGTTACTGAACATAGCTTGCAGAACATGCTGAAGTGGCAGTGGGCTGGCTATGTTTGTCGAAGGATCGATGGCCGGTGGAGCAGAAGAGCAATATTTTGAAGCACTGAATTTATCACTCTCTGTCATTCTTTGAATTCAGTTTAGGATTAAGTCCTATTTACATAACGTTTTCTTCCAATACTACTTTAAATGCATCTTTCACAGTCATTGCTTTCTATCACATACGAATTTCTACTTATTTGTTGTCAGCAGTTTTTTCAACAGAGGCGTCTTTCGTCTCAGTAGATTATTTTCCAGTGGAAACGTCCTTCTCGCTAGAGGCGTCCTTCTCGCTAGAGGCATCCTTCTTGCCAGAGTGGTCTTTGGTTTCCCCAGAGTTGTCTTTGGACTCACCAGAGGTGTCTTTCTCATCCGAGCTATTTTTGGGCTCTGCAGTATCGTCTTTGGGTATACTAGAGGTATCTTTCTCGCCAGAGTTGTCTTTGGGCTCATCAGAGTTGTTCTTGGGCTCACCAGAGTTGTTTATCTCTCCAGAATTGTTTTTGGGTTCCCCAGAGTTGTCTTTGGGCTTTCCAGAATTGTCTTTCGGTTCCTCAGAGTTGTCTTTGGGCTCACCAGAGTTGTCTTTGGGTTCAACAGAGTTGTCTTTGGGTTCCCCAGAGTTGTCTTTGGGATCAGCAGAGTTGTTTTTCTCTCCAGGGTTGTCTTTAGGCTCTCCAGAATTGTCCTTGAGCTCACCAGAGTTGCCTTTGGGCTCACCAGAGTTTTCTATGGGTTCCCCAGAATTGTTCTTGGGCTCACTCGAGTTGTGTTTCTCTCCAGAGTTATCTTTGAGCTCACCAGAGTGGTCTTTTGGCTCTCCAGAGTTGTCTATGGGTTCCCCAGAATTTTTCTTGGGCTCACTAAAGGTGTCTTTCTCACCAGAGATGTCTTTAGGCTCTCCTGAATTCTCTTTGGGCTCACCAGAGTTGTCTTTGGGCTCACCAGAGTTATTTTTCCCTCCAGAGTTGTCTTTGACTTTTCCAGTGTCTTTGGGTTCAACAGAGTTGTCTTTGGGTTCCCCAGAGTTATCTTTGGGCTGATCAGAGTTGTTCTTCTCTCCAGAGTTATCTTTGACTTCTCCAGAGTTATCTTTGGGCTCACCAGAGTTGTTTTTCTCTCCAGGGCTGTCTTTAGGCTCTCCAGAATTGTCCTTGGGCTCACCAGAGTTGTCTATAGATTCCCCAGAGTTGATTTTGGGCTCACCAGAGTTGTTCTTCTCTGCAGAGGTGTCTTTGTGTTCCCCAGAGTTATCTTTGGGCTCACCAGAGTTGTTCTTCTTTCCAGAGGTATCTTTGTGTTCTCCAGAGGTATCTTTGTGTTCTCCAGAGTTATCTTTGTGTTCCCCAGAGTTATGTTTGGACTCGCCAGAGTTGTTCTTCTCTCCAGAGTTATCTTTGTGTTCCCCAGAGTTATGTTTGGGCTCACCAGAGTTGTCTTTGTGTTCCCCAGAGTTATGTTTGGACTCACTAGAGTTGTTCTTCTCTCCAGAGTTATCTTTGTGTTCCCCAGAGTTGTTCTTCTCACCAGAGTTGTCTTTGTGTTCCCCAGAGTTATGTTTGGGCTCACCAGAGTTGTTCTTCTCTCCAGAGTTGTCTTTGTGTTCCCCAGAGTTATGTTTGGGCTCACCAGAGTTGTTCTTCTCTCCAGAGTTATCTTTGTGTTCCCCAGAGTTGTTCTTCTCTCCAGAGTTGTTCTTCTCTCCAGAGTTGTCTTTGTGTTCCCCAGAGTTCTCTTTGGGCTCACCAGAGTTGTTCTTCTCTCCAGAGTTGTCTTTGTGTTCCCCAGAGTTACGTTTGGACTCGCCAGAGTTGTTCTTCTCTCCAGAGTTATCTTTGTGTTCCCCAGAGTTATGTTTGGACTCACTAGAGTTGTTCTTCTCTCCAGAGTTGTTCTTCTCATCAGAGTTGTCTTTGTGTTCCCCAGAGTTATGTTTGGACTCACTAGAGTTGTTCTTCTCTCCAGAGTTATCTTTGTGTTCCCCAGAGTTGTTCTTCTCACCAGAGTTGTCTTTGTGTTCCCCAGAGTTATGTTTGGGCTCACCAGAGTTGTTCTTCTCTCCAGAGTTGTTCTTCTCACCAGAGTTGTCTTTGTGTTCCCCAGAGTTATGTTTGGACTCACTAGAGTTATTCTTCTCTCCAGAGTTATCTTTGTGTTCCCCAGAGTTGTTCTTCTCACCAGAGTTGTCTTTGTGTTCCCCAGAGTTATGTTTGGGCTCACCAGAGTTGTTCTTCTCTCCAGAGTTGTCTTTGTGTTCCCCAGAGTTCTCTTTGGGCTCACCAGAGTTGTTCTTCTCTCCAGAGTTGTCTTTGTGTTCCCCAGAGTTCTCTTTGGGCTCACCAGAGTTGTTCTTCTCTCCAGAGTTGTCTTTGTGTTCCTCAGAGTTATGTTCGAGCTCACCAGAGTTGTTCTTCTCCCCAGAGTTATCTTTGTGTTCCCCAGAGTTATGTTCGGGCTCACCAGAGTTGTTCTTTTCTCCAGAGTTATCTTTGTGTTCCCCAGAGTTATGTTTGGGCTCACCAGAGTTGTTCTTCTCTCCAGAGTTATCTTTGTGTTCCCCAGAGTTATGTTTGGGCTCACCAGAGTTGTTCTTCTCTCCAGAGTTATCTTTGTGTTCCCCAGAGTTATATTCGGGCTCACCAGAGTTGTTCTTTTCTCCAGAGTTATCTTTGTGTTCCCCAGAGTTATCTTTGTGTTCCCCAGAGTTATCTTTGTGTTCCCCAGAGTTATCTTTGTGTTCCCCAGAGTTATCTTTGTGTTCCCCAGAGTTATGTTCGGGCTCACCAGAGTTGTTCTTCTCTCCAGAGTTATCTTTGTGTTCTCCAGAGTTCTCTTTGGGCTCACCAGAGTTGTTCTTCTCTCCAGAGTTGTCTTTGTGTTCCCCAGAGTTCTCTTTGGGCTCACCAGAGTTGTTCTTCTCTCCAGAGTTGTCTTTGTGTTCCCCAGAGTTCTCTTTGGGCTCACCAGAGTTGTTCCTCTCTCCAGAGTTGTCTTTGTGTTCCTCAGAGTTATGTTCGGGCTCACCAGAGTTGTTCTTCTCTCCAGAGTTATCTTTGTGTTCCCCAGAGTTACGTTTGGGCTCACCAGAGTGGTTTTTTTCACCAGAAATATCTTTGTGTTCCCCAGAGTTATCTTTGTGTTCCCCAGAGTTATGTTTGGGCTCACCAGAGTTGTTCTTCTCTCCAGAGTTGTCTTTGTGTTCCTCAGAGTTATGTTCGGGCTCACCAGAGTTGTTCTTCTCTCCAGAGTTATCTTTGTGTTCCCCAGAGTTATGTTTGGGCTCACCAGAGTTGTTCTTTTCTCCAGAGTTATCTTTGTGTTCCCCAGAGTTATCTTTGTGTTCCCCAGAGTTATCTTTGGGCTCACCAGAGTTGTTCTTCTCTCCAGAGTTGTCTTTGTGTTCCTCAGAGTTATCTTTGTGTTCCCCAGAGTTATGTTCGGGCTCACCAGAGTTGTTCTTCTCTCCTGAGTTATCTTTGTGTTCCCCAGAGTTATCTTTGTGTTCCCCAGAGTTATCTTTGGGCTCACCAGAGTTGTTCTTCTCTCCAGAGTTATCTTTGTGTTCCCCAGAGTTATCTTTGTGTTCCCCAGAGTTATGTTTGGGCTCACCAGAGTTGTTCTTCTCTCCAGAGTTGTCTTTGTGTTCCCCAGAGTTCTCTTTGGGCTCACCAGAGTTGTTCTTCTCTCCAGAGTTGTCTTTGTGTTCCCCAGAGTTCTCTTTGGGCTCACCAGAGTTGTTCTTCTCTCCAGAGTTGTCTTTGTGTTCCTCAGAGTTATCTTTGTGTTCCCCAGAGTTATGTGCGGGCTCACCAGAGTTGTTCTTCTCTCCAGAGTTATCTTTGTGTTCCCCAGAGTTATCTTTGTGTTCCCCAGAGTTATGTTTGGGCTCACCAGAGTTGTTCTTCTCTCCAGAGTTATCTTTGTGTTCCTCAGAGTTATCTTTGTGTTCCTCAGAGTTATCTTTGGGCTCACCAGAGTTATTTTTCTCTCCAGAGTTCTCTTTGGGCTCATTGCCGGTGTTATCAGTAACCGTGTCTGGATTTTCAGTGTTAGTTTTATCTTTTTCAGCTGCTATAACTTGACTTGTCGGCGTCGAATCTGTATTGCTCTCTGTAGTATCAGGAGGCTCTTCATTATTATTTCCTTTGTTAGTTTCCGTACTGTATCCTTCACCAGAACTGTCTCTGTTATCATTTCTATTGGGCTCTTCAACCGTAGGACCTGTTACGTCATTTCCATGCACATTTGATTCAGTATTGCTTTCAGTACCTTTATTCCCAGATCCAGTATTTGTTTCTCCTGTGACATCATTACTGACACTTGGTTCAGTTACTCCTTCAGTCACTTTAGGTAATTCTGTGGGTTTACCTTTGTCATTAACATATGGTTTCTTACCTGTATTATTTTTATGTAATCCTACATGAACAGGTTTAGGGCTGTGAGTTTCGAATGTAAAGATGTTAATACTATTATTTCCATTCATAAGGTTTTTAATATTTTTCATGATGTCATCCATGTTCTTGCTGGCGTAGAAAATGTAGACGTTTGTAACTTTGTCGTTGCCTACAGTGTTCCCGTAAACTGTGTTGGCTTTTACATGTACTGATGGTGTGTCTTTCTTCGGCTTTCCGGTGGTAACAATTTTATCGTGTTTTCTATCGATGGAGTCGTCAGTAGTAGGTTTGGTTTCTTCATTTGTAGGTTTATCGACTCCCTTTTCTTGATTACTAGGTTCATATTTACTCTCTTCGTGACTGTTAGGTTTTTCGTTTTCACCACTAGTAGGTTTATTTCCAACCTTCTCGGAACTAACAGGTTCATTTACATTATTTTCAACATCGCGAGGTTCATTCGCACCTTTTTTGCTACTGTTAGGTTCATTTAACGTTTTATCTCCGATATCGGATTTATCTTGGTTGTGTCCCTGTTTTTTGTCTACTGTCGGATCCTTTTCAGCATTTAGAGCTGGGTCCTTATTAATTATAGGATGCTCTTCGAAATATTTGCTTACTTGTGCTGCAACCTCGTCTCTAATGAATTTTGTGGTGCGCTGTAATAAATAATCCACGTTTATATAGTAAAATAACCATAAAATATTTATTTCTATTAATATTATAATGCGTTTCGAAAAATGCTAACATAAGTCGTTCAATAAGGGTATATTTTAAGATGTTCGTACCTCTGACAACGATGCTATGTATTTAGCACCCAAGTCACCCATGAAGGACCAGAATTTCTCCTGCAAAAAGTAACATGTTTTATGAAACGTTTTTGTACATTCGTAGTAAAATGTAGCATGAGAGTATGGTATGTTTAAGATGCTTTAAGATAAGAATAGCACAAAAAAAAGCGATTAAAAAAGCGATAAAAAGGTTAAAGCGATTTGATGCTGAAAGCGGCACTATTGCATTCGGCACAAATTGTTGAGGTTAGGTTAGTTTGGTGGTGTATATTTTTATGGGTTTTATTATTCTTAAACGTTCACTTACATTATTTATCAAATCCAGCATATAATCCATTTTGGTATTCTTCTCGGCTTCAGTGTTGTCCTAAACAAAAATGCATGTTAAAAATAATTTAAGAAATGAAATGGGATTCGATATGATCTATCATTACAGGATAGGACGACAATTATTGCTAAACTAGTTTTAATAATTATATTATTTAGAATCCCGTGTAATAACAGCCGCACAGTCGCTTGATCAGGTTAAGATACGTTTGCCGCGGTTGGGCCGCGCCGCGGATGGTACCATCTTTACATACCAAGACCCCTCCGTGCGTCGGAAAGCACGTTAAGCCCAACGGCTACGCTAGTAATACATAAGTCAATGCCAAAGGCTTAAATCCACAAATGACAGCCGGAACCAGCGTCCCGGCTGTCATTTGTGGATCTTTGACGGTCGTTACGGGTAGTCAGAAACTCGAAAGTCTGACAACCAGTCTTGCCAAGGGGTATCGTATTGCCCAGTAACCAGTAACAGGGTTGTGGAGGTCAGATAGGTAGTCGCTCCATGTAAAATTCTGGTATTCAACTGCATCTGTTTTTTTTTATAGTTAGTTTGATTCGCTTTTTATGTACTTTTTGGTTTGTGTATATGTGATCGATCTGACTTTGTCTTCATTTTCGATAGTATCCGCGATTGGCTGCATCTGGTAAGACTGGAAGCCGACCCCAACATAATTGGAAAAAAAGCTGGGCAGAACGACTGCGAATTTCGAAAATACCGGTTTGCTTTAGGAGAGTCCTTCATTATCTCAAAAGCCGACTGTGATATAGGAAATGTTCTATTTTTTTTAAATATAACAAACCATATGCAAAAACATTGCGATATTTACCTTATTATTTTGAATAGGACATTTCTGCTCTTTCGGTTCTTTAACTGGTAATTGACTCCCTTCTCCACTGCCAGGATTTTTATGAGGCTTCTCTGTTTTGTGGTGATCAGTTTCATGAGATCTGTCAGGCTCTTCAGTTCCAATAGTAGGCTCGATGTCACCAGTTTTATTAGGTCTGTCAGGATTCTCTGTATGAATAGTAGGTTCATGGTCACCAGGATTATTAGGTCTGTCAGGATTCTCTGTATTAATAGTAGGTTCATGTTCACCAGTTTTATTAGGTCTGTCAGGATTCTCTGTATCAATAGTAGGTTCATGGTAACCAGTTTCATTAGGGCTGTCAGGATTCTCTGTATCAATAGTAGGTTCATGGTCACCAGTTTCATTAGGTCTGTCAGGATTCTCTGTATGAATAGTAGGTTCATGGTCACCAGTTTCATTAGGTCTGTCAGGATTCTCTGTATCAATAGTAGGTTCATGGTCACCAGTTTCATTAGGTCTCTCAGGATTCTCTGTATCAATAGTAGGTTCATGGTCACCAGTTTCATTAGGTCTGTTAGGATTCTCTGTATGAATAGTAGGTTCATGGTCACCAGTTTCATTAGGTCTGTTAGGATTCTCTGTATCAATAGTAGGTTCATGGTCACCAGTATCATTAGGTCTGTCAGGATTCTCTGTATGAATAGTAGGTTCATGGTCACCAGTTTCATTAGGTCTGTTAGGATTCTCTGTATGAATAGTAGGTTCATGGTCACTAGTTTCATTAGGTCTGTTAGGATTCTCTGTATGAACAGTAGGGTCATTGTCACCAGTTTTATTAGGTCTCTCAGGATTCTCTGTATCAATAGTAGGTTCATGGTCACCAGTTTTATTAGGTCTGTCAGGATTCTCTGTATCAATAGTAGGTTCATGGTCACCAGTTTTATTAGGTCTGTCAGGATTCTCTGTATCAATAGTAGGTTCATGGTCACCAGTTTCATTAGGTCTGTCAGGATTCTCTGTATGAATAGTAGGTTCATGGTCACCAGTTTCATTAGGTCTGTCAGGATTCTCTGTATGAATAGTAGGTTCATGGTCACCAGTTTCATTAGGTCTGTCAGGATTCTGAGAATTTCTATCTTCCTCGGGACTTTCAGTGGCCTGAGTTTTATCATCGATGCTCGGATTTGTTGTTTCTTCATTATTGTCTTTGCCCGGATTTGTCACAGAAGATATGTTTTTATTGATATTAGATTTTTCAGTAGTTACATTTTTGGAATCTTCTGTTTTATCTTTGTTGCCATTTATTCCGACGGGTTGGTTAGAACCAGCTGGCACCTTATTGTTGATAACAATTTTGTTTTTAATTATTTTCGTAAACAGACCTTCTAAAACATTCACCATATTCGGATTGTTTGGATCTCCATTCTCAATTTGAATACCAGGACGAAGAATTTCCGAGTCATCCGTGACATCACTTAATATGTGGTGTAGCATACTAGGTACATCGATATTATTAACTGTATCTTTTTCTGGCTTCGGAAAAACAATAGTAGCGTTTCCTTTTACAAATATGTCGTGTAAATCAGTTAATATTTGACTGAATTTCTTAATTATATCATCAGCTGTGCCATTATTCCCGTTTTTTTTGTCTTCATTGCTATTGTTACCATACTTTTCCTGAGACCCGCTTTCTCCAGAATCACCGCTACTCTCTCCAGACCCGCTGTTACTTTGGTCAAACCCACTTCCATTTTCTACCCAGCCTTGGTAGGTGCCAGACTCTCCACTGTTTTCTCCAGAAACACTACCGTTTTCACCAGAAATACTATTATCTTCTCCAGACCCACTATTACTCTCTCCCGACTTACTATTGCTCTCTTCATACCCACTATTACCATCTCCAAACCAATTGTTATTTTCCCCAGACCCACTGTTTACATCGGCTGCAGACTCACTGTCATCTCCACTGTCCTCTGAATTAGATGTGCCACCATTTTCATCCGAGCCACTGTTCACATCGGAACCACTGGCTTCATCACTTTCACCAGATGCGCCCCGACTTCCTTCACCACTTGTTGAGGTTTCAGGTGATTCTTCACTAGCAGACTCGGAAACTGAATCCTTTGTGGCAGAATTTAATTCGCTGGAGAGAGAATCTGATTGGTCGGAATCAGACGTTAATTCACTACTGGATAATGAAAAGTTTTCGTCGCTGCCACTGTCACTGTTAGACTGGAAAAAAGATTTGAGTGTTATAATGCATCTTAAAAAATATAATGGCTGATTGTATATGTGCCAAGACATCGAGAATCATCGCAAATAAAGATATGAATATATTATAAAAAGAAGTTGCTTTGAATAAAAATTAAGTAGTACCTACTTAATTTTTTATTGTTTTATTTAAGGACATATTTACTTAACATATACAATAATAGCTTCAAAATCATATTAATAATATGTGCATGTATATGAAAAAAGGGGGAAAATAATATGGCATCAAAAAATTCGTCCGCATCGCTGTCAACAGGAAAAGTGCCCAAAAGGCTGGCAGTATTGCCACGTTGTATGGCGATGCTGATTCTTTGGCAATAAAATAGGTCAGCCTTCAGGTTACGTGAAGAGTCGACCAACTACTTGGCGATGTCTCATGTAATCAAATTATATTTTAATTACAAAACATTATTTACCTCACTACTGTCCTCATTGCTGTCACCATAGCCAACATGGTAGGAAACGTGGGGGTTGTAAAGGTTCTGCAAACCAAAAAGAAGATAAGTGATATTCATGTAAAACTGTAAATTCCAATTTTCTATCTTACTGGTGCGTGTTACTTTCGCCTAAACCTGATTGATTCCTGACAATGAAAACTCGTAGAAAACAGCATAAGCCATCACCCAAAACGACAATGCTTTATCGGTGGCGCGATCGCAATTAATCTACAATCCGGAAGTATACTTACACTCCACACAGTGCCGCCATTCCCTTTCAGTTCCATGCCATACGCTTTGAGTCTACTGCCTGCTGTTAATTCATTATTTGGTATTGTATCCTTGAAAGAAGTTATCTTAGTATCCTCTGGAGTCTGAAAGCAAAAAACTGTTATTAAAATTTGAGCCACTCAACCGGTAGAAGGCTCAGCTTCTCAGATTACTAGAGCGGTGCTATTCTGCACAAATCTCACCGTGACGTGAACTTAGGTGAAGTGAGCGTGGACTCAGCTGTCAATAGTGTCAATTCCTAGCAAAAACGAATTCACTTCACCTAAGTTTTCACGGTGAGATTTTTACAGAATCGATCGGCGGTTGTCAGTTTTACAATGAGACAGATTCCTAATCCATCATCGACGGAACAATGTGAAGCTGTATTTTACGAGGCTTTATGTGAACAAAACCCAGCATTGCATAAATATGTACAGTCAACAAAGGAGTTAAGTATACAGGAGCGTCGGATATTGTTGAAGTTTACTAAGAAACCGATGGATATTCTCGAATAAAATTTTAGTTTATTAATAGAAAATAAACAGCTCATTTATTAAATTAAATTTCAGTCTAGAACATCCATCGGTTTCTTAGTAAACTTAAACTATATCCGACGCTCCTGTATACTTAACTCCTTTGTTGACTGTACCTAAGTTGTCACGCCCTACTCTCTATTCTGAGTTGAGCTGTACGATTTTTGACAAATGCGTGCACTGACTGGACACTAGAGTTTGTTTCGTCCTTTCTTCTCAGAATAGTCAGATAGGAAACGCCGACCTCATCTAGTTTAAAAAAATATGATTGACGTGTAAAAGTGTTTTACAAACCTACTTACAGAAAATAAATCATTTATGTCTGGAAGCTTTTTTTAGGTGTTAAATTTTGTTAAAATTTTTAATCTCTATTTATTATTTTTTGCTTGAGTATGTATCTTTTTTTATTACAATTACTTTTCCTACCTACTATTCTATAGAATCAAGTTCTTTGTAACTGAACAGACAGCTGTGCTGTTGGGGAGTTTGTTGCGCCACTTCTTCTAGAATAATTAATACATAAACCTTTGTTTCGTTGCATGTTACGGTAATTGCACGATATAAAAGAGCGGCGCCTCCTGGCACAAGCATTTATATGCTTAAAAGGAGTCGCCACCAACTTTAAACTGTACAACGTGTAATAGCGAAATAAAACATTTTTGATTATACGTAATTTTGACGTTCGAAAAGTGCAGGTTCTCAGCCATATTGACTGTATAACTTTAGAATAGATTAGATGATCATAAAATACTTACATTAACGGTAGTTAATGGCTTCGGTGACGTAGATAATATCAGTTTCTTTACGTATTTCGGTAGCTTATGCTTCCGACGATGTGATAGTCTAGGAGGCCGAGGGTTATGTCTCTGTAAACAAAATACATGATGGAAAATTATTGACGAAAAGTCGTGTAGGTACCCTATGTGTTTTCCCATTGGCAAAAATGAAGAACTTCCATACAAACATCCACCTTCTTTTAAACCTTTAACCCCATAGGGGATGAGTTTTGTTACCTAATAAGCGACTAGCTTTTGCCCGCGACTTCGTCCGCGTAAAATTTCACCCTTTAAGGGGTGTAATGTCGAAAAACTCTTTCTTAGTGGTACAGTCAACAGCAAAATATTGTATATTTATCTTTTTTTATTTTATTTTTTTATATGCAATGTGCGTTTTGTTTGTGCAGAATAAACAGTTTTTCTTTCTTTTCTTTTTTATTTCTTCAAAAGTAGATGATCAAAATCAGAAATTCAATACTAATGAACGGAGTTCGCGTCAGAACTGTGGCGTCGAAGTGTTTCAAAAGTATATTATTGTAAATTATACCAAACATTTACTACTAGTACAGCTGCCATATATTTGTGATCAGCTTTGACTCACTATTGAATTTCTGATTTTGATCATCTACTTTTGCTGTTGACTGTACCTGCACTTCACAAAGAACTACCCTCCAAATGTCATGTCTCTAGGACCAGCGGTTTAGGCTGTGCGTTGATATATCAGTCAGTCAGGACTTCGAATTTTATACAGTTACTAGCTGGACCCCGCAGTTTCACCCGCATAAGTTTCGATCCCGTGGGGATATCGGGATAAAAAGTAGCCTATATGTTAATCCAGGGTGTCAGCTACCGCCATACCTAATTTTATCAAAATTGGTCCAGCCGTTTGAGCGTGAAGAAGTAACAAACATATAAACACACACACACACACAAACTTTCGCCTTTATAATATTAGTTAGTGTGTTGTGTAGATTAAAACTAAAAAAAATTACGTTAAAAAAAACTTACCCCATGTTGAGACCGCGTTTTGACCCGTTTCAAGTCCTTATTTGGTTTCTGTGGAAAATAAATGGATTTAGTAAAAAAAAACCCAAGATACAGGCTTGCCTAGTCTGGGGCCAATGTAAAATCTCTGTAATCTTTTGAAAATAATACCACAAAGTAATGCCTGAATTCATAACTTTAAAAAAAACCGGCCAAGTGCGAGTAGGACTCGCACACGAAGAGTTCCGTACCACAAGGCAAAAAAACTCACGTTTGTTGTACAAATTGTTATAGCGTCAGTGGAAATGCACACTCTGTGAACATTTCAACTGTCTACCTATTACGGTTCATGAGATACAGCCCGCTGACAGACAGAAGGACCGACGGACAGCGGAGGCTTAGTAATAGGACTCCCTTTGAGTACGGAACCCAGACCCGGAAAATATTAAGTTCCTTATGTTAAGATAACTTATTTTCACGAAATAAAATTAAAAAGTATTACTCACCTCATCTTTTTCAGCAATTTCTCTTTTGCTTCTTCGTTCAGGTACATTTTCTGAAACATCCTGAAACCGTAAAACAATTCCTATTTAGTAAATATGGCATTATAAATAAAGCTCAAGAGCTGTGGTGGCAAAGTGGTAAGAGCCGCGACTTAGCGAGTTGTAGGTCGTAGGTTCGAACCAACGAGTTCGAGCCGTCGACTAGTGCTACCATAAGGGGGAAGCGCTAAGGTAGCCCGCGAAATTCAAGTTTTCTTAAGTTTTTTTTGTAATTTGCTGGTCAGTATTAAGTTGTACCTTGATTAAAATATGATTCGCGGCCGTAACAAATATGTATTTACAGAATTATAATCATTAGGATCAGAAGTACAACTTGTTAAGAAGCGGTGGTGGTCTCGTGGTAACTCACTGGACTACCACTGCTCGTTAAGACTTCCGAGTGGTAGGTCGTAGGTTCGAACCCAGACAGGCGCTTTACTTTATGCTCTCAAAACAAAGCAAAAAATTCGAAGACATGTGACATTTACCAACCCGCACTGGGCCCGCGTGGCACTCCCTTTCACCGAAATCAGGCCCATCAGTGGGAACATTATAGGCTGATTTTGTTAATTATGGCCAGTCAATATTTTAAGACAAATAGTTTTAACAAAAAAAACTGAAAATTGATTTTAGATTTTAAACTATCAGTACCTACAGAAATAAATCCTTACCTTGTCTACTGATTCCTCTGGATCATCAGTAGTAATTTCTGCCGGATCCTGTAACAGAATAATAATAAACGATCTTTATTCTGTCATCATCTGCTTAGCCTTTTCCCAACTATGTTGGGGTCGGCTTCCAGTCTAACCGGATGCAGCTGAATACCAGTATTTAACATGGAGCGACTGCCTATCTGACCTCCACAACCCAGTTACAGGATACCTAATAATACCCTCGGTAAGATTGGTTAGAAAAAGTACACATTATAGAAATTAAGTGCCACCACTAATTTAAGCGTGCGAATAGCCTGGTACAAAATAAATGAAAATGATCAATGACCCCCATGCTAGACAAAGCCTGTGTTACAGGGGTCATCCATCCGTCCATTCTGGATAATATTATAATAGCCACAAACAAATTAGTAATGTGCAACTTTGTAAAAATTAACTAGGAGTGTATTTTCCAACGCCAGATAATTTTCTCCGAGTAATAATTTTGAATTTTTGACAGTTCTTCCATACAAAATCTGTCAGATGTCAATTTAATTCCACGAATAAAAGGTATTTGTCGATTGAAAAATTAGCCCCAATACAACTTATTTCGAAGATTGTATTGAATTTCCGTCACAGAGGTCTTCATGCGATTCTGTGACGAATATGCAACAGTTTATGCTCACTAGCTTACGCAACAAATGATGGAAAAAGGTTAAGGTTACATGTTGACCCCTGTAGTATAGAGGGGTTTGCTGATGTAGTTAAAATATGGTAGGTGTTTGTTTGTTAAGTGTCATTTTTCCTTCATATTTTTTTTTTTCGCTCTGCCTCATGGTCGAACTAATTTAAGTAATATTTCACCCATTTGGCGCATGCTTTGTCACGCCAACTCCATTCTTGGTGGAATAGATGTCTTTGCTGGTTCTTTAACCTATAGGACTAAACTTACTCTTAATAATTTTATAATTATTTTAATTTTTCTTTCGCAAAACTTTTTCATTAGGTACCTAGGTACATACCTATGGAAAAGTTGACATTTTGGAAGTTTTGTTTAACTTAAAAAAAAAGTAAAAGTGTTTTACATATAATATTCATGCTAAATTCAATTCAAATTTATTCATCTAGTAGATATCAATCAGAAATATTGAGTAACTGATTTTCTGAATTTGTTATCAGTTTTGTTAATCATAAAAAAAATACATCACATTCAGCCACACAGGTCATTGCAGAAGAGTTTTACATTTTTTAATTTGTTTTTTTTTCCTCTTTGTTTAGTTGATTTCTCATTGGTATTCTTAATAAGAAGTTCGCGTAGTGAAAACTGTCGAAAGAATTGGAGACACCCTAGTTTGAAGTGGAAACCCCGATTCCAACCTTGCTGACTGGCCAACTTTTTCATTAAGGGTCAGTTCACACCGAGACGCGACGCGACGCGCAGTTTTCTAGATAGAAATACAATTACAGACCTTATCTACTACAGTAAAAGGTACAAAATTCAGTGTCTACTTACTACGTCGAGCTACGCAGCGCGGCACCGCCGCCGCGCGGCGTATCTCACTGAATCGTGTACCTTTTTGTGTAGTAGATAAGGTCTGTAATTGTATTTCTATCTTGAAAACTGCGCGTCGCGTCGTGTCTCGGTGTGAACTGACCCTTAGCCATAAAATATTCCCATATCGCTTGTGCCGACGCGCACGAATGAAAAAATATGAATGAAAATGATGATGAAGATGAAGAATGACATAAATTCTTACATTTTCATCGTCTGCGTGTAGAAATTGGAAGCCCTGTCCGTTGGTGAAGGTACGGTGAGAATCATTGGAATCTGCAGAAGCCTCATCAGCTGGAGGTTCCTTCAAAAATGTTGGATTTTTAAGAAGGCTTTTTGCATATATGTAGGTCCTTAAACTAACTTTAACACTTTGTATCATTATCTCCTATCAATGTGTTGTATGAGTTTCAATTCTCTGGAACCACCTTATTTAACTACAGTGATTTTCAGCTTTTAACGCGTTTGGCGTGTAGGTAATTTCACGCCGTGTAATAATAATGGACTGTATGGAAAATATCGACTCGTGGCACCTTAAGTATCGATATTTTTTTCATACAAATTTCGGAAGAGTATTACTCCACTGTTTGACATTGTACACCCAATGTTAAACATGATATCGGTTTGACTTATTATTAATTGTGTCTGTACGGAAACAGAATAGTAAAATAAAAAACCATTAAAAAGTTATGAGTCAACAAAGATTCGTTTTTCTTGCTATTTTTAACGTAACTTTGGGTGTAAATAAGTAATAAAAGAACTGTAAAATCTTCAAATCCAAGTCCGTACCGACAAAGCTCAGTTATCGAAGAGTTCAATAAACTTGATTTATAATTGATTTATGCAGTGGTTTTTTCATAAAACTCGATTTTCCAAAGCACTTTTCGATTTTTGTTACGCGCCTATCAGTTCGGACCGGTGTTTCTGTGCGTGACAACTAGACATTGTGCCAGTAAACTAGCGTCTAACTGCTCATCTCTGACACTAGCTCTGTCAGACACGAAGCCAGGTGAGACAGCGTGCTTTTTGACCATGACCACCAGTGAGTTCGAGCTCGCGACTAGTTTACTCTTAAGTCACAGATAAGCGTGACTTAAATGCGGGTTTAGGTCACAGAGTGCTATAAATATTATTTACGGCGACGCGATAACACTCCTTAAAAAATTTAAAAAATGGTAAAACTTTACCTCATCGCTGGAGACTTCAGTCTTCCCAAACGGCTTCTCAATGATATGATAGTAGATGATTTCTCTTAGAGACGGTTTCTCCAGATTTGGGCTCGAAATCGTCAAAGATTTTCCATCTTTATCTTCTGTCACTTTGTACACCAGGTCTGTTGGGGATTTAAGCTGGAAACAGAAGAATAGAAAATTGATTATTATCATTTAAGCTAAGCGCACATGGTTTTCCGCAAATAGACGTATTTTCTTTCTTTCTTATCGCTACTCTAGTGCCATCTTGTTCTCGTTGACGTCTCGTTGACGTAGCGGTGGACACACGTCCTTAGGGTGCATTATTCAGTACGAAGTACTTTGTCGGAGAGGTCTTTGCTTGTACGGGTAATCTTCGGAACTACTGATCTGATTCCGAAAATTCTTTCACTGATGGGAAGCTACAGTATTGCTGAATCTCATAGGATATATCTAGACTCGGAAGCCATAAGTAATTAAGTCAAGTTAAGTCATTGTATATTTTGTAGTGTTTAATGTATCTTTTTTATGTTATGTATTTTTGTGGTGTACAATAAAGTGTATATAAATAAATAATAATAAATAAGTCAAATATTTATTGCATGAAAAAATATTTGACTAAAGTGCAAGCCATAAGCATTTAAGTCAAATGTTTTTGCAAAAAAAAAAAAAAAAGATTTGACTTAGGTAGCTTTATGGTTTCCGAGTCTAGATAATTATTTTTTACTAAAACAAGAAATTCCACGTGAACGAAGGCGTGGGCAGAAGCTTGTTGTAAAATATTTTTGAAACCTTTTGAGCTCGCAGAATTGGGGCACTTCGGAAATAGTGTAGCTTTTTTGTGTTGACTTTGCAGTACTTAATAGAAAGGAAGGATATTTCGTGTATTACTTACTTCTATTTTTGATAGAGAATGTCCAGAACACCAGTGCACCCCCAGCCAAATTACAGATATGCTCAACTGTAAAAAAAAACAAATGATTGTCAACATTTACATCTAATGACAATTTTACCTAATGATGTTCCCAGTTTGCAAACAAAAATTCTACCAAATATATATCAAATAGTTTAGTCACTATAGCTAATCAAAGAATGGCAAAACCCACCATGGCTATACAGGATAATTTTTTATGCATTGTCTAAGAGTCTTTGTAACTTGAATGAATAAAGAAATAATAATAAATAACCTCGATCAACATCTATCGAGGCTCTCGTTAGGCGGTTGGATCAAGGGCCAGATTCACAAGGTAGTACTCCTGGATACGGCTCGCATTGTGAGGAGATTCCTGTCTCTGGAGCCCTAAGCACTCGTAGCTTGTACCCTGCTCCCGACACCAGCGGATCACTATTTTTTTATATTTTTTAAATGTTTGTTATACTTATTTTTTATATTTTAAGAAATATTTAAAAATGTAGATAATAAAATAAGTTAAGTAAATAAATAAACGAAATAATAATAATTGCGCAAATTTTCACAGGATTTTCTACTCATGAATATGAACAACTTTCACTATGGGTTCAACTCTGAAATCAGGAAAAAAGAATCAGCTGTTTCATACGTTTTGGTCGAGTAGGTATTGAACTTTTGTATGAAACAGCTGTTTTTTTTTTCGTGATTTCAGAGTTCGTCCCATAGTGAAAGCTGTTCATCTTCAGGGGTAGAACAGCCTGTGAAACTGTGCGTACTGCTTAAAAAAATATCCTGTAGAGTTTAATTGAAAAAAAAAAAACTTTTTTGGTTTCCATGCTAGGCTTTATTTGATAGCTATAGTTCCAAAATACTCAGCAATTATTATTGCTAAATCAAATCCAAATTGTGTATTTTTTAAGCTTGGAAATCTAGAAGTGACCAAAACTAATTAACTTTAAACACGAGAAAAAAAAAAGTATACATACCTACTACATAGATACTCTACGAGAATGTGAAAATTACCTAAGTGAAATTAATATCTCCTATAATAATTTGGGACCAATAATAACTGCAATTTGAATGACCACTAATTGCTTCACACATTACGACAGTATTTTTAATCACCTTCTATGACACTGACTGGTAGCAGTAGAAAGAATTGTGAAAGTGTTCTGGCCACGACCTGACCTTGATCGGTTTATGTATTTCTACCGGCAACCTTAATGAGAGCAGTGGTGGCTAAATGGTAACGGCCGTGACTTACGAGTTGTAGGTCGTAGGTTCGAACCCAGACAGGCGCTTTACTTTGTGTAAATTATTTCATCACCACTGCTCTCAAAACGGTGAAGGGAAACATCGTGAGGAAACCGGCATGTCCTAGAACCAAAAATTCGAAGACATGTGACATCTGCCAATCCGCACTGGGCCCGCGTGGTGGATTACGGTCCACTCCCTCTCACCGAGAGGAGGCCTGTGTCCCAGCAGTGGGAACATTATAGGCTGATGGGTGTCCCGGTTTGTAGGGACGTTATAGGGGGGGGCTAGGCTCGCCCCTAGCCCCCCCCTATAACGTGGGACTTACATAAACATAACTAGCTAAATGTGGGTGTACCACACATATAGATACACCTAGATAACGCAAGAGCAACTACTTCGCGTGCCAAAAATCGCACCAGCTTACGTACAAAAATCGTAAGCCGCTACTTTCGCGCTCAGTCCTTTAGTACTGCTGGCTACCGAGCGAGAGCGCTGGCGCTAGGCCCCGGGGTGGGGCGAGACGGGTGCCGCACGCGGCGGCGTCTTTGAGTCGATTTCCTCAAGTTCTGAGTTGAGCTGCACGGTTTTTGACAAATGCGTGCACTGATTGGACACTGGACAGGTCCGCTCAATCTGTGTGGTTCTTTCCTCAAAAGACTATTTCAGACACCAATCTACATGGTCTTCACACGATCTGACCAAGATTTTGTCTGGACTTTAAAAGAGACTGTGACCTCTGAGTTTGTTTCGGCCTTTCTTCTCAGAATAGTCAGTTATGAAACGCCGACCTCATCTAGTTTAAAAAAATATAAGGGTGATTATTTGAACATGTGCATATCACGCGGCCCTCCCCGAATAACTACTTAGTTAGATATAAAGTTATGTTTTTTTTAATTTCACGTATAACATAGTTCTAGCACTATATACAGATGTACATAATATATTCCTATTGTTATAAACAACTAAGTTATGTTCATAAACGTTTCTCAAATCTCATCACCATTCGTGTCCCAATTTCCAAATTTTAGCAGTTCATGCTCTAAAAGTTATAAAAATACCCTAAAGATCGTATTTTTAAGAAGTAATTTAGATAGTACACAACATGCTTTACTAATTAGCAAAAATATACACATTAAAGAACACTTTTAGGTAATTTGTAACGACTTTGAAAATTGTCCCAACACTTTATACTCACTACCATTTGTTCACACAGTCGCAGGGTAACTTTTTTCTGTGTAGTGTATTGCTATCTGTAAGAGTAACTCGGCGGTCGCGCTCAATTCCGCGTATCGACTCGTGCGGGTCACACGTCAAAAACTCTTTTGGCGCCAACTCTAGCCTACCTTAATCGCCCAGAAATCGTGTTTGGCAAACAAAAATCTCCTTACCGTTCGAGTTTCCCCTGGTAAGTCTAATATTTTTATTTATCATTTTTATGTATTGTAATAGTCGCCATAGGACACTCTTTGGTTTGATTAAGTTCCCAATTTTTTAAGTTCAACAAAGAACGTATTATGTGAAAAAGTGTACAAATACCTAATTACCATTTATATAATTACCATTTTTCCCGTTCGTATTTTGGCGAACGGTAATGAGCAATTGAAAATGGTAATTAGAACCAGTTTAAGCGGACCTCTTATTATATTGAAACTCCTTACTCCGCTAGGCCAGCCCAAGGTCGAATCGAAATCGAAAAAAACTAATCGTTGTTTGTTAATAATGCAACAAAATAAACCTACATACTGACTACTATTAACAATTTTTTTTTTCAGAGTAAACATCCTCGGAAAAAACAGCAATCGAAGGAGGAAACATTGGCTAAAACCAAAATCGCACGCCGGAATCGATACGCTAAAATCAAAGCTGACCTTATTTTATACGCCCTTGAAATCTTTTGTATTTTTCTGTTTATCATTGCCGATTGATGATTTTGCAGATCTTCTTAAGACTAAATTATTTTATGATTTAGTACAGACGCCAGCACATCGAGCTACCCGAAACTGTCAAATTTTCTCAATCAACTTTGAACCTAATGTTTCAGTGATAAAGTTGAAAATCTATTAAAGAAATTTGACAGATTGCAGTAGCTTGATGTGCTGGCGTCTGTACAAGCAGTTCCTGGTCATGAAAGTGAGACTCATAAATATTTTTTAAGTTTTTGTATAAGATCTCATCGAGTTGAAGAAATATGTTACATGGAACTTATACGGTCTAAGCTCTATTTACACTGAGTTTTGAACTAGTGTTTTAGTTGATTTTATTTGAATTACTAGACAGATAATGTTATTGATTTTTTTGAAAACCGGTTGATTTATGAGTTTTTTTTATATTATTCAATCACGTCGCTAAATAGCTAAGTTTGATGTCATTTATTGTCACCTAAATAATTAATAAATATGTGATTCAAGTATATTGTTCATTTTATTTCTAATTACCAATCACGAAGCATAATTACCATTTTTTAAATGCTAATTACCGTACGTTTCATATCTCATCACCGTTCGACGAAAATTTTCAGCTGTAAATTCAGACCTATAGAGCAGTTCAAATACTGTGCGTTTGATTTATTTAGTTAATCTACACTATAAACTTTAGGTTGAATCCATAAAAGTTCTAATTGGAAGCATTATTTGACCTTAATTTACGAATCCTGAATATGCCTATCTTCAAATATTCACCCATAATTGACATGTAAGTGTTTGTACAAACCTACAGTTTACAGAAAATGAATAAATCATTTATTTGTTTATTTGATTTTCCCATCACTAAATAGTGCTTGTGACGTCATAGTAGGTAGTCAAAAAATGGCACGCTTGGTTTTCATACAGATCGTGTTACTTGCGTTAATCTAGATCTATCTATATCTGTGGGGTGTACTCTAGGTAGGTACCACCTTTGCCCAACCCTGCAGGGGGAATACAGGGTGATTGTATGTTAGGTTTTTTTCTTTGTTTAGCCGATGTCTCACTGCTGGGCAAAGGCCTTCTCCAAATCCTTCCAGGAACTCTTTTCCCGCGCCACCTCGAACCAGCCCTCGCGGTACGCGTCCAGGTCATCTCGCTATTCTTTCTGGGCCGACCTTTGCGGCGCCGTACATATTCAGGCACCTATTGTGTGGAGACTTTTGCCCAGCGGTCATCTAGCATGCGGCTGATGTGGCCCCTCAATCCCATTTGAGCCTGGCAGCCTTCTTGCCTACGTCTATTATAAATATATTCGTTTTGGAACGCAGCATAGTGTTCCAAATTTTGTTAAGTTACGTTAAAAATATAAAATAAAATGGCCTTACCAACATATACTTCATGTTGACACTTCACAGAACTTAATGACATAATTTCTTCCTCATCAATCTTTTTTATAGTAGTTACCTAATTAATAGGTATTTTATCTTATCTATGTCTGATTACTTTCCCATATTTGAGGTTTGGGTGACAGTTACTATCGTTAGGCCGAAACTTGAAATCCCGAATCACTTTATCCCGATTGAACGCTATCCCGAATCACGCTATCCCGACTCACTCTATTCCGAATTAACGCTATCTCGAATCACGCTATTCCGAATGGACGCTATCCCGAATGAATGCTATCCCGAATCACGCTATTCCGAATGAACGCTATCCCGAATCACTTTATCCCGATTGAACGCTATTTATGAAAATTAGAGGTATTTTTGACAGATTGTGACTAAGATTAAAATGCGCACATTCATAAAAATACGAGAATCTCCGAGAATACCGTGTGGGGTAGCTGCGTAACACACAAACAGTAGGAATGGCTTTCATTTTGACAGTTCAACAACATTCATTGCGTTATTTACGTTGTTGAGCAGACAAATTTTTCAAGCTTATGAAGCAATGGATTAGCAATATCCATCAAAATGATTGAGATTGTGATGTGTTACGCAATTAGGATCCAGCAGGATAATTGCGTAACACACTATCAGTAGCAATGGGTTTCATTTTGACAGTTCAACAACATTCATTGCGATAATTGCATTGTTGAGCAGACACATTTTTCGAACATATGGAGCAATGGATTAGAAATATGCTTCAAAATGATTTAAATTCTGAAATAGGGGTTTATGATTATGATTCTTGGCCACCTACTCCTACTCGTCGAAACTATACATGCCTATTTTACATTCGAATATTTTTAGCTTCATATTACCTATACTATGTATTAATAGTACTTACTGTTACTTAATGAACAAAGTAATTAATAAAATAATTAGATACATACTGTTAGAAATGTTAACTATTTTTTTAAACTCGTTTTCTATGTCATGTTCAATTGTTTAATGAGTCACATGTTGCGAATAATATGACAATCGTTAACAGCAAATGCGCAACAGTAGTGGCAAAGCAGTGGTGGCACAGTGGTAACGGCCGCGATTTACGAGTTGTAGGTCGTAGGTTCGAACCCAGTCGGGCGCTTTACTTTGTGGAAATTATTTATCACCATGGCTCGCAAAACAGTGAAGGAAAACATCGTGAGGAAACCGGCATGTCCTAGAACCAAGAATTCGAAGACATGTGACATCCTACCAACTCGCACTGGGCCCGCGTGGTGGATTACGGCCCACTCCCTTTCATAGAGAGGAGGCCTGTGTCCCAGCAGTGGGAACATTTTAGGCTGATTACGCGTGTGTGCAGGCTTCTTCGTCATTCAGTTGAAAAGTGCTTTTTTCTTGACAAGTCAAGATGAGTATGATGAAGAAGCCTAGTTCTTCCAAAACAGCATTATACAGATTCCCACGTCCTTCACCAAGTCGTTGGACAACCACCACCACCACCACCTTGGGGAGCAGTTTTTGTAAATCAGTTTTGATATCATCGATATGTTGAAGAAGACTGACCCGGACGACGTGCCAGATTTCGTGGCGAAGGAGCTTTCTAAACTGCCCTCCGTCACGTTCGATCACGTCGACGTTACGCGGCTGTTAAAGGACATCACTTCCTTGAAAGCGGAGATGACCAAGATGCAGTCCAGAATGGAGGTATCAGAAAAAACCAATACTGAACTACGTGCAGAAATAGCATCATTGCGCAACATTGGTTCGGTAATTGGGTCACCTGAGGCCTCAAAGGTGAACACATGACGAGGTGCGCAAAATGCATCCGTCGGCAGTTTTGAATCGGCGAACACAAGTGCGTCACCACCTGCCGATAACGCTGAGCAAGCGCCGCCCGCCGCTGCCGTCACCCGCGCCACAACATCGGCTGCGGAAATTTGCATAGGCACAATAAAGTTGAAATTTCTGTGAACACGCGCCCGCGCCGCGCAGGCCCGTACCTACATCTGTGTGTGTACACTGGCTAACGTCGAACGAAACAAAAAATAATTATACCGTCGCTTTTTCACACGCGCGGCGTAATTACGTATGACCTTGGTTGGTTCATACGATTGCTAAAATTCACATCTTCATAACAAGTACCGCTAGCGGATAGCGTTGCGTATTGGATTATTAAACAAGTTGGCCTAGGTTCGAATCTCGAGATGAAACTTTAATTTATCTTTTCAACAATATTCTTATCTTTTTTTATTATTATTCGATTAATTCATACACGAGAATAATAATGTAATATTTATTTTATTTGTATTATTATATTTTTATTGAAATATGGGATAAAAAAAAAAGATTTTTAAGTGATTTCCAAAATTTTATTCGTTATAATTTTATAAATAAACTTTTAAAACAGTTTATTTTCTCATAAAGAACAATTTATTGAAGTAAAGCATGTGAACTACTACCATTAGACTTAAAATATTGTAAGTATCTTTAATAAAATAATATTGTTCTATATATATATATTGCGGTTATAGCTTAAGTATTCATTTTCATTATGAAAAGAAGATTGAAACTATAAACCTCAAAATAATCCTTAATACGGTTAAGACACAATATTATTTTAATATTATTAAAATCAATTTGTAATTTATAACTTAACACGTTGTATAACCCCCATTATTATCCATGCTATCAAGTAAACGCTGGCGTATGGATCCTATAATATTTAAACATATTTCTGCATATTTCCTTGCAATGCAACTTCATCTGGTAACTGGTTGGTTAAAACAACATTTCTTTCTTATTCACTGACCAGCTGGGGCCTTCCACTGTCGATCGCGTTCGACTGGCACGGACCCTCCGACCTTTTGACCTTCCTACTCACAGTAGGTAGGTAATTTCTCTAAAACAAAAAAGGAATATTGTAAGGCTACTAGCAAAATGATAAAATATTATTAACTACTATTTTGAAAAAAAAATATTTTGAAAATAGTTCAAAAGATAAGATTATAATTTATACTTAATGTTATATTCATCATTCCAAAAGTAAATAAATAAACTCTTGGAAATATATATTTTTTCTTCTATTTAGACCCTATGGTAAATATAAAACGTTTAATAAAATAACTACAAGGATCAGCAGTTATACATTAATTAAATAAATGTTCGATAAAAGAATTAAATCATAATACTCACATTTAGTCCGGTTTCATCAAATATTTGTGGTATAATATTAAGTCCACTTTTACGCAGCGCGATAATATCCGCTTTCATCTCAATATTTAAATTTGCTTGCGTTTCAAAATGAATAACACCTCTAATAGATTAAACACACTTCACTAACCCACAATATCAAATTATTATCAACCAACAAAGAACCACAACATTCTTTCGCGGTGAATGGTGCATCTGTCCACCTTATAATTAATTTATTTATTAAGATTTCTGTGGGTATAATCATAAAGTTTTACGAACTATGTGAACAAGACGAACATGACACGGAACTATATTATATTCAATAGCGTGATTATTCGAGTAATATGCGGGTGTGTGTGTCAAATTACTCATTAAAAGTAAACGGTCGTAAGTCACTAACTAAACTTCAAACTATAACTTTGCGAATTTGCTTAAGGACTTTTGATCGACACTGTACGTCGACCCCTAAACGTGCCTACGCTGCTATTGTCACCAGCGGCAAATCAGATGCGTCGCAGCCTAAGCGACAAACCAGAAAAGGGGAAAAACTGGTAAAGGGTGCTCAACCTGTCCTGACTGCGGTCCGTTGCTCTTTGCCAAGAGCCAGCCAAGTTGATGAGGAGGGTTTCACGAAAGTAGAAAGGAAGAGGAAGAAGCCCTGTACTCGTAACCTGTGTGGCACCGCACCGAGTGGACCCAACATGCTGCTGCGCCCTGCTGTGCCTACGACGCAGCTGTGCCTTTCGCGTCTGCATCACACAACGACAACTGAGGATGTCGTGCAGTATTTGAAGGTGAAGACCAACTGGACTCTGAGGGTCGAAAGGTTGGAATCGCGCCAAAACATCAACTTTAAATCATTTGCGGTACGAGTTCCAACATCTACAGACCTGTCTAAAAGAGGACTTTTGGCCGAAAGGTGTCGTATATCGACGTTTCCAACGTGCAGGCTTTTAAAATAACAAATAAAAAATCAATCCCTGAAAAATTAAAAATCCTTTATTTAATGAAAAACATAAATAAATAGACTAATTACATTAAAAAACTAGTACAACGTATCATTTTTGCCAACCATATTGTAATTTCGATTTTTTTTTGGATCCCCCATTTGAATGATCTTATATTCATTCTCTAGTTCGTCTATAAAAAAACTGGACTGGTTGTTAGCTTCAGGGATTTTTTTAATCTGGTTCTCACCAGCATGTGGGTTATCTCTACGATGTACTGCATTTCTTATATGTCCATGGTAAACTACACTAGCAACCTGAGTTTTGCTCTGAAGAGACGGAGAGGTTGGCGGTTGGTATGCGTATGTAAATGGTATGGAGATATGAGAATCATTCTTTCTGATTATCATGTTTTGGGTAAAAGGCATCACTCGATTTCTAAATTCCGTTGGAGATGTTTTATCCTCTTGTATTACTTTCTCTGGCTTCAGACTAGCAGCTGCTGTAGGGACTACTTCGATCCTCTCTGACAACTTCTTTAAAAACATTTGTAGTATATCCGTGTTTCTGTCAATCTTTTGCAGTATCTGATCCGTTAGATTTCCGTTTCTTTCTATAGTGCTTAAAATGTTGTTGTTTTTGACTTTATCTTGGAAGCCTTGTAATCGTGTAGGGGGCGCTGGTAGTGTCGTACTTTGAGGTAATTCTTCGCTTGGTTTAATATATACTGTTGTTGTTTGTACTTCTATTGGAGCCTCTCCTGCCGTTGTGCCGACTAACTCTTTACTGTCCAATTTTAAACGTCTTATAGATGCACTCAATGCATTGCTATCTATATCACTGTTATTATCAGTATTTTCGCCGTTTAGCATAGATTCTAGATTCATCTTCTCTTCATTCAAACGGTTTAGCTGCTCGTTTATATGCTGAGCGTGTTGTTTTAGTAAAAATTGCATTTTCTCTTGTTGATCCTGGATCTTCCTTGTCAGCGATGTTTCTTCTTTCCTTGTATATACTTTGCCATCCTTTACTCCATCATATATAGTCCTGTTTAGTTTAATAACTTTTGATATTTCTGAAACATTTACTAAAGAAGAATATAGAAGTCCGTCCTTATTAAAGCTTTTGTTAATACTGGTGTGTATTTCTTTGAATCCTGAGTTTAAACCAGCTGTTTGATTTTTTGGCACAATTTTCACGGTCACTTTGTAATTAGCCTTGTTAGAAGGAGATCCTGTTAAAACGTTAACTATTTCCTGGTCTTTCAATTGTTTTTCTTGTTCAGTGTCATTTGATGATGCCAAAAACTGTTCTATATCAATATCGTCATCATTATTTTCTACTACGTCGGTATTCGTTTTACGAAGTCCAGGCAATTTACCGAATAGTAAAGCATTATTCGGTATATACTCTTCCCGAGATCTTGATACTTCCTCCATAAATATGTGTGGGTACTTCGCCATTAAAGGGTTGTGTCTGGATCTTCCGTCAAATAATTTAGTGATGTAAGTCCCGGGTTCATTGTTTTGGGAAGGATATTCTTCTTGCTTCTCATGATCATTTACAGTTTCTACTTCCTTAACTAATGCTCTATCAGCAAATACATTTTCATCGGACACAACAAACACGTTTTCATCAGATTGTTTCGACATATGCGGCAGATCTGTCGCGATGATTCTTATTTTATTAATTTGTCTCTTATTCCTCTTTGTATTTAAAAATATTGTCTTTGACATAGCATTTGTGTTCAGGAATCTATTAAATTTAAGTCTGGTCCTCAAATCATTTATTTTTTTAACGTTTATCGCCCTTTTCTTCCGTTGAAAAAGATTCGCTAAGCTAAATATTTCTGAAGGATTCAAGTTTTTCTCAAATATATTCTCGTCCACGATTAAAGGCGACTTTCTGTATTGCCTTGGATGAACTTTTGGCTTCTTTTTAGTTTTATAAATGTCGCGATAATCTTTATATTTTAGGAAATCGTTATTGAATATAATTTTGTATTCATTTGAGTGGTAGTCATCCGTATTATTTATAGAACGCCGTGCTATTGTATGTTCATTGATAGGTCTTTCTTCTGAATCTATATCAGCTTCTGTAGTAGATACAGGCTCTGGCGCTGGATCATAGGTCTGATGGTATGATTTAATAACATTTTCTAGACCTGAGAACAGTCGCATATACTCCTTATCAGGGGGCTCATCAACATACTGGTTAAAGCCAACTGAGAAACCAGACCCATCGATGTCTTTAATCACAAACTTCTTTTTTCCCATATCGTAATACGAATTTGTTTGAATAGTTTCTTCACTCAGTTCGGTATTTAAAGGCTGCTGCAGTCTTTGGGGTATTCCGTTTATTTCTAGTATTTTGCTGTAGTCCACATTTACTTCACTCAATTCAGCGGAGTTTATCGCTTTGGTGTCTGCTAAGAATGCAGGGCCAACGTTTGTTTTTTTCCAGTCTTCGCCTGATTGAGTACCTATGGAAGGTGATATTTGTTCTTGCATAGGAACTGTCTTACTAATAGGATGTAGCTGTCTCTGAACGAAATTTGTAACAGGCAGACTGTATTTATTTAGCAAAATATGGTTGGTGCTATGTTTCAATGGATTTTGCATTCGTTTCCTAAAATGTATACTCTTACGTTGTTTTGTGCTGTTTTTGCCTGTGACTATTAGTTTGCTTGTTACATCGGAGTGTATAGCTTTCCGTATCTTGTCAATTAAGTTCTTGATGAGTTTCTTTTTCTTTTCTCCTTTCATGCCTTTACTATCAAAATGTGTTTCGATTTCAACGAAAAGTTCGTCTTCTTCTGTGTTCTTTCTATCGGATTTCTTTGCTTTTCCAGGATCGTCGTTTTCATACTTGATTCTGACGTGGCGTTTCAAGCGTTTCGTTTGGAAATGTCGGTTTATTTCGTTTTTCGTATCTTTAGAGTCCTGTGGAAAATGTTTGAAATATTCTTCGACGAATTTGTTCATGTATGATTTCGGTATCATATTGTAGTCATGTGTTTCTCTTGTGGTTGTTTCTATTGTAGCTACCTTTGGCTTAAGAGCGTCGGGTGTTTTTTTCTGTGGTGTTTGTTGTGCCATTTTTGCATCTGAATGAGTGAACTTTATGACTTTACCATTGTATACAAGTTCAATGTCGCCTTGAATGTTTTCGATTGCGGTTCTGGAATAAAGACAAGCAAAAGATTAATTCCTAGAGGACCAATGTCTGTGTTAAATTATTGCGATTTAATAATTTGAATATGAGGGAGAACCAGTAGTTTTTATTATAAAATAAAAACCAAGATTTGTGTTCTTGTTCTAATTCAAATTTTGTAAACGCAAAAAAATACTATTAAAATATATACCGACTGACTTTTTTTACCGGCTGGACAAAATCAGGCAAAGAAATTTCTGATTTTTTCACAAAAAAAAGACTATTTTATTTAGGTTCATTTAATTGAAGCCGGCCGATGGCCTCTGGCCAAGGTAAAAGCCAGCCTTGGGTCACGGGAAGTGTCAACCAGCCGTTTCGAAGGATATTGCTAATCCATTGCTCCATGTGTACAAAATATTTGTTTGCTCAACGACGTAAATAACGCAATGAATGTTGTTATAGAGATTTGTGTACATAAGGAAATTCACTTACTTGGTATCATTTTCTTTGAGTTTATCATTGCCTAGAGATGTGATATCTATTACAGTTTTGATCATAACGTTTGGAGGATCTGAAATAAGCAGGCTTTCATCAATTACAGTTCTTCAATTATTTATTTTAAGGGGCTTACATGACCTAAAGCGTGGTCACTGTCGGACTGCATAGACAAGAAAGAGAAGCGCGATGACACAACGCTGGTAATTTATTGCAAAATATGAAGCAATTATTTAATTACAAAAAATCTATGGTTGATGATTTTGATTTTTGATGATTTTGATAATAGTAATACAATTATCAAAATTTTTATTAAGAGAATCGTGTTGATAGCATTATTTTATGCATTTAAAATTAAGTCTTATCGCCATAACATCAGATTTGATTTTCTTTGGCTCAATCAGTATGGTAAAATACATAATTTTGGGTGGGTTCCCAGTGGTTCCATGTCCCATGCTGTAAAAGATGCTGAATTCAAATTTAGATAAAGTTGAAAATCGTTTGACGAAATACCTTTAGCAGGTTTAACAGTAGTAGTTTGCACTATGTGATCCTGCAGGTCATTGCAGTTAAGCATTTCGTCAAAAAACTTGTCTTCTATTGGTTTCTGCAACTTCGGATCATCTCCTTCCTTCCCAGCATAATTTGGTTTAAGTTGTGGCCCGTCTGGAACCATAATATTGGTTTAATTAAACTAATTGATCAGAACTCTTGTTGTTTATTTTAGTTGTTTCATCGAATATTTCAATTCGTTAACTTCATCATCATCATCTGCCTAGCCTTTTCCCTACTATGTTGGGGTCGGCTTCCAGTCTAACCGGATGCAGCTGAATACCAGTGTTTTACATGAAGCGACCGCCTATCTGACCTCCACAACCCAGTTACTGGGTAATAGGTAATAGGTACTACGGGCTGGTATCCGCAACTCCACGTCAATGCGCGTATTTTGCGTACGGGTGGGAAAATCGATTATTCGATCCACCCCAGCTCCTCAAGGAAGGCCAGCAACGCCTTTATGTTACTGACCGTCTCACGTAGGGTACCTGGGTTACCGAAGTACTTTGCCCTGTACGTGGCGACCACCGGGCAGTTTAGAAGCACATGTGCCGCTGTCTCGTCGTCCTCCATACAGGCCCTGCACAGCGGACTGTCTGTTACTCCTATGATAAAGAGGTGTTTATTGAATGACCCGTGGCCAGTTAAAGCTGCGGTAACTATACGCAGCTTTTGCTTTGTTAGACGGAGAACCTGTTTCGTGAGGCGGCCAGTTACTGGGTAATACGATACCCCTTGGCAAGACTGGTTGTCTGACTTTCGGGCTTCTGACCACCCGTAACGACTGTCAAAGATCCACGAATGACAGCCGGGACCAACGGATTAACGTGCTTTCCGAGGCACGGCAATTCGTTGAATTCAACGAATTTAAATATTTGATTTTCGAAAGCGCTAGTTAGGTAAACAAACTACCGTGTCTAGTACAAAATTCAGCGGAGGAGAGCGGGGGTTAAATAGAACAACGAAATCTTAAAGGGTTGTTTTTGGTAAATATATTATGTTTTGTAAAAAGTCATAGACCAAAAGTTGTTGTCATGATGTAAGTAATCCAGTCATGCAAGGTTGTTATTGTTTAATCAATAACCCTGTTTAATGAAATAAAGAAAATAATAATACAAGTTTTCCCATAAAAAATACCTTTTCTGTCCTGAAACTTGTTGAAACTAGACATCAACGAATACATTTTCTTATAAACTTCATTCAAATCCATGTGTCTTTCAATTCCTTCCAGCAGAATATTATGCATACTTAGATGAAGCGTTTTATCGTTCTTCTCATCTTCTGCCAATTTAGGCTTTTCAACTACCTTAGGGATATCATCAACAGTCTTTTTTTCCAGCCGCTTTACGTCCGCAGTTTCCTCGGCCTCTAATTCTTCTAATAATGTTGATAGACGATTCGCTAATATGTTTTTTACTTTGGGGTTCTTTATGTGGAATAAAAAGCTTTGGGTTTCTGGAAATAAGTTTGAATATATTATTCCTATTAATATTTAGATATTGAATATCAAAGTTCCAAGTTTTTAGACGTTATTTTTCTTACGAAAACGTAGTGTATCTATTTAATAGCTATCTAGATTGTAGATACTGTAGCGGTATCTACAACGCCACATGAGAACAACGCGTCATACTGACGTCACGCAAAATCCTGCATCTCGCTAGCAGAGTTTACCGCGCAACTAGCATAGATACAGCGGCCCGACATGAATCATCAGGCAGTTGCCCGCTAGTCAACACACCCGTCTGGTCGGAGGATCCTTCCTTTTCTATGGAGGATGAGTGAACTTTACACCCTGCTCCTCATACCTCCATAATACTATCGCATATACACAAGTAGTGACGTAGCTGTCACTAATGTAAACTGTCGGTCACCACAAATGGCGGAAAACGGTTGAAACAGAAGCAGTGCCTGCACAAGAAGGCTTGTCGGCGCGTCACATGTGCGCGTGATTGACCGAAGTGAAGGCACGGGGTGCCGGGCGTCGGGGTACTGAATCCGGAACAATAGCCGCTGCGTGCCCTACATTCAGCTCACAGACGCGCTTCACTATGGGCATTTCTTATACTATTTTCTATACGTTGATATTGTAAATTATGGTATTACACCTATTTTATTGACTGTATTTATTAACTACGGACTACTTATTTTATTTAAAGTCTGATTGAGCCCATTCAATGATCCGGCTCGAAGGACCATGGTGTAATACCATAATTTCTACAGTTACTAGGTATAACAGTCTCACCTATGGATCGTTTTGTTCTGTAAGAATCATCAATTTCACCGTAGTTCATTTCGTCAATGTCTGAAGCTTCAGTTGTGAACTCGTTACGAATTATATTATCATTGAGTTTTTCTGAAAAATAATTAGTTGGTAATATGCCATCAAGTCTATATTCCTCGAAGGACAGAGATGCATGGGACCACATAGAAATCTCATAGAAATCCCGTGTTAAAGGGGGCGAGCCAATTTTTTACTTGCCGATCGTGGCATTAATTGAGACTACAGCTGTTTCAATCCATACTAATATTATAAATTCGAAAGTAACTCTGTCTGTCTGTATGCTACCTTTTCACGCCTAAACCACTGAACGGATTTCGATAAAATTTGGCAGAGAGATAGATTGCATCCCGGGGAAGAACATAGGATAGTTTTTATCCCGATATTCCCACGGGATCGACACTTATGCGGGTGAAGAAAGCCATTAGTTTAACAGCGGTCCATAGAATTTTTTTCTGTACGAGTCGTGTACAGTCACGAGCACTAATATGTCAACACTTGGCAACTTTCAATTGCGATTTTTTCGTGAAATAACGAATGCAACCTTGAAATACGACACTTTACATAAACCTGTGGGTTCGAAAATACTATGTTCGTAATAACATAAAATTTCATTCAAAATTAAAGGAGAAAATCGCCTTTGAATAAAGCCAAGTGTATACATACTTATGCTCGTGACTGTATAAGTGGCAATGGCGCCCCGCGGCCCGTCGAAAAAAATGTACTGGGAAAAAAATTTACAGTTTAGATGACGTAACCTTGGGACGCGAGACGTGTGAGTGGTTAGCCATCAGCTCTAAAATACTTACCTTTCTTACTAGCGAGCAATCCATCGATGTCCACGAAGACATTGGTGAGTATGACAGTAAATGTGAAGGCTATACCCAGAAGTGTGACGCAGAACACCCTGTAGAACATCGCGTCGTAGTCGCATCGTGTCATATGGGGTGTTGCTTTTTTATTTTCTGGAAATTAAATGGAAGATGGTGGTGATTTATTGGTGAGGTACTTCAAAAAAAATTAAAAATATATTAGTTACACATTTGAAATAAAATTAAAATTTTAATATCAAAAAATATTTATATAAAAATAATTAATTAAATAATATAATGAATAAAAATGATTAATAATTCGTTTACGTTCGTGGATCTTTGACGGTCGTTACGGGTAGTCGGAAGCCCGAAAATCTGACAACCAGTCTTACCAAGGGGTATCGTATTACCCAGTTACTGGGTTGTGGAGGTCAGATAGGCAGTCGCACCATGTAAAATACTGGTATTCAGCTGCAACCGGTTAGACTGGAAGCCGACCCCAACATAGTTGGGAAAAGGCTAGGCAGATGATGCAGATGATGATCGGGGTCGGCTTCCAGACTACATAATATACCAGTATTTTACATGGAGCGACTGCGCCTATCTGACCTCCACAATTCAGTTACTGAGTAACACGATAGTCCTTTGTAAGGCTGTTTTTCAGGCTTTTTCGGCTTCTGACTGCCTGTAACGACTGTCAAAGATCTACGAATGGGTCTATGATACATCTATGATGTAATGGATGGTCACCCATCAACGCACCAAGGTTTATCTTCTAGCCACGAACCCTTTTTTTTTGTAAGATGTAAGTACTTCAAAAGTTCACACAATTCATATGCAAACAACAGCTGACGTCTCTTATGGTGCCTATTTTTTTTGCAGGAAATCGTACAACGCCATTGTTAGTGTTTCTCTGTAATGTGTACCTTGTTCGTTGGAATCGGGGACAATGCTCCGACGAACGATATTTTAGGCTGTGAAACGCACCCTGAGCTGTGTCCCACGCTGTATACTGTAGACAGAGTAATCTATAGACTCATGGTATCCGTGTCACCGAAAGGGACAAAAAATCCGGCAATCTTCATCATTACACTGCACCTTACCATTTTCACAGTTGCGCAAATGTACTATTATTGAATTATGCACGAAAAAGATTTTATTTTCCGTTTAATCGCGCGGTGTATTATTTTATTATTCCTTCATAAACGTCAAACTTGTTGTGCACATTAATGTGCTTAGCCGACACGCGGTAAGGGACAGAAATATTCTTACTCTGTCTCTTTTCTTTGCTAGTGACGTAAATATATTTCTCTTTTTCTTGTGCGAATGAAAAAGAAGATATGCAGCAGTCTATAGTTTACTCTGTCTACGCTGTATACCTACAGTCTGGCCGCCAAAAGAACGCGTTTCCGACACCTGTCAGTGCGACAATTCTATGTAGTAGCTAATAAAGATCAAATTCGCAAAAATTGTATTCGTTTGTTTAATAGAATGCATTCTCCCGTTGGCCGCACTGTAAAATAATCTAACAGCTATGGCGGACTAAAATAGTTGTCTAATATGAATAAATATATTATTATACTAGCTTCTGCCCGCGACTTCGTACGCGGATCCTGTTGCTTATGCCAGCGACAACGGGGTCGTCAAAATCGAAGATCTGAAACGTCTGATGTCCAATTCTAAGAACCCGGGGACTGGATAACAACGGGATGCGCGAGACGATTCGAGACGTCATTTTCAGGCAATAATGAACCAATAGGGTGGTAAACTTGGCCTTGCACTTTGAATGTTGGCATAAATGGGCCTTCTGAAATCTGTTTCGCAACAAAAGATGTCATTTGAAAGGCATTATTGTACGAACGTATATTGTCCAAGAAATGTTTTGACTGTGATGGTCACCGATTAGCAGTGATCTTAATATTTCTGGAGGATTTTGTAATATTTCTATATGTACTTTCCCACCTGAGTAACACATACCGTTTGTTTCTTTTTGCTATTTAACAGCTTCACAAAAAGTACAATTTTCAACCATACCTCCGATGGCGGAATATGTGGCGTAGTCAATCATAGGAGTATACGTAAATGCACTCCGTTCCTTATCAACCCAAGGAAGGTCGCCATGCCCTACGGCTATATCTTGAGACACATCCGATTCTTCAGATGATATCGACATTCTGTTCAGAGAATGTCGAAGTCGATCAGAATTCAAACGTTCGTTGCGCTCTTCTTAATCTGTCTCTTCATGCCGTACTCCAGCAATTCTTTCTTTCTCACTTTCTGATTATGAATATTTTGTTGTGTGCGTAGTCGGAACAATGTATGATAATCTCACCGTATCAGCGGTCAGTCGCGCATCATATTCTGCACTGGTCTCTAGAGACCTGGATGTAGATGCGTAAATACGCTGAGAACGCAGGCGTGCTTCGCGATCCGAAGAGGTTTCCACGGAGCGAGTTGCAGCCTGATGTTCTCAAACAGCATCAAGTCTCTCCTGACGCTCTTCGGTAGATTCTTGGGATCTTATGATCCTCAATCTTTTAGCTCCTTTGGAACATTGGGAAAGATTTGACCTCTTTCTAGGCATGGTTATAGTTTTATTATGAAGATACCTGATCAATTAAAATCTAAGTGACTGCTCCCCTACCAAGGGTGCCCAGGCACGGGATCGTCTGGCGCCCATGTGCTGGTTTGGTCCCTGGGGTGGTCACGGCGTGCTATGTGTTCTGGTGCGCCGGTGATGGGGAGTACTCCCCAGCGGAGGGTCCGGTGACGAACAGCCGCGGCGGGTTCACGGATGAGTGCTAACGCGTACCCATGTTCCCGCCGTAAGCGGCAGAGGAGGACACAGTGGAGTTTTAGTGGATTAGAGTCCCACATAACTGCACTATCTCCCCGTGGTAGTGCAGAATGCATGAGCATTTCTTCACGTTAAAAAAAATAAATGGGAGTTTTGGCCAGTAGAGTCAAATTTTCAATGATATACCATCGTCATCGAAAATCAGTCCTAAACTGTTACCGCCTTCACCGCGTGGAGGTGAAATTAGTGACAGCTTTGATTTCCACATCAGATGTTTCTGATCTTCGATTTTTATAAGTCCATCAGACCGAATAACTTTTACTAAGACGTCATTCCTATATGTGTTATGGTGTAGCTGGGCTCTTGGAGTTCCCCATCAGATGTTCCAGATCTTCAAATTTATTCTCTCAGCAGAAAATCCTCATCACGTGGAACAATTTTTGCTATGGTACCATTTTTGTATCTCTTATAGTTAAGCTGGTCTGTTTCGGTTCTGCATCAGGTGTTCAAGTTTCCAAGATAAATTATAGCCTGAATGTTGTCCAGCCATATAATAACTATACAATACAAAAAAAAATCATTCAAATCCGTCCAGTAGTTCCGAAGATCGGACGCGCAGGCCCGAGGCGTGTACGTACTCTGATAGAATACCTTAACAAATGTTCGCCGTGATTCTTTAAATTGATATAACTTTTTTATTTATGAACCGATTGACATGAAATAAACACTAAATGTTAAGTGAAGCCTACTACACTATATTAGTGAAAACCGCATCTAAATCGAATAAGCCGTTTCTGATATTAGCGTGCACAAACAAACAGACAAACAGACAAACCGACAAACAGACAAAAAAAAAATTAATTACAGTTTCAGGTTCGGCATCGATATAATAACAACCCCTGCTACTTTTTTTTAATATATTTCCATTGTACAGACACCACTTTTCTACAAATTTATTATATGTATATAGATTTTGTACAGGATCTTTTGGCGCGTGGACAAAATCGGAACTAATGCCGCCATCCTGTTTGTAGGGTTCCTGAAATATAACCCGCTGACAGACAGACGTACGGACGGTCGGACGGACGGATGGACGGACGGACGCGCTAAACAAATTTAAAAAGTCTGTGGTTTTCGTTCGCTGTCACTCTCGTCCGCCAGTCAATTGAGTGGAAGAGAGTGCCTTCATCGTAAAAAAACGAGTGGGTCGAGGACCCTCAGCAGGAACGATGTTCAAAATGAAAATCCAAGTTGGCGGATGCGAAACTGTTAAAATGACGAAAAATATTCACAGCCGCCATCTTGGATTTTCATTATGACTTTACTATCGACTTCAGCACCCTCGAAAGCTATAAAAACTATCTCACTCTTTCTCTTTCTAATAAAATTATAATATAGTAAAAAACGCTGAAGAGTTCTAAAAGTTTACTTCTACCGCAAGCTCGTTGCAATAAAATTTCCGATATCTTGTTTTAGTACAGAACTCTAAAAAAAGTCTTCATCTCATCTGCCTAGCCGTTTCCCAACTATGTTGGGGTCGGCTTCCAGTCTCACCGGATGCAGCTGAATACCAGTATTTTACATGAAGCGACTGCCTGTCTGACCTTCACAACCCGTTTGCTGGATAATTCGATACCCCTTGGTTGGTTGACACACTTTCGGGCTTCAGATGACCCGTAACGACTGCCAAAGATCCAAGAATGACAGCCGGGACCACGGGCTTTCCGAGGCACGGAGGGGTTTTGTTATGTAAAGATGGTCACTCATCCTCGGGAAAATCGCGGCAAGCATAGCTTAACCTGATCGATCGACCCGTGCGGCTGTTTGTTTATTACAAGCCCCTAAAAAAAAGAAAGGTATTGAAAAAAAAATTGCTTACATTGGAGAGCGTTCACAACGGCCAGCGGTTAGGTCTGCAGTGGAAAACCTTTGGTAAACAATCGTCTTATCGTTCATTACTTTTTTTTTTTCATCTTTTTTGTCCTCACTTCTCGTAAAAGGACAAATTTTCCGAGCGATAACATTATTGCCTTGATTTTGATGCAGGCAGTAATTTTCAATTTTAAACTTCATACGCATAAGCAGGATACAAAGGTCTAAAAAGTTAGTAGAGAACATTTCGTAAAATAGTGTTACGGCCAAATTAGACCGATTTTAAAGTTGCTATAGAAACAGAGATTTCCGGTTATCTTTTTAGGGTTCCGTACCAAAATGGTAAAAACGGAACCCTTATGGTGAGACTCAGTCTGTCTGTCTGTCACAGCTGGATATCTCAAGAACTACTAATGCTGTCGACTTGAAATTTGGAATAGTTTTAGATGACGTCTGCCCAACTATTTTGCAAATAAGAAAGAAATAAAAATATATTACTATATATTTTTTTCAACAGGGACTGAAAGGGGGGTCTGAAAAACTCGAAGTGGGGCTACTACGACATGTGGGGTATCATCATATGAAAGAGCGCAGTTTCCACATTCACAAGCATATTTTCTTTTTTTTAGGCCCCATAGTTTTCGACTTGTGACGAAAAATGTAAAAAAATACCCTTATCTCCGAAGTTTGCAAAGAGAAAAATCTGAAATTATTCTATGTGATAGAAGTTTATGTAAAGATTACAGAAAAAATAAAACGAAGTTTCTAAATAGCACAATTTTTCAGAAATCATCAACAAAATTTACATTAGTTCCACTATCGGTCAAGAGATGGCGCTGACACAAATCTGCAATATTCTACACCGCAGTGTGTTAAAATTCTCTGATGAATATAGGCCTCGCCGATGAAAATTTAAAGACTTATGATGCTCTCAAAACGGTAAAGGAAAACAGCGTGAGGAAACCGACATGCCTTAGAATAAAAAAACCGGGCAAGAGCGAGTCGGACTCGCGCACCGAGGGTTTCGTAGTAGGTACATACATGTGAGCAGTGGTGGCCCAGTGGTCACGGACACGACTTACGAGTTGTAGGTCGTAGGTTCGAACCCAGACAGGCGCTTTAATTTGTGTAAATTATTTCATCACCACTGCTCTCAAAACGGTGAAGGAAAACATCGTGAGGAAAACGGCATGTCCTAGAACCAAAAATTCGAAGACATGTGACATCTACCAACCCGCAGTGGGCCCGCGTGGTGGATTACGGCCCACTCCCTCTCATTGAGAGGAGGCCTGTGTCCCAGCAGTGGGAACATTATAGGCTGATTATGGATTATGGTTATGGACATACATGTAACTGCAAATTTAAGGTTTTCAGATTTTTTCCTTTACTTGTGCTACATGACATTGCTTCTTGGCAAATTTCATGATTGTATGTCAACGGATTTTGATTCCCTTGAGAGTGTTAAAATATACGATTTTACGGCATAAACGGCCGTATCGTTTTTTCACGTTAACTTAGAAGTTTGATTTTTTCACGGCTTCAAGGGACTGGACCTGAGTATAATATGGTTTTAATTTCAATTCCATACCTCTACGCGTTCCCGAGATAAATTGTCTTGACAGAAAGACGGACAACAAAGTGATGCTATAAGGGTTCCGTTTGTTCCTTTTGAGGTACAGAACCCTAAAAACGTAAGTAAACTTGAATTTCGCGGACCACCTAAGCGCATCCTCCTGGTCCTTTAAGTCACATAACATGTCTATCAGAATTGCAACCAAAGTAGATGATCGAGGTTATCAGATAAACATATATGATTATGAATCCGCACAGAAACGGTCGAAGTGGAGGTGTTTGGGGGACGCCTATGTCCAGCAGTGATAAATGATAAATGATGATAAATGATTTTATTTCTGTAAATAGGTTTGTACAAACGCTTTTACACGTCAATCATATTTTTTTTAAACTAGATGAGGTCGGCGTTTCCTAACTGACTATTCTGAGAAGAAAGGCCGAAACAAACTCAGAAGTCACAGTCTCTTTTAAAGTCCAGACAAAAACTTGGTCAGATCGTGTGAAGACCATGTAGATTGGTGTCTGAAATGGTCTTTTGAGGAAAGAACCATACAGATTGAACGGACCTGTCCAATCAGTGCACGCATTTGTCAAAAATCGTGCAGCTCAACTCAGAACTTGAGGAGCTCAACGATTCGACGAACAATACCAAAGACAGGACATTTGGGTAGGCCGCATAAACTACTCAAACTGCCAGATCATGATTAAAACTAAGAAGGAAAAAAAGAAATGACCCACATAGTCCTCACATTCACAATAATTAAATAAAAAAAAATTATAAAAATTACTTACAAAGTAAATATTCATGTCATTGTCTAAATAAAATTCATCAATGTCAATGTGTATATAAAAAATCCGGACATAATCTTTGAGGACCATGTAGATTAGTGTCTGAAATGGTCTTTTGAGGAAAGAACCACACAGATTGAGCGGACCTGTCCAGTCAGTGCACGCATTTGTCAGTAACCGTGCAGCTCAACTCAGAACTTAAGGAGCTCAACGATTCGACGAACAATACCAAAGACAGGACATTTGGGTAGGCCGCATAAACTACTCAAACTGCCAGTGGACGTCATTCGGCTGAAATGATGATTAAGAATACAAATGTTAATTCTTCATGTCAAACCTAGAGTAATGTCGAACTATGGTAAGTCGCAGTACAGTTTTGTCGCACAAGCGTTAAGGGGCTTATATGACCTAAAGCGGACTGTCGGACTGCATAGAAAAGAAATTTATTGCAAAATATGACGCAATTATTTAATTACAAAAAATCTAAAGTTTGGACTATAAAATTAAAACACTAGTATTTTAGTATTTTGCTTGTAGAATAATCTGACAATAAATCAGAATGATTGTATGTATATTGGTATGGTTTTTATTATAAAAAGAAAGTTTTTAGAGGTATCTTCATAATTTTTTTCTATCATATCAAATTAATTGTATTATGTTTTCAACACACTATCTACCTAGCATATATCCTGCAGAATATCACATATTTTTCTGATTTCGTTTACTGTAGTCGATCTACTTTTATTGTTTATAAAACTTGCGTTTTTTGTGTTTAGGTCTTGTAAGCCCCTTAATCGTACATCCATTGGTCGAGTTCACGTAGTACACTCGTCAGAAACTAACTTAATTAATTTTGAAAGAAGTTTTAACTATCAAACTACATTTTTATTGACAGATAATTTTTAGTCGTGGAATAAAATTGACGGCTCAGTTTTCGTATAGAAGAACTGTCAAAAATTCAAAATTATTCCTCTGATAAAAATATCTGGCGTTGTGTTCTTCAGTAGGAAAGGAAAAACAAATGAAACACACCAAATTATTATGCACGACATATTTTATTAAACGACAAATGTTTGATGTTAATATTACAAAATAATAAAATTGCATTTTTTGTTCACCACTACATTATACTAAGTACACATTGAAAATAAGATTTTTATAAAAAAAGTTGCAGAACATACATTCCATCCTTTTTTACGAATCTTTGACCAAAGAATCGTAAAAAAGGCCATTTTTTTTAAATGACGTAGGTAAATATAATATAATTCACACAAAATATCTAGCTTATTCTAGTTCTTTCAAGTTGCATTAACTCACATAATTATAAAAAATGCATTTTCTCTTTATATAAAAAAAAACTCTTTTCATAGATAATACTTTTTTCTATTATCTACATATTTTTATTCATTAAATAAATTAAAACGTTAAACAGTTATTTACATTTATATCTATTAATATTACTCTATACATAAGTTTCGTTCACAGATATTTTACGACTGATTTTGGATTTTGCAGCACTGTCCAAATCATTGTGATCTTTATTCTCATTCTAATAAGGTCGCCGTTGGATTGCTGCCATTGACAAATCTGTAAAAATCATTATGATCTTTATTATCGTCACAATAAGGCTGCTGTTAGGCTGCTGCTGTCAAACGTAAAATAACTGTGAATGGAAGTCTGTAGCAGTACAAGGATCTTGTGACGCGTCGAAAATCTCAAATAACGGCGCCATCTTGAAAAAATGGAAGGTAACTGTCAAAATGGCGCTATCGTAGCTAGTTCCCTTTACGGCGTGAGGTGGTTTTATTCTATTTTTGCGAAAATGGCGCATTGTTGTGTTCATAAATAATCCGAAATAGAATTCCACCATTTCACGAAAGAGCCTAAAATAAGAAGATTGTGACTTAAAGCTATTAATTTTTTACAGAATTTGAGGTTATGTCGGCAACATTTTGAAGAAAGTGGCTACGAGGACATACATTTATATGGTTTAAATTCTGACACTTTCCATGAATATTAAATACTTGAATTTAAAATATTGAAATCACCGAAAATAACGAAAATAGTGAATTAACACCAAACTCGAAATGTCAAATTTATTATAGGCTGTAGGGACCTTAATAGCAGTGTTCATAATCTCAGATAATTTACATTCCATCGCCACTCAATCAGTTATCTATTTTACTGAAATGTATTTTAAGTTGATTTTTGAGTGATCATTTCTAACAAAAGGTCCTAAGTTTTTGGTTGTAATGGAATTTGAACTTTGTTGTGTATGACATTCAGTTTGTTGTTCCATAACTTAAAAAATATTTCAAATTCTTAATTCAAATACAGCTATGATCACGCCCCGTCTACAATTAGCTTTGAACGACCTTCCCTAATGCACAAATGTGTACCAACAGCACCTGTCAACGTCAATAGAGCGCCAAAAGTTCCTTGTACTGCTTTATTAGATTGCCCAAGCATGGATATCATGTCCCGAGCTGTGGAGTCAAGCTCGGGACATAAGACCATTTTGTTTATCACACGTATTTGTTAAAACTTGAAGTCATCCTCGTCATCCCATTGCTAGAATGCTTGTGTCATCATCATCATCATCATTTCAGCCGAAAGACGTCCACTGTTGGACATAGGCCTCTCACAAGTACCGCAACTTCGACCGGTTCTATGCTTCCCGCACCCAGTGGATTCCTGCGGCCTTCACAAGGTCATCGGTCACCCTTGTGGGAGGCCTTCCAACGCTACGTCTTCCGATACGCGGTCGCCACTCCAGAACCTTTCTGTGAGCAATGTGTCTTGCCCACTTAAGTTTGACAATTCTTCGAGCTATGTCAGTTAATTTGGTTCTCCTGCGGATCCCTTCATTTCTGATTCGACCATGTAGGGAAACTCCAAGAATAGCCCTCTCCCCCTTTGGGTAATCTTAAGTTCTTTCTTTATGCTCACGTACGTTCGGCTGTCAAAGCTAGTGTCATCTTCTCAAGAGCATTGCTATCTGACAGTATCATCTTTCCACCAGGCTGCAATGCTTCTGTTTTTGTTCCCTTTTACCTCTTAATTGCAGTATTGGTCCTACATCGAATGTAAGTAAGTCATCATTTATTTTCCAAAAGACTTAGCCTAGGTAACATCTGGACAGTTAATGTGCTTCTGGAGAGAGTGTTCTTTTTCCCAGCGAAACCACTAGGAAGTGGTGAAGGGCGGGTGTTTTGGGGGACTGTCTTATGTAATTTTGACATTCGAAAAGTGCTGACAATGTAATTTTCTTTTTAATTTTTTCCTTTTTTGAATGAAGTTTTTAACGCGATTTGCGGTAGGAGTAAATTGATAGAAATCGTCACGTAGCGAAAAAGCGTAATGCCCCCGTAAGGGGGGGAGCCCCCTTTAAGCGACTTTATGCGTGTGTAGTTTTTATGGTTTTCGAAGATGTTGAGGTCAATAGTGAGGTTAAAATGAAAACCCAAGACGGCGGCTGCGTACATTTAAAAAATTTTCATCATGGTTTTCAAAGGTTGCTGAAGCCAAAAGTGAGGTCAAAATGAAAATCCAAAAGGGCGGTTACGAAATTTAAAAAAAAAACAGCATGGGTCTCGTTTTCATGGTTTTTGAGGGTGTTAAGACCGATAGCAAGAACACAATGAACTTCCAAAATGGCGACAGCTTTATCAAGCTTCTAAAAACTTATATTTCTCTCTCTGTCAGTTTCTATTACATCCGAGTGTGTGTGGGTCCGAATATCGCATAAGGAACTACATTCCTGAGGGGGTCCTCTGACCGCACACATTTTTTTGAAGTGAAAACTTCTTTAGACGCGTTGGGCATTTTTGAGATGGGATCAAACTATTGAACTCACGCCACTGTTACCGTAAGCAACACCGCGCGTTTTGTTTATAAGACGATTAAAAAAATACCCGCTTCGGATGTGTTCGGCTGTCCTCGAGATGTACTCGGTTTTAATGTATATCCGATATGTCAGTGAGTGATGGCAAAGTATTCTGTTTGTGTTTTGTTTTCACTTCTGTCGGCACTCCTGGAGTGCCACTGTTTTTTCTATTCTCATCTGGTCTATTTCATCTCCATTTCATTTATTCTCTGACCTATGATTTAATCTGTGGCCTATTATAACTTCATCCAAGACATAATTATGAGTTCTTTCAATTAATAAAATTCTACCTTACATATTAGGTACAAAAATTATAATTAATTTAAGACTTCATTATTTTAAATTAAAATATACTTATTTTAGTATTAGCTTTTTCAAATTAGTTTTTGTATTCTAAAGGCTTGTTATTTAACCTAGTGACATTTTAATTTTCTCGTTCAATCTGTAACAAGAGAAAAAGTAGATGTTTAATTCCTGACGTAAGCAAGGATGCAATGAAGTCCTCCAGACCGTATTTCGGCCACGGCGGCCAATCTCAACGGAGACTATAGCCTTCGGCGCGGGAAATATTATAGTGCACAAGCGTGTGCGCAGACACATGTGCGCTCTCTCTTTCCTCGCTCTCACAGTCCGATAAGTCAGCTAGTAATCTGACACGACCGGAGAGAGATCATTGCCGAGGTACGGGGGTATCACACCGCCAACTAAAATTCCCAATGGAAAAATCCACTAACACTTTTCCCGACCTGGGAATCGAACCCAGGACCCCACGCTCAGCAGTCGCACTTGCGACCACGAGACCAACGGGGCAGAGGCAAGGAGTAGGCAGTGTGCGTGGTACACCCACGTTTTATCATCATCACCATCATTTCAGCCGAAAGACGTCCACTGCTGGACATAGGTCTCCCCCAAGCACCTCCTCTTTGACCGGTTCTGTGCTTCTCGCACCCAACGGGTTCCTGCGGCCTTCACAAGGTCGTCGGTCCACCTTGTGGGAGGCCTTGCAACGCTGCATCTTCCAGTACGCGGTCGCCACTCCAGAACCTTTCGGCCCCATCGGCCATCCACCCACGTTTAGAAAAAAAAGGGCTATGGAAGGCCCTGTAAGCGAATGCACCAGACAGTCGTAAAAAGTTTTGGTTTCCTAAGGGCGGTTTCCTAAGCAGTAAGATGTTAAAAGCGTTTACGCCGTACTACATTTCATACAAACTTTCAAGCCCTTATTTTTCGAAATGAATGAACCGATTTTAATAAAACTTCATACGCATAAGCAGGATACAAGGGTCTAAAAAGTTAGTAGAGAACATTTTCGAAAAATAGTGTTACAGCCAAATTTGACTGATTTTAAATTTTCCATAGAAACAGAGATTTCCAGTTATCTTTTTTTAAATAAGACATTTCGAAAATGTTCTCTACTAACTTTTTAGACCCTTGTATCCTGCATTTATAAGCGTATGAAGTTTCATTAAAATCGGTTCATTAATTTCGAAAAATAAGGGTTTGAAAGTTTGTATGAAATGCCGTACGGCGTAAACGCTCTTAACATCTTACTGCTTAGGAAACCGCCCTTAGGAAACCAAAGCCTTTTACGTCTGTCTGGTGCATTCACTTACAGGGCCTTCCATAGCCCTTTTTTTTTCTAAACGTGGGTGAATGGCCGATGGGGTATAGTTACGCCACTGTACCCCTGCTGTTGACGCGTGCCGCTCGTGGTTATGAGCACTAAGAAAGCGGACAACGATTACAAATTACGTCTATAATATACAGGGCGTTTTTTGACACCCTAACGTGAAAATAACAGCTTTTCATGATGGCCATTATAAGAAGTCGGAATCGCTTTCCTAGGAAACTGTAGTATTACATAACTAAATTGAAAGAAATCGTGAGGCGTGCCACGAGTTCACGAGGACACAAGTCATGGTGAACACCACTGCTCGTGCGAAGCGAAGCAGAAAAATGTGGGCAAGCATCAACAGGGCACAAATCTAGACAGTGAGATTGTAGCGGTATCTACAAACGCCACATACGAACAAAGCGTCCTACTGACGTCACGCAAAATCCTGCATCGCGCAAGCAGAGTTTACCGCGCAACTAGCATAGATACAACGGCTCAAACGCTGTAAAATCTTCAATAGAAAAACCCAATAAAATAGCTCAGGTGAGCTCTTATAATTTCTAACGTGACGATATATTTCAATATATTTTACTTACCTGTGATATAACGTCGAATCGTCACGTAACAAATTATAACAGCGCACAATGGACATCTTACAAAACAATTAGTAAAACATCAAACACATACACTCAAAAAACGTTACCTTCCTTCTGGCGCATTGGGGTAAAAATAATCTTTAAAACTGTTTATACTGTGGCGGCATCTACAACGTTACATGCGAACTACGAATCATACTGACGTCACGCAAAATCCTGCATCGCGCAAGCAGAGTTTACCGCGCAACTAGGATTATAATACAACGTCCCGATATCAATTGTCGACCAGACACAACACCCGTCTGGTCGGAGGATTCTCCCTTTTCTATGGAGGATGAGTGAACTTTACACCCTGTTCCTCATACCTCTATAAAACCAAACCCAACCTGTTTTTTAAAAAGAGCGTTAAAGCATACTTACTTCCTCACAATCGCCCTTCTTTGGGCCTGAAGGTCAATCGCAAGGGGGTCCATGTCAACGCGGGAGTTACTTTCAAGGCCTGGCATTATATCGTCCATACCTTGGCTATCAAGATCGCTGTCAACTGTGGAAAACAATTAATCTCTATTTTTTAACAGGGTGGATCTTTTACCCGGTTCCTATTACGTATCGTTGTAATTGCCTTTTTTAACAGGGTGGGTCCGTACCCGGATCCTATCCTATTCTATCCTGTAAGCGAGCGCGCCCTTTATACCTCGAGGCTTTTTAGGTACTAGCTTCTGACCATGACTTGACATGACAGCGGGAATTTTCTTGTAAAAAAAAAACGAGTTATTTTTTTAACAGAACGAATCGTTTTTAAATAACGATAAGTTTTTTAGAAATAACGATCAGTTTTTTAGAAATAACGACTTTTTTTTGTAAATAACGAGTCATTAGTTTATTGGTTTCAGACGAATCGTTAAGTTATTAGTTACTAGGTATTTTACAACGGATCCTTCGTTTGTTGGTTTCTACGTGTAATGAATAGGTGTTAGATACAACGGTACGTAAGACATAGAAATCGGGTATTAACGGGTTAGGTTATTGACAAAAATTAGTAACAAGATCATCTGTCTTTAGGCATTTCCCAACTATGTTGGGGTCGAACTGGGCTTCCAGTCTAACTGGATGTGGATGCATACCAGTATTTTACATGGAGCGACTGCCTATCTGACCTCCACTACCCAATTACTGGGTTTACGATACATCTTGGTAAGACAGGTTGTTGTAAGAAAAAAATATTGACAGTCGATCAAAAAATTATTTAGAAGAAAAGAGTTCCTGGAAGGACTTGGGGAAGGCCTTTGCCCAGCAGTGGGGACAGTACAGGCTAAACAAAAAAAAGAAGCATTCAATTCTTACGTATATCACTGGCATGAATACTCCCTTCGAAGTACACGGTTCCTTCAGGATCGGCCTTGATAACTGTCAAAGAAAGTACATATTTTTATAACGTCCCGAAATTCAGCCATATTTTTTTTATAATTATTAATTATTTATTTACTTAGACATATGTACATAATTTAAAAGCTAACAGTCTTGAAATAATAATATGTACAAGTATATAAAAAGGAGGAGAAATAATCAAAGGGCATCAAAAGTTTCGTCCGCATCGTATCGTATCGTCGTAAGCTTACTATAATTTAATGAATTTGTGACAGAAGTAGGTATTTATATTGGTATAGATTTTGATGCATTATTATTTATTATTCTAAAATTGACGTTTATAATTTATGTTTTGTTTACTAATAATTCACATAACATTAATGTTTTTGACTTGAAATTAATAATGGCAAACATATCTGATCCTTTCTTTTTTTATGTTATCCTGCATGCGTTTACCTATTCTTGTATGTGTACAAATGTTTGAGCAAATAAATATATCATAACTTATCTTATCTTAACGTTGTTAATATGAAAAGTGCCCAATAGCTATGGTCACGTGAAGAATCGACCAACCGCTTGGCGATGTCTCAAAAAACTAACTTATTTTTATAAAATTTTGAGTAATTAACACTTACCATATTGTTTTAAATTCGATTCCAGCTCTTCATTATCTGAATAAAGAAAAATATATGATTTAAAGCAATACAGAAATAACCTGCCGGTCGATTCTGTAAAAATCTCACCGTGAAAACTTAGGTGAAGTGAGTTTATTTTTGCTAGGAATTGACACTATTGACAGCTCACTCCACGCTCACTTCACCTAAGTTTTCACGGTGAGATTTTTACAGAATAGCACCGCTGCTCGAACTTTCAACGGTCCAAGTTTCCAATGCTATTGGCTAGTGTGTTTGCCAAAAGGCACACACACACACACACACATTTGCACTATATATCCTTATAAGCATAATATATGCTGCATATTCGCTGCAACATGTAGCGAATGTGTGGCCGCATATCTTGGGTACAATAATTGGCCATTAAATTCGAAGCCAAGCTTGGACTCAAATAATAATCCAATGTGAGGCATTACGCTCGGCTTTTAACTCACGGTGGACTGTTTCTACACGGTGATGCGGAAGCGGTGCGCATACTTGGTCCGTAGGGTGCAGGGCAGTGCCAACAGCATCCTGTCTATTATAGCAAGACTGCCCCGTTGGCCTCGTGGTTGCAAGCGCGACTGCTGAGCGTGGGGTCCTGGGTTCGATTCCCGGGTCGGACAAAGTGTTATTGGGTTTTCCATTAGGAATTTCTTAGTAACAGTCCGAAGTTTGGAAGTTGGCGGTTTAATACCCCCGTGTCTCGGAAAGCACGTAAAGCCGTTGGTCCTGCGCCTGAACTCTCCCCGGTCGTGTCGGATTGCCGTCCCATCGGACTATGAGAGTAAAGGAACAGAGAGTGCACCTGTGTTTGCGCACACACTTGTGCACTATAATATCTCCTGCGTACCTGGCTAATCTCCATTGAGATTGGCCACCGTGACCGAAAACGGTCGGGGAGGCTATTATTATAGCAAGCAGGCTTGATTGTGCGTTTGTGAACCATTGCAGCAAGGTTTCGGCTGGGCCTGTCACCGTGCAGCAGTGATGTCACAATCTGTTTTTGGATTTGTTTTTGTCTTTGTAAGTGTATTACTAACATAGTTTGTAAGTATATTGTTACTAACACTATGAGTCTTGTTGCTCGAAATAAAAATATCATTATTATTACGTAACATACCTGGGAAAAATGCCATAGGGTCCAATAAATTTGTCGCATTTTTAGTTGGTGTCACTGGGGCCGGCTTCGTGGTTACGAGAGGGGTTGTTGATGGCGCTTTCGTACTTGAAGAAGCTAAGAACAATGATTTCCTGTTAGTTACATTATAATAATACCAGCCTATTATTGTCCCATTGTGTAACGGTGAAGGAAAACATTGTGAAGAAACCGGCATGTCCTAGAACCAAAAATTCGAAGACATGCGACATCCACCAACCCGCATCGCGAAAAAAAATCATCTGTTTCCATTTATATATTTGTATAACTCGTCAAAATGTCACGATTTCAGGTTTGGTCCCATAGTAAAAGTTGTTCATAATGATGAGTACAATGACCTCTTAAGAGGTTGTTAATGTTTTACCAATAACCCTGTAATATATATTTTGTAATCGGCCTTCCTCTACAAATATTTAACTATCTGTATCGATTTTTGGAAGAAATAAAATAACAAAGTTTTCTCACCAGTAACTGTAGTCTCAGTGACGGGCACAGATGCAGTGCTAGCAGTAGGTGGTACCGCTTTAACAGCATTCAGCTCGTTAACCGCTTTAGTATATAATTTGGTGATCAACGGTTGTAATATAGTTTTTTCTTTTGGTTTTAATTTCGTGTGCTCCTTGTGTTTATGTGCTTTACGCGGTTTTGGTGAAAACGTGATCTTTGGAGCGGTGGTCTTTAGAGCTATGGTCTTTGGAGCTTCATTTGATAGCGTTGGTACATTGTTCATATCTGAAATGTTGGATGAGGTTTTAGTTATGTTACAAGCATACAAGACAGTTGGTTTGGAGCATCAAAGAGAAAATTGCATGTGTTGCCATAACTATCCTATCCGCTTATATGCCCAAGTGCCCATAGCGCTCATTTTCATTGGTTTATGGAGCTGGAGATTTCTGTAACGCATGCCATAGGGCCCGTATTCGGGTAACCGTTTTCATTAGTTGATAAAGAACGATTGCGGTATACGGAGAACATGCACCATACGTTTAGCCATTTCTTTGAAGGCTCATTTTCCTTGCATTTTCATTGGGTCTGAGTCTCCGGACGCTTTTTACCGACCGACGAATTTCAAGACGGTGTACCGATCGCGTTATCGAATTGTGACTTTAATTAGTAATTAAAGAGTCCTCGCATGACATATATCGTCCGAATTATCGACTAATAATAAAAGTCATAGCTCGTTTTGAATTGTTTTCACAAACAAAAAAGTGATGATTGTTAAAAAGATTTTGTTAATTATCCGAATAAGTGAAATATTATTTTACAAAACGAAATCAAAATCTCAAGCCAAGTTTGAGATTGAAACACATGATTAAGAATGATATCCACATTTCTAATAACACGTTATAGAAGATAATCATAGAAATGCAAATGGCATTACGTCCAACTTTGTACGTTTGTGTAGTTGAAGAAATATATAAGTAAATAAAAAAAAACACTCACCAAGAAATTGCAGTCTCCTCAAAGCCTTTTCGACACACCATCTCAACATTTGCGAGTTTGTATTTTGACGAATTTCATTGCAAAAATTCGTCGCCATATTTAAAAAAGGGTCGTTCTGGGTTTTTATATCTCCTTCATCCTTTACTTTAGGAATTGCATCGACTACTGGGATATAATTTATTACTTTATTTTTATTAACTTTAGCATCTGTAGCGTTCATTAAAATTGCTACTCCTCCTTTGCCACGTTCCCGCCTCTTACCCCTACGTCTGGAATGATGGTTGATCCATCTTCTCTCTCTATTCTTACTCTCAATCGCTTCTGAATCATTGTTCACATAAATCGGGAATAAAATAGTAGTTTCCAATTCATTCCTTTTATTTTTCACACTCCGAGATACGCCAGGACTGTGAGTGCCACCCATTAGACTAGTCAGAACATTGTTCTTCATAACATTATCAATGAACGTGTTATTGAAGTAGTATTTGTAAACTAAATCGTCTATAGTTTGATCGTCTTTCTCTTTTATTATCATATCGTCTTGGTTTTCGATTTTGTTGGAGGTTGGTATTGAAAAGAGGTTTATTTTGACTGATTCAGTTGATGGGGTCGTGGTACTTATCTGTGGTTTGGGCACCGCTGGTTTGGGATTGTGAAATGGTTTTATTACATTCGAATTTAGTTTGGTTGTCGGGTTTCTGTTTTCTAAGAAAAGTTGCTTAGCCTTCTTCAGTATTCTAGCGAAATTGTTCTGTCTGTGAGATATTTCGCTCTGAGTCTTTGCTATTACGTTTTGCTTGGCGTTTATCTTCTCATTCTGTGCAAGCATCAACTTCTGTATATTATAGAACTGCTGCTGCTGTTGTAAGAATTTATTCTGCTGAGTTTCGAATTCTTTGAAATTATTTTCCATTTCCCTTTCTTTGTTTTTGAAATATTCCTGTTTGTTGGCAAGTTTCGCGTCAAAATTTTTCAATTTCTCATAGAACTTCAACAGATATAAATATTTAACATCGAAATCTTCGAATTTGTTCGTGATCGTACCTGCGTTTTTGACAAATTGATCGTTCACGTCATTTATTCGTTCATGAATATCTTTAATTTCGTTGTGTTGTTTTATTATCCTCTTGAAAGTTTTTGTCAGCATTGAGATTACTTTAATTAGTCCTCGCTCAGTAACTGCTTTACTCTTTTGAGGTTCTTTAGGAACTACTTTGTAGATATTGACATCAGGAATAGGAGCGTTTTGATGCCAAACAGTGGTGTCTTTATCAAATATATTTCTACCTATTACTTTAGTTTCACTGTGCTCATTATTTTCCTGAGTCTTATTAATATCTTCATCGAATTCAAATTTTTTGATTATTTCACTTTCCATATCATATTTCTTACTTCTTTTTGGTGAGGTTATATTTCTGGCAATTGTTTCGTTATTTTCTTTGAAATCTGTTTCCACAGACAGTTCAGGCTTTTGGGTGTTGTCATTGGATTTACTTAAATTATTTCTGTTCTCATTAATGTCATTGTCGAGGGTTATTGTATCATTTTGAGGTGTGTTTATCTCTCTTTTGTTATTGTTCAGCAAGATGGCGACTTCGTAAGGGTAGTCGTTGAACACTGAGGTGGGTATATCTTTGTCACCTAGTTTAACGGGGTCCTTTCCTACTTCTTCTTGCTCTTCAATGATATTTTTTTTGCATCCTTTACCGATGCAATTCTCTAAGCTCTTTCTAAATCGCTTTTCTCGTATGCCTGTAACAATAACATTTATTTAGTATTCGCTTTAGGTGGAGTTCGGAAATTATCCCAATGGAAAGTATTACCGGGATAAAAAGTATCCTATGTTCTAATCCAGGTCTTCCCAATGGTCTTCCCAAATACCCAAGCGTGTGCTCATAGAATTTTGTGTAGCCATTAAGGCTCCGTTCTAGACCTTAACCGATACGACTTGCGTCAAGCGACACGCGCGCGAGACTTTTGTTTTCGTCCATCTCGCGGTAACTCGTGGCGTGCTCCAAACAACTTCTTTCATTTGTTTTTTCAACAGTCGGTCTTGCAAAATAATTCGTGGCGGCTTAAGAAACATACTCGTACACATTCACAAACACACAGAATTTTACATCCATACATACATAAGCGGATGCAGCAATGACAAAAAAACTATTAAAATTTTTGTCTGTTCCGGGTAATCTCCGAAACGGCTGTACAGATTTTAGCAAGACTTTCACTGGCAGATAACTGATTTTATAAGGAGTAACTTAGGCTTTATTTTAGGAAAGAAAGAATAAGGATTCTGCGTAAAAAAATTAAAACCCATGAAATCCAATATTTTCTCGCCTAAACTGCTGAACGGATTTCGATAAAATTTGGCAAGGAGATACTCGTAGATGGCATCCTGGGAAAGGACATCGGCTACTTTTTGTTTTATCCGACATCCACGCGGGCGCAACCGCGGACAGAAGCTACTGATCATCATCATCTGCCTGCCTTTTCCCAACTATGTTGAAGTCGGCTTCCAGTCTAACCAGATGCAGCTGAATACCAAACCAGCCAACCAATACCAGTAATTCAAATGGAGCTGCCTATCTGACCTCCACAACCCAGTTATTGGGTAACACGATACCCCTTGGTAAGATTGGTTGTCACACTTTCGGGCTTCTGACGACCCGTAACGACTGTCAAAGATCCACGAATGACAGCCGGGACCTATGGCCTAACGTGGTTTCCAAGGCACGGAGAGGTCGTGGTATGGTTGGGGTGTTGACAGAATCGAATCCTTATCCTTACATAGTGTAAAACAAAGTTGCCAAAATGTCTGTACGCGCATAACTTCCGAATGACTGCACGCACCAATTTGAATTTTTTTTTGTTGTCTTCGGTAAAATAATAATAATAATAAACATTTATTTCAGAATTAAAAAAAAAAAAAAAAATTTAGGAAATTCGAAAAAAAAATTGTACCCTTGCGAAGCTGGGTTGGGCCGCTAGTCACACTAATATTATAAAGGCGAAAGTTTGTGTGTGTGTTTATATGTTTGTTACTTCTTCACGCTCAAACGGCTGGACCAATTTTGATAAAATTTTGTATGGAGGTAGTTGACTAACGTATAAGCTACTTTTTATCCCGATATTCCCACGGGATCGACATTTACGCGGGTAAAACCGCGGGGCGTAGCTAGTGATAAATAAATGAAAAAAATTACTTACGCCGTATCGCCCTTTTGGCTCTGTTAATGTAATTGGAGACAGTTGGAGCATCTTCCATAAAGTTCGCACTGAACGGGTTAAAATTATTCTGCAACAAATTTTCCACATCCAAAGAATTCTCCCTAAAAATGAAGTTCCCAATCTTTTTCTTGTCGAACACGCTATCCTGGAGCTGACTCCGAACCCAAACTCCTTTGTTGATGATGTTATTCCGTTCCACCTTCGGTTTCTGATAGTTTAGTTGGTCTTCCAAGGTGTTGCCCTGAACAGCTCTGGTCAGCACGATCAGTGTTATTATTTTGGTCAACATAGTCAGGACATAACTTGCCTGGAACTGGCTTGTCAATGAAAAGAATTCCACTTATGTGTTTTCAGTAAAATTCGAGTGGTCTTGTTTGTAAATTTCCGTCCGTTTAGTGCGGTGATTTGTGCAGTTTTTCATCGATAAGGGATATCGATAAAGTTTGGTGAGTATTTAGAGTTAGTGTTTTGGTTTACAATAATTAGATATAGTTCTGTCATCATACCATAAACTAGCTTCTGCACGCGAAATTTTTTGCTCTCCCGATCCAACCCGTCGGGCCGTCGCATTGCATCGCCTGCCCGCGCTATTACTTTGTTTTCGCTTATCGTTCTTTTTTTTCCTTCTGCTCGGCTCCTAAGGGGAATCATAATAATCAGAATCATTAATAGATCTTTCTAAGTTAGATTTCTACCATTAACACTTTTCCATAAGAGATTGGTGGTTGGTGGTAGAAATCTAACTCAGAAAGATGTACCTACTAATGATTCTAATGATTATAATTCTCTAAATATCTACCTGTTATTGTCACGAATCACATTTTGATCAAGATACAACCTGACACTGACCTGCAAATTGCAAAAAACGTAAGAAAATTTGAATTTCGCGGTCTACCACTACCCATAGCACTTCGGTAATCTTCGGAATTACTGATCCGATTCCAAAAATTCTTTCACTAATGGGAAGCTACAGTATTGCAGAGTGTAATCTTATGTTAAAACAAGGAATTTTCCGCGGACGAAGTCGCGGGCAGAAGCTAGTTGTTTATATGTAAATGGACAAAGACTACCTGCAGTCTCTTTTCTCTCTAAATGCATTCAAATGTTGTCTTATAAAGATCACTATTAGTGATAAGACTGCCTATTGTGTCACGCCTTGTAAAATTTCTACATATTTAACTGTCATATTTAAATAATAATAATAATTACCAAAAATAATAATAAATATTTATTTCAGAATGACTTCCATATTACTACTATTATTACTATCTTCTTGATGGTGGACATTCTATGCTGCTGGGGAGTTTGTAGCGCCACTTCTTCTCCCCAGCGGAAGCACTAGGAAGTGGTGAAGGGCGGGCGTGCCGGGGACTGTCATATGTAATTTTGACATTCGAAGACTTTCTATTCTATCGATACTTAAATTCAGAATTATCGACAAACTTTTCCCCGCCCTAGTTCTCAAAACCACAATATTTACGTTTACCGTCGTGTCGAGTTCGGATATTCAAGTTCACATTTTTTATTAATTTCTTTATAAACAAATGGTAATGTTTACAGCTATTCACAGTTTTATCCTTATTTGTTGAGATAAACGTTTTACGAGAGGTTCGGGGCGAAATAACTATAGCGGCACGGGTCGATAAACTTGCCGAGGTCGGTACATACATATACAAGGTGTTAATGAATTAACCCAAAACCTCTTAAGAGGTCATTGTACTCATCATTATGAACAACTTTTACTATGGGAACAAACCTGAAATCGCAAAAAAAAAATCAGCTGTTCCCTACATTTATGTTCGCTTAACTAGTCAACATAGAGTAAGTAAACATGTAAACATATATAAGAGACGGAACTCCCATAGAAAAAGTTGAAAGTCAAAGTCAAAGTCAAGTCAAAGTCAAATCATTTATTTCAAATAGGCACATTAAAGGCACTTTTGAACGTCAAAAAAAAAAACTAAATAGAAATGATTCTAGTCGCCCATTCGAAAACGTCGCTTGTATGAAACGTGCACTAAAACTGAATACCAACAAAACAAAAATAACACAGACTGCAGACATGACGTAAAGCTGCCAACATAATAACAAGATAGGGATGTACTAAACATGATAGAGTCGAATAGATGTTAAAGCGAGACAGCGATAGCCGCCATTATGTTTAGTGCACGTTTCATAGTTTCTTTTTTAACCGACTTTTTATTAGACAGTTGCGTCACACTGCTCGTCAAAATGTAGGGAACTGATTGCTGATTTTGCCCTTAAGATGTTTTTTTCTAAACCATTTGAGGTTGTCTAATCTATTGATAGTCTGTTAATTATAAATTTATGGTTCATAAAAAGCATATAATTTTCGTATGGTTTATTTAAAAAAAATGGAAGGAGTACGTCAAAAATACAATGATCATTGAACAAATCCCTCATTGAAAAAAAAACGTGTTTCTTCAGAATCGCGTTTCCTCCTTTGTCATTTTGTCCTTATTCCTGTGAACAAAAATGAAACACAATATTAACTATTAATTATAAAAAAGGGAGGATCCTCCGACCAGGGCCTCAAGTCTGCTATTACAATAGTGTCAGAATGGTCTATCATTGATTTCATAATTGTTGATTTTGACAAGTTTGATGACTTTCCAATGATCAACCACTGACACTCCATTGAAAGAAATGGCATAGAATGGTAATCTCGTATATAATGACAAATGAATGACTGACTTAGGCGTTAATCTGCTAAAATTTTGCCAGTTCCTTTGATCAGTGATCTACCATTGGAACGTCATTGTGCAGTCATTGCTTTTAATTCGTTACGAGTATCGTATATGTTCTGTGCCATTGACCGACCAATGATCGACCATTATGAATTTAGCAGATTACTTACGAACTTTTAGCAAATATCATCTTAAACATGAAGAGAGGCAAATCGCCTGGCAATGACGGTCTCAGCATTGAGCACTTACAGCATGCGGGTAATCACGTGTTTAGAGTTTTAGCTATGTTATTTACATTCTGCATACGCCACTCATATTTACCCTCTGAGATGACGGAAACCGTTGTGGTGCCTATAGCAAAGAATGCCACGGGGGACGTGTCGGATAAGAATAATTATAGACCTATCTCTTTAGCTACGGTGATGGCGAAGGTCTTCGATGGGTTGCTAGATGCTCAGCTTAGCAAGTATATCACCTTGCATGATGCGCAGTTTGGGTTTCGTGAGGGCTTGTCAACGGAGAGTGCTATTTTGACAGTAAAGCACACGGTCTCATATTATGTGAAGAGAAGCACGCCTATCTACGCATGCTTTCTGGATCTATCGAAGGCTTTCGACCTAGTCAATTATAATAAGCTCTGGGCTAAGCTTGGGGAGATTGGGGTTCCCGCCGAACTTATAAATATTTTCTCCTTCTGGTACAGTCACCAGAAAAATAGGGTCAAGTGGGGAAATGTGTATTCCGACGAATATTCATTAGAATGTGGAGTGAGGCAGGGGGGACTAACCTCTCCAAGACTTTTTAATCTCTATATTAATCAGCTGATTGAAGAGCTCAGCAACAGCCATGTCGGGTGTCATATAGATAACGTTTGCGTGAATAATATCAGTTACGCGGACGACATGGTGTTGCTGAGTCCATCTGTTGGTGGACTGAGAAAGCTGCTCAGTATCTGTGAGTCATATGCGGGGGACCACGGCTTAAAGTACAACGATAAAAAGAGTGAGTATATGGTTATCAGAGGTAAAAACAAAGAACCTGATCATATACCACCTGTCTACTTAAACGGAGTATCTTTGAGTCGTGTCTCCCAGTTTAAGTATTTGGGGCACTTTGTAAGTGAGACCTTAAATGATGACGCAGATATAGAGCGCGAGCGGAGGGCATTGTCGGTGCGCGCGAACATGTTGGTGCACAGGTTTGCAAGGTGCACAGTACAGGTAAAGATAACTTTGTTTAGAGCCTACTGTCAAAGCTTCTATACCAGCGCCCTGTGGGCCAACTACACGCAGCGGGCCTACAATGCCCTTAGGGTTCAGTTCAACAACGCCTTTAGGGTTCTGGTGCGACTTCCTCGATTCTGCAGTGCCTCGGGGATGTTTGCAGACGCGGGTGTGGATGACTTTTACGCAATAATGCGCAAAAAGTCAGCCTCACTGATGCGTCGAATTAGGAGTAGTGGCAACGGAATCCTAAAGATGATCGCTGAAAGTCCAGAGTCAGCAGTGTGGGATAGGTTTATAAAACTGCATATAGGTAGGAATACTTGAAAAGGTTGTAATAATTTATGAATTTGTTTTAATTTTTAATTGTGACATTGATATTATTGGTACCTATTGACATTCGGATTTTTGAATTATAATTAGTCTTACTAACATAGTTTTTAAGTTCCATAATACTAACCTCATATGGACATGCAAATTGGTCTGAATTAAATGAATTTTATTTTTTATTTTTTATTATTTATTTATTTTATTATTAAAATGACAATGGGATCGTGTTGGATGATGATGAATTTATAAAAATAGCAGACTTGGGCCCCTGACTGTTGTGTCTGGTGGGTTTCTGCCTGACGCTTGATATTGGGACTTTGTATCTGTTTATATAAAATTCAAAGTCCTGACTGACTGATATGTCAACGCACAGCCTAAACCGCTGGTCTTAGAGACATGAAATTTGGAGGGTGTGTTCTTTGTGAAGAGTAGTTATCCACTACGAAAGGGTTTTCGAAATTCTACCCCTAAGAGGGTGAATGGGGGGAGGGTGCGCGGTTTTCACGCGGATGAAGTCGCGGGCTGAAGCTAGTTATGTATATGCTAGTCGCGCGTGGGTTTGGGTGAGGCCTATGTCCAGCAGTGGACGTCTTTCGGCTGAAATGATGATGATGATGATATAGTTGCGCGGTAAACTTTGCTTGCGCGATGCAGGATTTTGCGTGACGTCAGTGTTGCGTAGTTCGCATGTGGCTATGTAGATGCCGCCGCCACAAGCCTGATATTGTACGACTTCAAATTAGGTATTCAACTTACCTATTGCAACATGGGAAATCCCAGAACTTCTGGTCCAGTCCATATTCTTCGCCATCTTGGATTGTTTGTGGCATTTCTTTGCCCATAGACTCGGGTAGGAATAAGCATAGACAACCTCCGAAGATACCCAGAGCTCCGAGTATTAGTAGCGGGATCTCTCTTGCTATGGTGGCCTGAAAAGGATATCAAAATATTTGTATTTTTTTGTCTTCTATCAATATCTAATTTTTAGGGTTCCGTACTCAAAGGGTAAAAACGGGACCTTATTACTAAGAATTCACTGTCTGTCCGTCCGTCCGTCTGTCTGTCACCAGGCTGTATCACAAGAACCGAAAAAATCTTATGTATTTCTGTTGCCGCTATAACAACAAATACTAAAAACAAAATAAAATCAATATTTAAGGGGGGCCTCCCATACAACAAATGTGTTTTTGCCTTGTGGTACGGAACCATTCGTGTGCGAGTCCGACTCGCACTTGTTTACTATTAAAATCAACGATCAAAATCAGCTATCACCAACTACTGCCACTGACAAATATCAAAATCTGCTGTCTCTATTTTCTATCATTCTTACTATCGTTAGACCCCAACATAGATGATGAGTATGCGCGTCGATGTGCCAGCCTGTATACTCACCATTTTCTACCACCACCTTACTCTCCTACCAACTTTTTTTTTTGTCGTGGGGAAACCTTCAAAAGGCACCCGACCTCCGAGGTCGGGGAGTGTGAGATTTTTACCTCACTGAAACCACCCCGGCGATCACCATCAGCACATAGGGGTGGTCCCGGTTCCTCTTAAAGGACCAATTCCGGAACCCCCCCGTGCAACGCCTGTAAAGCACATCCCTGGGGATCTACTACCACCTACCACTCACCATATAAACGATGTAGGGTGTCAGTATAGTAGCCACATAGCCACTTATGTGGATCAGTGCAATGCCTTGAGCCCTGACCACAGTCGGTAGTAATTCTGCTGCATATTGCATTCCAATGTTGTAGGATATATTGACGGCGAAGCGACCAACTATGGCTAGAGAGGCTGAAGCGATTCCTGGGGGAGAAAAAAGAGAGGGGTGAGAAAAATAATCTATCGTCGAATCGTTGAGCTCCTCAAGTTCCGAGTTGAGCTGCACGATTTTTGACAAATGCGTGCACTGATTGGACAGGTCCGCTCAATCTGTGTGGTTCTTTCCTCAAAAGACCATTTCAGACATCGATCTACATGGTCTTCACACGATCTGACTAAGATTTTGTCTGGACTTTAAAAGAGACTGTGACCTCTGAGTTTGTTTCGGCCTTTCTTCTCAGAATAGTCGGATAGGAAACGCCTACCTCATCTAGTATATAAAATATAATTGACGTGTAAAAGTGTTTGTACACCTACTTACAGAAAATAAATCATTTATCTATCCATAATTATCATATTCTGTAAAACCTACCACCTAAGTTCACATTTTTTTTAATTAAAAAAAAAAATATTATTTACTCAAAGTAGAGCGCCTATAGTAAAAGTGCGTAGTGCTGCACACCCTACCCTATTTCAAGTTAACCAAATATCAAGTTTATTTCAATGACAATTAAGTTGATTTCAGAGTGACTAGCACTATTGAAAAAGTTACAAAAAATTTTGAAGTTGTAGCGTAAACTGAACTTCATTGTGTAGGAATTAAAGTTATTTTTCCATTAATTCATATTTTTTTGGCAAATAAATCGCGAAAGCAGATTCGGCAGATGATGACTTACCAATGGGTGCAGTGGTGGCTAGTAGACTGAATACTCCGCTGATGACCATCGTACCAAATGCAAGCCAGCGACGACCGATACTGTGAACAAAACAAAAGCAAAATTATAAAAATAATACACATCTCTTTAAATAAAAGAAAGTCGTGTTAGTTACTCTATTTAAAAGAAAGTCGTGTTAGTTACACTATTTAAAAGAAAGTCGTGTTAGTTACACTATTTAAAAGAAAGTCGTGTTAGTTACACTATTTATTACTCAAGAACGGTTTGGCTGAACATTGGTGGGGAGGTAGCTTAGAACCAGGAGACGGACATAGGATACTTTTTATCTTTTTTTACTTATAGGAGTAGGTAGGAGTAGTGTAGGAGTAGGTTAGGAGTAGGGTAGGAGTAGAGTAGGAGTAGGGTAGGAGTAGGGTAGGAGTAGGGTAGGAGTAGGGCAGGAGTAGTGTAGGTCAAATAGGAAGTCGCTCCATAATAAATACTGGTATTCAACTGTATCCAGTTAGACTGGAATCCGCGGGTAGTCAGAAGACCAAAAAATCAGACAACTTCTTCGTCTTACTAAGGGGTATCGTATTGTCTAGTAACTGGGTTGTGGAGGTCAGATAGGCAAACGCTCCATGAAAAATACTGGTATTCAGCTGCATCTGGTTAGACTGGAAGCAGACCAAACATAGTTAGGGTAAGGTTAGGCAGATGCAGATGGCGCTTAGAATAAAAACTCACACATCTAAGATCAGAATCAACAGGATATCAGCAGGGAACTCCGTGAAGGTCGCCACAGTGAAGGTCTTGAACATGTCCAGGCCTAAAGAGCCAACGTTCCTGACGTGGCCATCGAACACCATTGCGATGGACATCCAGATGAACACCAGCAGGATGCTGTGGCGACGGAGACGAGGGGTCCTGAGGAGATCTAGGACGCTGTAGTTCTTGAACTCCTGTTCGGCCCGGGCTATTTCTGTAGCAGTTTCCTTTGGAAGAATGGTTAAAATTATAATCATTTTCAAGTACTCTGTGACAGAGTATGCAAGGAATCGATACTTATACGTCATGCCGCTCTAATTTTGGAATCATTCCACTTTGCCCCACCACTGGTGGGGCAAAGTGGAATGCCTAAAATTTTCCAGTGGAATCTGCCCCACTACTTCGTTTTGGTGGGGCAGATTCACTACCCTAAAATTTGCCCCACTAGGGCTGGCACCTTAGAATAAAAGTACTTACACATACAAGTACATACATTTTCTTTTTTGCGAATTTTTGTTTCCTATTTGTTTCTGGAAGGAAACAGGTTTGTTTTTCGGGCGATTTGTTACAAAAAAAATATAACTACACTAAACTTTTAAAATCACAGATGTAATTAATACGTGATTTACAACCCGTTTCCTTCCAGAAACAAATAGGAAATAAATACCTGTAAAATAAAAATTTGTACTTTTATTTTAAATTGCCAAACCCAGTAGGGCAGAATCCAACAAGATTTTAGAGTAGTAGAATCTGCCCCACCAAATCTAATTAGTGGGGCAGATTCCTCTGCAAAATTTTAAATATTCCACTTTGCCCCACCAGTGGGGCGGCTCGGTGGGGCAAAGTGGAATGGTTCTAATTTTGCTATATTATGCTAGATGGCGTCACTAAGACATGTGATTACAGTTTTTCTATGGCATTACTCCACATAGCCTTTCTATAGTAATATTAGGGGCAATTCTAGTAATTTTAATAATAATAATTAATAAGTATATATATATTAATAGTATTTTTTTTTTTTTGGGGAGAGCAGTGGTGGCCAAGTGGTAACGGCCGCGACTTACGAGTTGTAGGTCGTAGGTTCGAACCCAGACAGGCGCTTTACTTTGTGTAAATTATTTCATCACCACTGCTCTCAAAACGGTGAAGGAAAACATCGTGAGGAAACCCGGCATGTCCTAGAACCAAAAATTCGAAGACATGTGACATCTACCAATCCGCACTGGGCCCGCGTGGTGGATTACGGCCCACTCCCTCTCACCGAGAGGCCTGTGTCCCAGCAGTGGGAACATTATAGGCTGATTATGGTAGTAATTTTAAGAACGTTTACTACGTTTTTGACATCGATTGTAGCTGAGATGAGATTGTGACTAGATTTTGAAAGATTTAAATACGGAATTTGCCCTTCCTAAATCTAGTAAGTATCAGTAGCGAAGGGTCAATTTTTGTAAGAGGTAAACCGGAGTACATATCTTTAATCTATTACTAATAATAAAACTGAAGAGTTTGTTTGTTTGAACGCGATAATCTCTGGAACTACCAGTCAGATTTGTAAAAATCTTTTTGTATTTGATAGCCCAATTCTTGAGGAAGGCTATAGGCTATTTAATATCACGCTATGACCCTTAGGAGCCGCGCAAAAAGAAGAAAAGTCAGAATGAACGCTAAGCGAATACGAAGTGTTGCGACGGGGTGGGGGTACAAGAAATTTCACGCGGACGAAGTCACGGGCAGAAGCTAGTATGATTATAATTATTATTTGTCTATAGAATACTGTGCCATTTTTCAAAGGGAAGCTGGCAGGAATCGAGTTGTATGCAACCTTCGCTACTGGTAGGTAAGTATCATCTCTTTGCACGTTGTAGAAATATTTCGTTTAAAAGTTCCACTTACCCTAAATTCTTTAATGACAGCATCAGGAATCTTCTTCTTGTTAATACGTTCACATTTTTGCATAATCTTGATAGCTTCCTCAATACGCCCTTGAGCAAGTAGCCATCTGAAATTTCAATAAGATGTGTTTAGTATTGCCAGGATAAAAAACTGGCCAAGTGCGAGTTAGACTCGCACACGAAGGGTTCCGTACCACAAGGCAAAAACGCCGAAAAATAATACGTTTGTTGTATGGGAGCCCCCTTAAATATTTATTTTATTCGGTTTTTAGTATTTGTTGTTGTACCGGCAACAGAAATACATCATCTGTGAAAATTTCAACTGTCTAGCTATCACGGCTCATGAGATACAGAGGCCTGGTGACAGACAGACGGGCAGTGGAGTCTTAGTAATAGGGTGATGATGATGATGATGATGATGGGACTCCCTTTTCCGCACTTAGACTCTCATTCGGTCCGTTGTGCGTGGGAGTGCTTAGTAATAGGGTCTCGTTTTCACCCTTTGGGTACGAAGCCCTAAAAACAGGAAGTATGGGAACTAGGATCTTGAACGCAGCTTGCGGTTGGTCTTGCTCTTGACCTCGATCACGCCTGATGGGAAGTGATGGATAAGGTCTACAACGGAACGAGTGTGCCCAGAAGCGATCTGATCGGTGCGATCGGTTGATCGGAGCGGTGTGATCTGTAGCGGTATCTATAACGCCACATGTGAACACCGCATCATACTGACGTCACGCCTACCCTGCATCGCGCAAGCAGAGTTTACCGCGCAACTAGCATAGATACAACGGCCCGACATGAATCATTGGGCAGTTGCCCGCCAGACACAACACTCGTCTGGTCGGAGGATCCTCCCTTTTCTATATGGAGTATGATTGAACTTTACACCCTGTTCCTCATACCTCTATATATCCATTATCTTTAACACAAAACTTACAGGAGTGGAGCAGGACTCCACAACATACCTTGCACTTTCCGGTACAACACAGGGAGTCAGCACAGCTAATGCTAATGGAACGCTGATGATCAACGTGTATATCTTCCAGTCGGCTGCCCATAACGCTATCCAAGGGAGGAGGCAGGCAGCGAACGTGAAGTAGACTGCTATCGACATGTTGGCGACGAAGGTACGCCATTTCAGGCCGACATATTCGAGAACTGGAAATAAAATAAAATTAAAATAGGTGTTAGCTTCCCCAAGCACCTCTACTTCGACCCGTTCTGTGCTTCTCGCATCCAACGGGTTCCTGCGGCCTTCACAAGGTCGTCGGTCTACCTTGTGGGAGGCCTTCCAACGCTACGTCTTCCGGTACGCGGTAACCTTTCGGCCCCATCGGCCATCTGTTCTGCGAGCAATGGGCCCTGCCCACTGCTACTTCAGTTTGGCAATTCTTCGGGCTTCCTCGTTACTAATAATGTCTTTATTCCGATATGAGCTATTTTCGCATAGCTCATACCGAAACGTTGGAAGAAGAAAATTATAGAGAATAGTGATGAATAGAAACTCACCAACAATATACATGATAACAAAACAGTTATCATACGCCAGTCCTACGATGAAACGGCACACGCAGAATGACCAGAATGAGTTCGTGAACACTGAGCCGAGACCTCCCACGAATCCTGCTAGGTTGGCACCTGAAACAATTTGTGGTAAAGTTATTATATAGGTCGTAGGGAGAATAAGTTGTACGAGTCAGGTATCGTACATGGCACGAGCGCATTGGAGAGATCAGCACTTTTCCGTCGCCTTGCACAAATTATAGTGTAACGCGACAGTGCACGATCAGCGTTCATAATCATTTAAACAGTATATTTTTATTTACTATTTTTTAAAAGAAATACATATGCAATTTGAAGTAATAGGTTTTTGTGGGCCCGTTAGACACCATTAAATAATCTGAGATATTTATCAGAAACCAGTCAAATAGCCTATTGGAACCGTGCACCTAGCTTCTGACGTTTCATAAGTGCCCATGTAGGCTTATGTGAAATAAAATATTTTGATTTGATTTGAATCAGCTGTACTCGTTCACAAAGCATTCATATAGCGTTAGTTACGTGGTAGTTAAATATACTCAATAAACCATCATCTTTGGCTATCCGTGACTTATCATTCAAACTAACATCCAAGGTGTGTGCGACCCAATCAGCAGTGCATACATCTTTCGGTCCTTCGAGCCGTAAGCGTCGTGAAGCAGTGTAAGAAGTACTTATGGGAATTGACTGTAACTTTGAAGAGTGGCATCTGCTGCGTAAAAATCTTAGTCATTCGCTTATACAGCGTGTTACGTAAAGGGTATGGACATATCAAACACACTGATTCTTTTGGTGATAATGAACTACATGGCAACATTTTTTAATACCTATACCTACATAATTATAAAGTTAAGAAACATTTAACTAAAAATCAATTATGCTTCCAATTGAATTCTACACATCACTAGACCAAGTCAGCTGATCGGTGTCAATAAACTACACACAAAAGAACAACTCGGTAAAAGATTTGTTTCCCGCCGCCGTTGCAGCGCCGTGATGTGCGTGTGTGCTAGGCGCACAGACACGTAATGGATAATGTTAATGACCCTCGTAGTGCTGTGACACGTTTGTTACGATTTTAATTTAATAAACTATCGAAATAAAAAAAAATATTAAGCATTTTCAAAGTTATTGCTTTTGAGCTGAAACTTTGTACAGAGATTCTGGACCAGATACACTCTTCAACCCGTTTTTATGGATATACCCTTTCCGTAACACGCTGTATAGACAACGCAACCCTTTTTTTATCGTGGAGAAATGCTCATGCATTCTGCACTACCACGGGGAGATAGTGCAGTTATGTGGGACTCTAACACACTAAAACTCCACGGTGTCCTCCTCTGCCGCTTGCGGCGGGAACACGGGCACGCGTTAGCACTCATCCGTGAACCCGCCGCGGCGTAAAAGAGTCTAATAAATACAGGGTTATTTTAAATTGTCTAGCTAAACCCCGCAAAAGCGATGGGTATCGATATTTAAACACGTTAAAATCTATACTAATAATAAAGCTGAAGAGTTTGTTTGTTTGAACGCGATAATCTCTGGAACTACCGGTCAGATTTGAAAATTTTTTTTTTGCGTTTGATAGCCCAATTCTTGAGGAAGGCTAATAGGCTATTTAATATCACGATATGACCCTTAGGAGCCGAGCAAAAAGAAAAAAGTCAGAATGAACGCTAAGCGAATACGAAGTGTTACGACGGGGGGGGGGGGGGGGGGTACGTTCAAATTCTTGTCGCGATCTCATCTCATCGACAATCAATGTCAAATCTTGACAAAAATATAGGGGAGTTAGACTCGCTTCTGCACAAACACTTTTACACGTCATTACACAAGCATTGCATGATAATGATAAGTCGACTTACCTATCATGCATACCCATATAGCCATACATGGTCAAGTTACTTGCCAATCTAACACTGGTCTACGTTCGCCAGTTCGGCGAATGGCAGCAACGTACAATGATGTATTCGAATACATAGACATATTTACATGTTCATTGAAAAGGTTTCGTAGCCCTTTGCATGAGACACTTGAGCTCTTAGATTAATATTGTTTCTTGTAGCTGTTTTAAAAATTACTGTTTTGTTTTTCTTCTTTTTATTGTTTTTATAAATTAGCGTAACTGTCATGCATGAACAGTTCACCTCCTAGTGACTAAGTTTCTATTTATTAATGGTAATCTGTGAACAGCGCTGTGGGTTACATTATTACTCATGTAATTTATGTTTATTCTGTTTATAATATTCCATAATGTAGCTGTTTGTTGTTCCAATTTTATAAAATAAAATAAAAAATAAAAATAAATAAAGATAAAAATGGTTGCCTGTAAAGTCGGTTTTACGGGCGAAGATTTTACGTGACAACGACCGATCATCCGATCATAGTTGAGTGGGAGAGAGACGCAAGGCATTCGGCGGGCCTCTCTCTCGTTCGGTGACTCATCGTAACGTTACCGAGCGTTACACTTTTTCATAAGTGACTCCCAGTCGCAACCTAATTTAAGACGTTGTCACGTCAAAAATGGTTGCCTGTAAAGTCGGTTTTACGGGCGAAGATTTTACGTGACAACGACCGATCATCCGATCATAGTTGAGTGGGAGAGAGACGCAAGGCATTCGGCGGGCCTCTCTCTCGTTCGGTGACTCATCGTAACGTTACCGAGCGTTACACTTTTTCATAAGTGACTCCCAGTCGCAACCTAATTTAAGACGTTGTCACGTCAAAATAAAAATAAAAAATAAAGTTTACTGGACGCGGCTTCAAGTCCGCTGCAAACTTGACGGTGAACTTAATCGCGACTGGCCCGAAGCGGAAACGAATTAATAGCAGGCGATGCGAAGCGACGACGGAGTGGGTCGGGGGAACAAGAAATTTCACGCAAACGAAGTCGTGGGCAGAAGTTAGCTATGATATATGAAGTCCATTGTACAGTCTTTTTAAAGTTCGTTATTTTAAAGTAAAAAAAATATTGTAATAAACTTACCAATCAAAGCTGGAATCCTTCCATATTTATCTGCAACCCATCCAAATATAAAGCCTCCAGCTATTCCACCGCAAAAGAATACAGCCTGAGCAGTCGCAGGATAGTTGTCTCGCTCGCACACCCAGCTTTGCTGTGAGGAGAGAAAGAAATGGCTATAGAATCAATGCAAATGCGAGTAACTAAGCTAGGGCACCCCGACCAAACGGGTTAGGTTAGAGCAGTGACCAATCGCGCGCGAGCTGAGCGAGCTGAGCGAGCGTTGCCAAGGCAGCGGCTGACGAGCGCTACATACAAGTTGGTCGCAGTTAATTAGTTATTTAAGGGGGAAGCCGGATATCTATGGGGGAAGCGCTAAGGTAGTCCGCGAAATTAAAATTTTCTTAAGGTTTTTGCAATTTGCTGGTCAGTATTAAGTTGTACATACGTTGATTAAAATATGATTCGCGACTGTAACAAATATGTATTTACAGAATTATATTAAAGCCTATATTGCGTGTTCGAAATTGCTCTTTCTAAATTGATCAAGATTGTTTTTTAGATATCTACGAGAGCAGTGGTAACCTTCGATCAATAACTATTATTGATCGTAGGTGGTAACAGCCGCGACTTACGAGTTGTAGGTCGTGAGTTCGAATCCAGGCAAGCACTTTACTTTGTGTATTTAATTCCAACACCACCGCTCTCAAAACGGTGAAGGAAAACATCGTGAGGAAACCGGCATGTCCTAGAACCAAAAATTCGAAGACATGTGACCTCTACCAACCCGCACTGGGTCCGCGTGGTGAATTACGGCCCACTCCCTCTCACCGAAAGGAGGCCTGTGTCCCAGCAGTGGGAACATTATAGGCTGATTATGTTATGATTATGCTAGATATTTACCTGTGAAGCAATAGTCTCGTAAGGCACATCGCTATAGTTGAACTCCCACTTGTGCTCACACTTCTTGACCGTCCACTGAGGGTTGGGCTCCAGAGTCCCGTTCTGTAGTACCGATGTCCAGTTCACGTCGTAGACGGAGCATTTGTCGTACTTGTTGTCTATGAAGGGGATTGAGAGGTGGCGTCTGTGGAAAGGAAGGACGAAAAAGTAATTTAAAAAAATTAAACCGACTTCAAAAAGAAATGAACTCGAAATTATGAAATAACTTTAATTTCGGAACTCGGTGTCTTGGGATCTGTATTTTAGTTTTAGTTTTTTGCCACCGACTTCCGAAATTAAAGTTATTTCATAATTTTGAGTTCATTTCTTTTTGAAGTCGGTTTATTTTTTTTAAATTACTTTTTATTTGGTAAGTTTTAGTTGTTGCACTAGAATTTGACCAAGGTTTTGAGATGTTTTCGCTTTGACACTACACCCGTAGCTCGTATCAATAAGCCATGCCGTCACACTTTCACGTTTTAGTCCATATCTTGAAAATTACTGAATCGATTTTGATGAAACTTGCACTGTTCCCTAAGTTGAAGTAAATTTAAGCCAATAAAAAAAGAATGGTCACGATCCGATTAATAGTTCCGGAGATATGCGTGGACAAACATACATACATACATACATACATACGTCTATAAAATTTTGTATATTTGTTTGGAAGCCCTAATAGATTGTCATAAATGTGAATATAATGCAATTCCAATAATATTACATACATACGTATCGAATTGATAACCTCCTTTTTTTTGAAGTCGGTAAAAATGTAGGTATAATTAAACGAATGAAAAGGGTTTTCTGAAACCCTGGAAGGTATTGTGATTGGATGATGGAAATAACAACGGCTTGGCTTAAATTAAACTTTAGTTTTGTCTATACCAGCAAATCTATATACTGTACAGACAACGAGTTGCAGAAAACGTCAATAACACAACCTAGAGATCGAAACGAGGTCCATATAGATACTTACTCCTTCGGCGCGGGAGATATTATAGTGCAGGCGTGTGTGCGCAGACACAGGTGCACTCTCTCATCCCTCACTCTCATAGTCCGATGGGACCGCAATCCGACGCGATCGGAGAGAGATCAGGCGCAGGACCAACGGCTTAACGTGCTTTCCGAGGCACGGGGGTATCACAACGCCAACTTCTGGCGGGCTGTTATGTAGTTGTAGGCATCCTCACCTCTCCTCCACACTCAAATTCCCCAACTCCGGCACGTAACACCAGTGCTCCTCAGGCACCACGGTCATGAAGATCTGCCCGAAGTACACGAAGGCGAAGAAGAAAGAGTAGGGTATCATCAGAAGGAACAGGATACGTTGGTACCAGCCGAAGTCCCCTACGTAGGGGAGGAGGTCGTCCAGGTCTTTGAGCTGGTGCTTCGGTTGGGCAGGTATGGCTGCTTCGAGACCGTTTGCTGTCAAAGAATATAGACGTTAAAATCATCATCTGCCTAGCCTTTCCCCAACTATGTTGGGGTCGACTTCCAGTCTAACCGGATACAGCTGAATACCAGTATTTTACATGGAGCGACTGCCTATCTGACCTCCACAACCCAGTTACTGGGTAATACGATACCCCTTGATAAGACTGGTTGTGCGACTTTCGGGCTTCTGACTACCCGTAACTACTGTCAAAGATCCACGAATGACAGCCGAGACCAACGGCTTAACGTGCTTTCCGAGGCACGGAGGGGTCTCGGTATGTAAAGATGGTCACCCATCCACAGACCAACCGCGGCAAGCGTAGCTTAACCTGATTGATCGACCTGTGCTGCTGTTATTATTTAGCCACGGGCCCCTCTAATATAGGATAAAGACGTTAAAATACAAGATCAAATTAAATTAGTTAGCAAAACTCTGCAGACGTGATAAGTATCGATATCTAAGCACGATAAAAGAAAAATAAAAGGGGTCAATGACCGCTGGTACTTGAAGTAGGAGTTGAGAAAATATGTTTTATCATGTTGAGATAGTGATACTAATCACGTCTGTAAAGTTTACACATAAAAAACCGATTATTACACTGATATTACAAGTCACAGTGATGTTACAAGAGACTTCCAAGAAGACCACGGAAGGTTACAATTTCCAGGGAGATGCTCCTATGGTGGTAGATACTAAGTAAGAGGGGGAAGAGTATTCTGCCACAGTTTGCAACGGGCATCGGCCGGGTTACCTGGCACAGACACAAACCATGCTCCACCTCCAGCTCTCTGAGTACCAAAACATGCAGTCAACTGACCTCTGCGGTGCCACAGACGACGCCATGGAAGAGGTGAAGTTTTGGGTCAATCACACTAATATTATAAAGGCGAAAGTTTGTGTGTGTGTTTATAGGTATGTTTGTTACTTCTTCACGCTCAAACGGCTGGACCAATTTTGATAAAATTTTGTATGAAGGTAGCTGACACCCTGGATTAACATATAGGCTACTTTTTATCCCGATATTCCCACGGGATCGATACATATGCGGGTGAAACCGCGGGGCGCTGCTATTAAGATCTAAAATACCTACAGTCGGGCCAGTGACGCGAGGAAGAAGAATACTTCTCTATTAGTCGGTATCTCAGTAGGCATGTAGACAAGGAAGAAGAAGGTAGACCCAAGAGTCACTCACCTCCGGTCTTCATTTCCATATTATCAGTTCTAGTAGGGTCCAGGTCGTTGGTCCCTACCGTGAACACGTTCTTCTCATGTGATTCCATTCTCGAACAACGTCTTGGCCTTAAAAGACACTTTTCCTGACGTGGTTTCTGAGTCCTGAGACTTCAAGTTGAGAGCTCTGGGCTGAGGACAAGGAAATAAATTTATATTAAAAAAAAATAACATAAAAAAGTGACAAAAAAAGCGGCCAAGTGCGAGTCGCACTCGCACACGAAGGTTTTCGTACCACAAGGCAATATACGCCGAAACAAACACGTGTATGGAGACTCCTTTAAGTTTTTTTTTTGTACAATTTGTAACGTTAATTGCGCAAAACGTCATATGGGATCATTGTACTCATCATTATCATCATTTCAGCCAAAAGACGTCCACTGCTGGACATAGGCCTCCCCCAAGCACTTCCACTTCAACCGGTTCTGTGCTTCTCGCATCCAACGGGTTCGGTTCAACTCATCATTATGAACAACTTTTATTAGGGGACCCAAGCTGAAATCGCGAAAAACAAATCAGTTGTAAAGTTTTACAACAGAGTACAAATAAATGCGCATTCCTTCCTTTCCACTTCAACCTGTGGCCGAAGCGTCTACGAGGTATCTAACGTGACCATTTAATTTTTTTGTCAGAGCGGGACGCTTGCAGAATTAAACAAGAAAAAAACTTATTTGACTAGGTATTTAATAAAAAGTAAAAGGGACATAAAAATAATTAGCAAAGTATATTATACTTCGCTAATATATTATTTTTATGTAATTTTAACATTACATTGCGGTTGAAGACGCCTTTGTTTTGTATTTTTGTCGGTGGAGCAAATTAGTTTTAAAATGTCGGATCAAGTTTTTAAGTAGGAATGGAGCTTATCACATGATTAAATTTTTCGATGTTAGTCTTTGTAATCAAAATGTATCAACTACTTATGTTTTATGTTTTGCGCTGTCTTATATTTGTTGATATTCAGATATAATGTAAGTATATTGTTCATGAATAAATTGAATTGAATATCGATTGGTCCCTTTGTAAAAGCGGGACATCTTTGCTCTGGTTGGGGACCACGGGACAGACAGCCTGAAAGCGGGACTGTCCCGCCCAAAGCGGGACGAAGGTATAACACAAGTTCAATCTTATCTTGGGTGTCGTCAGAGGTTTAACTCTGTATAAACCTACAATGGTATGATAAATCAAGTGGTACATGTAAATTGTTAAACTGGAAAATAAAGATTTTATTATTATATAAAATTAAAATATTAGGTTATTGGTAAAACTACTATGGGAACAAAACTGAAATTGCGAAAAACAAATCAGCTGTTCCCTACATTTATGTTCGTATATCTAACTCGTCAAAATGTAGGGAACAGCTGATTTGTTTATCGCGATTTCAGGTTTGGTCAATAGTAAAAGTTGTTCATAACAATGACCTCCTAAGAGGTTCCCTGTATTAATTAAAAACTTACTTGATTCCACTTATTTGCAACAAACTTTTATTTATTAAAACACAACCGAAATTAATTTTAGAGAAACTCTATCTAGTCTATTACCAATCGAATCAAACTCTGGAATGTACTACCTAACTGATTTGGAATTCCTTTTAACATTAGGCTTATATAACAAAAAAAACAGATGTATCTACATCTTAAATAGGATTTCAAAAGAGATATTATTTGTCAAATACCTACGTTATTTGCTTATGGTATTTTCGACTTTTGTTGGGGAACGGAACTCATGAAGAATTTTTAGAGTTCCGTACGAAAAAGGCAAGGTAATGGACCACTCTTTTTATTTTATAGTATTGTTTTTAGAGGGCCTCATGCTCGCACTGGTCGATCGGAGGCTAAGCTACGCTTGCCGCGGTAGGTTTGTGGATGGGTGACCACATTAACCCTTGGCCCCGTCTATCCACGAATGACAGCCGGGACCAACGGCTTAACGTGCTTTCCGAGGCACGGAGGGGTCACGGTATGTAAAAATGGTCACCCATCCACAGACCAACCGCGGCAAGTGTAGCTTAACCTGATCTATCGACCTGTGCGGCTGTTATTATTTAGCCACGGGCCCCTCTTTCTAGTATAGAGTTAAATTAAAATTAAAATGTTAGGAACCTTACCACATTAAAACCAAATAATACCGCCGCCGCATTTAAATTATGCAAATAATACTCTGAAGTAAATATCTTAATACTAGTTAACATGCTTATCAGCAATTTAAACTGGTTATCACTGGTTGACGTACATAGTTCAGCAAATACCATAAATAAGGAAATTCAAGATATACCTGTTCATCAAACTCAAACTCAAAGCATTTATTTCAATTAAACCATTTACAGGCACTTTTGAACTGTCAAGAAGTCGGTCAGTCAGAATATATGAAGCTAGTTGCCCATTCCAAAGCGTAGGTACCTATGGAGAAGAACGGGCAAGACCATAGATATCCAAGACACTCCATCATCATCCTTAAGGCTGCGCCGACTGCACAGTGGCGCCCTCATTGTTTGTTTGGTTATTTCTTTTATTTTAGAATGAAAATGCAGAAAATAAGCACGTTAAGTTGTGTTCCACAAGATTATACGTTAATACTATTATAAACAGCAGTTTTATATTGTTTAATTTTATTATAATCACTAAAACAGATAATAGTGGCCACTACTTTCCGTTTTAGTGATTATAATAAAACTAAAAAATTTCAAACTACCGTTTATAATAATATTAACGTATAATCTGGTGGAGCACAACTTAACGTGCTTATTTTCTGCATTTTCATTCTAAAATAAAAGAAATAACCAAACAAACGATGAGGGCGCCACTGTGCAGTCGGCGCAGCCTTAAAGACTCATAGATGCTTCTATTTGTTGAATATTTTATATTCGATCACGGCGTCGTCGGAGTCACCAGCATATAGAGGTATGAGGAACAGGGTGTAAAGTTCATTCACCCTCCATAGGAAAGCGAGGATCCTCCCAGACGGGTGTTGTGTCTGGTCATCAGGGGGCCTAAAAAGGCCACTTTGGCAGAATCATAAAAGGATAACATTATGAATCATAATATGGCGAAGGCAGTCCGTGTTTTTCTTTTTTTCGCCGCACTACGTAGCAGAGAAAAAAAATAAACAATTAAGCAGACACGGAAAAACATTACTAGAAATTTTAAAATAAAATATATTTACCTAGGTACTCTAATCTAATATAAATCTCTTCATTTACCTAATTAATAATAGTCTCCACTCTATCTACTTTAATATTATTCGTTAATTTATTTAAACATAATTATATCTTACTTAATCTAGCTTTAAAATAATATACCCAAATACTTAGTAACTCTGTAAGACATTGAAAATATTATACCTTTTTTTCAATTTATTTAGCTTCTAATACATTTATTGTTGTCTTCTTTTTAAATGTTTGGTGTAAATTGATGGCCTGAAGGCCTGACACAGGTTTTCCATAACCCTAGATGAGGCAGGTCTACATTACAGTTAGAATTTAATTTTACTCGATTGTAATGAATGTAAATCCTTTTTTTGCTTTACTATAAACTTGAATAATTTTTTATTATATTTTTTTTTATAATTATTATCGTTACTAATATTATAAATTCAAAAGTAACTCTGTCTGTCTGTATGTTACCTTTTCACGCCTAAAACACTGAACGGATTTCGATAAAATTTGGCAGAGGGATAGATTGCATCCCGGGGAAGGACATAGGATAGTTTTTATCACGATATTCTCACGGGATCGACACTTATGCGGGTAAAACCGCGGGGCGCTGCTAGTATTATTATACAAGTGATTTTCTCTATTTCCGTATTGAACGAGTAAAATATCTGAAGAGCGTCCGGGCCAATTGTTTGTAACAAAATGGCTACCTTTCTGTTGTCGGATTCGTTCTCCAAACTGTTAGCGATCATAAATATCCCGAGAATAGTTTTTTCTACTAGTCTCGGGATATTTATGATAATACACGGTTAAATTTAAGTCGTTCTGGACCTCATAAGAGGTCATTGTAGTCATCATTATGAACAACTTTTACTATGGGACCAAACCTGAAATCGCGAAAAAAAATCAGCTGCTCCCTACATTTTGACGAGATATGCGAACATAAATGTAGAGAACAGCCATAGATATACGGGAACAGCTGATTTTTCTTTCGCGATTTCAGGTTTGGTCCCATAATAAAAGTTGTTCATAATGATGAGTACAATGACCCCTGAAGAGGTCCAAAACGACTTAAATTTAAACGTGTAGGTATAATGTTTCGACACACATGTTATTACGTACCAATTGGTCAACAGTAACATGGTTTTGTGCTAGTAATAATCATGTCTATATACTCGTAAGTATTCAATTGTTTTTATTAATACCCAATTGAACTTGTAGTTCCGATTTCGATTCATTGATTTTTTATTTATGCCTGTTATTTTCTTCCTATCGGTTAAGCATTCTTCTTCTTAGCGTGTCGATAGCAATCTAAATATACTCGGCCCAGAATTCGGCCACTTGTTTGGCGTTAATCAGCCTATATTGTTCCCACTGCTGGGACGCAGGCCTACTTTCTTCGAGAAGGAGTGGGCTGTAACCTGTCCCAGTGCGGGTTGGTCCTATAATTTGCTACTAACTATTATGAGCTAAAGATTCTAAAAGATTTTGTCTTGCATCGCACGAACAACATCAAAAAATTATAATTTTTATAATTAAGCTGAGAATTAAAAAATGGCTTATTACATGACCTAATGCGCGGTCACTGTCGGCCTGCATAGAAAAGAATGAGAAGCGCAATGACACAACGCTGGTAATTTATTGCAAAATATGAAGCAATTATTTAATCACAAAAAATCTATTGTTTGGACTAAAAAAATCCGTCCGTTCCGTCACTCCGATCATCTGCCTAGCCTTTTCCCAACTATGTTGAGGTCGGCTTACAGTCTTACCAGATGCAGCTGAAAACCAGTATTTTACATGAAGCGACTGCCTATCTGACCTCCACAACCCAGTTACTGGGTAATACGATAACCCCTTGGTAAGACTGGGTGTCAGACTTTCGGGCTTCTGGCGTAACGTTCGTAACGACTGCAAAAGATCCACAAACAACAGCCGGGACTAACGGTTTAACGTGCTTTCCGAGGCACGGAGGGGTCATGATATGTAAAGATAGTCACCCATCCACGGACCATCCGCGGCAGGCGTAGCTTAACCTTATATCAGTCGACCCGTGCGACTTGTATTACTTTTTTTTTATTTTTTATTTTAAAAAAAAACGTCGCCCCACACTAGGATTTTCTCCTGTATTGTGGGTGCGTTTACAAACATTTAAATTCACGTACACAAACAGCCAGACCCGGAACAACTACATGTAGGTCATACAAATATTTGTTCCGTGCGGGAATCGAACCCGCGACACGCAGCGCAGCAGTCAATCGCTTAACCACTGCGCCAACCGTGCCGTCAACTACTTACTTAGCTAAATGCCCTTCAATGCTACTATTAGATTGATTTTACAAGAAGAATAAACAAAACATCGTACTTATAATAATACATATATGTCTATATTTTGACGTGCGAAGTCTACTTAATGTGAATAGATAGGTACAGCAAATGAAGTTGTTTGACTAACTTATAATCAACTATTATAGGACTGTTATAGGATCGTATGCGTGATAATATGCGTCCTAATCACAAAATACAGATAGTACAGAAGGCAATCACGTGTATGTTGTACTTCACTTTTCCACCTACTCTCGGCGGTCGCGCTAACTGTCAACTTTGGCCTCAGCACAAAAAACTATCGTGGTAGTGGCACTCGTATCTAGTTGTTTGATTATTGTTCAGCTTAAAACAATAAACATAGTATAGGTATAGTAATAGGTACAAAAAGTTTACAGAACAAAAACATATAAAATTTTACATTTGTCAATTTTCACTATCGAAAATCAATAATAACTTCAAAACGGATTACCCTATTTACACAATTTATTTTGCCCTATCTGTTTTAGACCTAAACCTATCAAATGACAATAAAAACAACACAATATCTACACAAACAAAAAATCATGTTTTTAACTTACGTAATAGTTGGTGGCGTGAATTTACCTTACAAAAAAGTTACTTCGTTTATACTGATTCAAAATAGGAAACTATTATGTAAATCGAGCTTAGATAGCAATTTTTTTGTTGCTCCATTTTTGCACTTCACAGACGCGTCAAGCGGATGGCACCCGCGGTCGCACTACTCCCAACCAGTCCGAGATAACGTGTCCGTGAGCGGTGTCTGTGTGTGCGTTGCTCGAGCGCATTTTGTATGTTTGTAGATTGCCTTCTGTACTCTCTGTATTTTGTGATAATAGCCTGTAGTAAAGAGAAACAGTGCTGTATCCGCCGTATCCCTCAAGAATGGAGAAATCAATTGCCTATTGTTATATTATGACGATAATTAGATAAGTCTTGTACTCGATTTTTTTCAAGAATTAGGATTTGGTTTATGACAATTTATAATGACTATGCCACAGTTACTGCACTTCCTATTTCGATTTGGCGCAAGTTTTCAATTTCATCCTGTCCATTTCATCCAAATCCAAATGTCAAGATTTCATGAAATAGTCATTCTTGGGGATTACTTGGTCTTAGAGAGTTGTGTTGATGACTTTAATGATTATAATTCTATAAATACATATTTGTTACGGCCGCTAATCATATTTTAATCAACGTAACAACCAGCAAATAGCAAAAAACGTAAAAAAATTGAATTTCGCGGGCTACCCTGGCGCTTTCGCCTTAACACTAAAATATCTAAAATTTCGACCGAATCCGAGTCAAGTTTATCAAATAAACAAAATCTAATGACTCACCAACTTTTTTTCGTGGTTCCCGCCAAAGACGCTATGCCAGAGACTAAAAATATCACACAGAAAAAAAATCGTTTCGAAACGTGCAAAGGCGCGCGCTGTTACAGCCTGAATGAATCCGTTTCTTATGCTTAGTGATATATTAATTGTTTCTAAAGACAGTCGGTTTGTTGTAAATATAGGATTCTACTAGTTTTATAAATATGGGTGTTGTTAATTTATTACTTATTGTTTTGATTTTAGTTAAATGGTGTTGATAATTCTTTTCAAATGTTGCAATTCAGAAGGCTCAAGGACAGTCGGACAATCCACATCATCATGTTTTTGAGGAAATTTCGTTTTATGTTCTAATAAATTCAATACAGGGTCAAATTGGATTAGCTAGAGAAACTCCACAGACGTCATGAACCTTTTAACCTTCAATTATAACGTACTAGCAGCGCCCCGCGGTTAAACCCGCATAAGTGTCGATCCCGTGGGAATATCCGGATATTTGATTTTTTTTTTTCTCTTTGCATACTTCGGAGATAAGGGGGGGGCCTTATCTCCGAACTTTGCAAAGAGAAAAATCTAAAATAATTCTATGTGATAGAACTTTATGTAAAGATGACAGAAAAAATAAAACGAAGTCTCTAAATAGCACACTTTTTCAGAAATCATCAATAAAAATTAGTATACTGGTAGTATACTGGTAGTATACTGGTAGTATACTGGTGACCCCGACGTGATGTTCGTGACCGTGACGTGACATTCATGTTCGGGGTCACCAGTATAGAGGTATGAGGAACAGGATGTAAAGTTCACTCATACTCTATTGAAAAGGGAGGATCCTCCGACCAGACGGGTGTTGTGTCTGGCGGGCAACTGCCCAATGATTCATGTCGGGCCGTTGTATCTATGCTAGTTGCGCGGTAAACTCTGCTTGCGCGATGCAGGATTTGCGTGACGTCAGTATGACGCGTTGTTCGCATGTGGCGTTGTAGATACCGCTACAAACCCTTCAGGGAAAACGGAGAAGGAAAACATTCTGAGGAAACCGGCATGTCCTAGAATCAAAAATTCAAAGACATGTGTCATCTACCAACCCGCACTGGGCCCGCGCGGTGGATTACAGCCCACTCCCTCTTACAGAGCAGGCGCGGTATTCTAGGTCATTATAGGAATGGCCGCACGGGGAGGGAGGCACGCCGAGGAACAGCGGGTCGAGTCCTGTCGGGGGAGCGGTGAATGATTATGCGAATCCCGCACCCCCGGCCATAGGCAGAGGTGGAACAACGCGGTGGTTTTAGCCGGTAAGAGTCCGGCATGCCCCTCTGTCATCCCCACGATGGAGGAAGTCCATGAAAATATCCACCGCACACCAAAAAAAAAGGCGTGGTATTATACAAAATGTTAAAAAAATAACGCGACAAACTTTATGAGGTGCTCTATTCCATCGAACTGAACTACTTTCACTATAGGACCAAATCTTTTTTATCGTGTTAACACCTAGTTTTATGTGCATGCTGTGGTGTAAATTTCTGTTGTTTATGTGTATCCTTTGTTGGAGATCGAAAGGGGTATCGTATTACCCAGTAACTGGGTTGTGGAGGTCAAATAGGCAGTCGCTCCATTTAAAATACTGGTATTCAGCTGCATCCGGTTGGACTGGAAGCCGACCCCAACATAGTTGGGAAAAAGGCTAGGCAGATGATGATCCTTTGTTGGAGATCCTCAATAAATAAATAAATCTGAAATCATGAAAAAAAATCAGCTGTTTCATACATTTTGGTCAAGCAGGTGTTGAACTTTTGTATTAAACAGCTGATTTTTTCGTGGTTTCAGTGTTGGTCCCATAGTGTAAGTTGTTCAGTTCGCTGGTCTAAAGGACCTCTTAAAGTTTGTCGGGTTAATTTTTTAACACCTTATATAGTCAAACTACTTACTGCAACAACTATTTAGTTGCACACAAAGTCATGGTTACTAAGGGATACAATCAAGTGTACAAGTGTCTTAATTAATGATGTTGCTCCATTGATTCGCGTGTTGCATAGACTAAGATCTGATTTTATGTGCAGATAGTCTATTTTGCCTTTAAAATGAGAAAGTTCGAAACTATTTTCGAAAAGGAGGATGTGAAAAATGTTGGTATGGGAGCCGTCCCCAGCGACCAATAATAACCACACATAAACTTGGTGAATAGCTCTTTTCATAACTTCTTCTTAGCGTGTCGATAGCAATCTAAATGGACTTGGTGCAGAATTCGGCTCCTTGTTTGGCGCCCATCAGTTCCTGTAACGTGCAGCTGACAGGACACGCAGCACACGATATTAAGTGTCCCATCGTTTGTGGAACGGCACCACATTTACAATCCAAAGCGGAGTCCTCTATGAATCTCTACCTCAACAGGTTTCCTTGGTTTGGCCAACCTGCTTGCAGGTTTTTGCTCGCTTGGTCCGGAGTTTGTTAGACTTCCAGGTTACCCAATATTACTATAGTGGTCACTGGTCGGTCTCAATTCTCTGTTGGAAAAAAGCAAAGAGAATACGTCGTTGGAAAAAAGTTATAAGCTAAAAGACAAACCTGTGTCCTGTGAAAGAGCTTTTCAAGGACATTATTATGTAAAGATGGCGGCAAGCGTAGCTTAACCTCATGAATCGACCCGTGAGGCGGCTATTACTTAGTCACAGGGCTTTTGACACTATTCCAAAGAAAACACATGACGATTAGTTTTCTTGAAAACACTGTGCTACAGGCGCCGATTCCCTTGTTCACAAACTAAACTAAATTTAAGTTCAGTGCATCTTTTTCTTTCTATTTCATTAGGAAAAGGACAGAAGATAAATATTAGTTTAGTCCTGTCAAATTAAGATACTCCATAGCAAGTTTAGACGTAATTATATGGCTACTAAAAATACGTCAACGTGTGGCGCTGTCTAATTTTAGTTTAGTTTGTGAACAAGGGAATCGGCGCCAATGCCAGTTTTCTGCCTACACCGCCATCAATCTACAGACGTCGATATCGACTCTTTCAACTGGTAATCTTTGTCTACTTGAACTCACAGTATTACTTTCAATCAGGCCTCATTAGCGACGACGTTACAACGCAACACATCAAAGGACTGCATGAGCAGCGAATGATAAACTGTTAAACACGAATAAACACTTAAGAATATTAGCGTCAGGTATATTTGCCTGACACTGGACACATACATAATCACCCTCTAATGTTCCCACTGCTGGGACACAGGCTTCCTCTCTGAGAGGAAGTAGGTCGTATTCCACAAAAGTTAGATATTCAAAGTAGGCTGAAAATCAGCACCTTTCGAACGTCAAAATTACAGAAGACAGTCCCCTAAAACGCCTGCTCTTCACCACTTCCTAGTGCTTTCGCTGGACATAGCTTGCAGAGCAAGCAAACAGAAGTGATAGTGGGTTGGCCATGTTTATCGAAGGACTGATGGCCGGTGGAGCAGACGACTCCTGGAGTGGAGACCGCGTATCGGCAAGCGTAGTGTGGTGCGCCCTCTAGTCAGATGGACCGACGACCTTAAAAAAGTGGCTGGGACAGTCTGGATGCGAGGGTGGAGGACAGGGTGTTGTGGCGCAACCTGGGAGAGGCCTAAGTCCAGCAGTGGACTGCGATAGGCTGAGTGGATTGCTGGTGACACTTCTATACTATATTTGATCTTTGAATAGATTGCCTTTGAGTCAATATTTATTTTTAGGTGACGACCAATTGTTTGAATGTTGTTTCGAACTGGTTGCTATGGTTATTTCAGTTATTTGTGTCTTCATGATGTTGCTATGTGCTTCTCAGACTGACAGCGCGGGGCGGGGAGCGGCGCGGGTGCGGGAACGCGCGCGATCTGCCTGTCCGCAGTCGAGCGTAGCTTCGTTCTGCGTGTTGTCGTGTCCAGTGTTTGTCAAAATATAATATGGGTGAAGAAGACTGGCAAGAAGAAGGGCAATGGAGAGAGCTATGCTTGGAGTTTCCCTGCATAATCGAATCAGGAATGAGGAGCAGGAGATCCGCAGGAGAACCAAGGTAACCGACATAGCCCGAAGAATTGCCAAACTTAAGTGGCAGTGGGCAGGGCACATTGCTCGCAGAACAGAAAGGTTCTGGAGTGGCGACCGCGTACCGGAAGACGTAGCGTTGGAAGGCCTCTCACAAGGTGGTCCGACGACCTTGTGAAGGCCGCAGGAACCCGTTGGATGCGAGAAGCGCAGAACCGGTCGAAGTGGAGGTGCTTGGGGGAGGCCTATGTCCAGCAGTGGACGTCTTTCGGCTGAAATGATGATGATGAAGAAGACTTATTTTTACTAAAAAAAAACTCGAACTAGTTTGAGAACTCCGGTCCCCGCGCAGGTCACCCGCGCACTCACTGCGGCCACTTGTATGAACGAGCTATGGCGTCAGTTGCCCGCGCGCTCCCCGCGCCGCTCACCGCGCCCGCGTGCCCACTATAAACGCTCAAATGAAGTTCTTATGTTTGAGTACGCCGCGCCGCTCCCGCGTTTGCAGTCTGGCCAAGCATCCCTATTTAACTCCAAGATCAGATCTAAATTCTTAATGACCTATAAAGTGACAGTAGTCAATGACGCAATACCTCATACTATTTATTCTGTGCCCATACAATCTTGAAACTGCGCCCACCATAATTCACCCGCGTATACCGTGGAGCTGTCTTCAAACAAACAATTCAGTTTATGGATGATACAAAAACACTCGAGCATCGCATGCACAACGTGATATCATCCTTAAAGATCGTTATTAGTTTAACTGATAAACAGCATGGCAACAGACTCTGAGATGTTGTTTTGACTCTCTGAGCGTTTCGCAATAAATCTATGTCTATACATGTAAAGTAATACAATATACATTAGTATACATTGTTCACCGAGGGGAGAAAATGACCGATTACTAACGAGGGTGTAGTAAACACGAGTTGGGAATCGCACTTTCTTCCGAGTGTATGTACATACATAGTAGTTACTGTACTACATATACATATATCCCATCAAAAACTTAAATGTGAAATGAGAGCCAAGTTCAATATTATAAATTAAAGTCACTTTTCGTGTCCATTTGTGTGCCTTTTTTTTTACCCACAACGGATTTTGATGCGATGTACACCATCACTTACAGAATTTATTTCGATTATTACATTCCCACACAGCACACAATGTCAGAATATTTAATAAATATCTTTTAAATATTTAAACAAACATCTTGGAGATATCTGGTGATATTTACAAGTACTATTGTACATATCTAGAAGATGGCTTTAAGTCCGCCTCCTAAATGTCTTCTAGACATATTAAATGCACATCTACTAGACATGTCTTCTAGATGTCTGCTAGTAAACAAACGTTAGAAGATATCTTCTACATTATCTACAAAATATCTAATAGAAATTTAGCAAAATTAATATGAAACTGATTAATAGAGAAATCTCAATGATTTGTCAATCCGCAAAAACTGCGAAGCAGGGGTTCGCTAGTCATCATCATCTGCCTAGCCTTTTCCCAACTATGTTGGGGTGGGGTTCCACTCTAACCGGATGCAGCTGAATACCAGTATTTTACAAGGAGCGACTGCCTATCTGACCACCACAACCCAGTTACTGGGTAATACGATACCCCTTGGTAAGACTGGTTGTCAGACTTTCGGGCTCATGGACTTAATATAATCTTGTATTATAATAAGTCCATGTTCGGGCTTCTGACGACCCGAAGCGACTGTCAAAGATCCACTAATGACAGCCAGGACCAACGGCTTAACGTGCTTTCCGAGGCACGCGGGGGTCACGGTATGTAAAGATGGTCACCCATCCACAGACCAACCGCGGCAAGCGTAGCTTAACCTGATCAATCGACCTGTGCGGCTAAAATTAAAATACAGTATAAGCTTGAATAATATTCATTTTATTATATAATAAGTAAAGGTTTTGTCCGTTTTTATCACAGAATTTTCACTATTTTTACATTTTCTTGTTGCACCGAACAGAAATGGCAGCAATTATAGAAAATGACAAAAATACTGCTACAAATGTCACAAAAATATTTTATTTAATACAGCGTATATCAAAAATGTGTTGTCACAGTCAAGGATGTGGTACCCTTAAATTTAACAACTTTCTCCATGGGACCAACATTGTAATTGTGAAAAAATAATCAGCTGTCTCTTACCGCAGCTGTTAATATGTCTCGGTTGACGTCATCACGTCAACGCATTTATGCTGAGTGATGGCCGTTTTACGAGGATGTGACGCATATTTTCCCCCCAACTTTTTTTTTTGGTGTTTTATTATTATTTCTGCGTCGTTTACCGCAAAAAACGTATTTTCTTTCTTTCTTTTTCTTCTTATAAAAAACTTCAAAAGCTCGACCCAAATGGGACAGCTGATAATTTATTTCGCGATAACGATGTTGGTCCCTTGGGGAAAGTTGTTCAGTTTTATGGTCTGTACCATTACCTTAAATATGAGTATATATTCCTGATACACGGTGTATAATAATGCGAGAAAATTATTGTTAATTATTTTTAAGTCACATAATTATTGTTACTTTTCGTATTTATAAATTTTTGCTTTTGGGTCGACGCCATTATAATTATTTTTTTACTTTTTACAAACAAGTTTCAATTTTTGTTTAGTAGCTTGTTACAGAATTTTTGTACAAGATAATTAGATTTAAATAAAGAAAAAATTACTTTTGATTCATTTGATTTTTTAATAGAGATTCTCTGAGAGATTCTTGTTATTTGGATATTTGTAATTGTATTTACGATATCTTAGTATAGATTTGAGTGCAATAAATCTTTCAAAGTGACTTGAAAACCAATCAACAAAAAAAAAAATAACTTAAAAGAATAATTACATATTTTTATACTTAAAATAATATTATTTACATTTAATTTATAGTAAAACTTAAGTTCAATAACTTACTTTTACTGTAATAATAGGTATGAACCTATATAGGTGTCTCAGCTATAAATTTAGTCTGGATAATAATTAATAAATATAATTTTATAAAAAATATAGTCATTGATTTGTTTATTATTATTATTACTGGCCACGGAGAAAAAAGAAATGGCTATTATCTTACATATTACTTTAAAAAAACAGATTTTAATTGTTTTCATCTGAATTAAATAATTATTTCCAGTCGATAATTATGTCAGACTAACTTTAAACTCTAAGACTTACCCAAAACACGACAAATGTAACCTAAAATAGATTTAATAATGGTAACTATCACATTTAAATTAATTAGGCAAGATTTATGTACAAAAATAATTATAAATTAAATTAAGTAATACATTTTTACATTTTCCCCCTGAATGACAGGGGAAATAATTATATAATGTTTATGCCAGGAAAAATAATCATAAATTATTTTTATTGTAAAAAAGAGAGCGTGTCGCTGTTATAGACAAATATTATTTTTAAATTTAATTTAAAACAATATAATTTAGTCTAATTTGTCTGACATGACAAACATATTATAAAAATCACAAATCAAGATTTTAAAAAATATGCCCAGATTCTGTTTGCATTGTAAAAATTAAACAAATAATAAAAAAAATCAATTTCATTTCACACAGTTGCAAATAAAAAATACAATACATATTCTTTGTACTTTGCATTTAAGTAATAATAAATAGCTTTTAAATAATATTAATATCTTGGATTGAGCAACAAAAAAGGGGAAATTCAAATCAAATAATCCTAAAAGTTTATTAAGACGAGTCCTAATAAATGCCAATTTTTAGTACCTACTTTTCTAAGACTTAAAGTCTTTACCTACGATTCTTTTCATTCTTAGGGCAAAACGCATATTCATTTGTATTACATTTCAATTCAGTCCTATTTTTTCATCCTCCCCACATGCTTTTACAGAACAATTTACTATTTCTGTCTCTGATGTCAGAGCGAGACAGAGCTACCTCTGTCGCTTTCATTACTAAAAACGAACGTCAGACGCCTATCAAAAGTGCCATCGTTTACCCTCAACTTCCGAAAGCCTTACCAAATTAATTCACTGCCAAATCTCGTTAAATAACTTTTTATGAATTTGTTGTATTTTTTCAACCAATCACATTGCCAATTCGGAGATTTGACAGCCGAAAACTGACCAATCGCAACGGCCGCGACTTACGAGTTAGGCGATTGACACACTGCACTGCATTACGTAGCGGGGTGCGTGAAACGGAGCGAAATTACCCCCCGCACGGAAGCGCGTTTTTCTTGAATTTGTATGTAATAAATCACGCGCGGGGCACGTTATCTGCGTCCCGCTACGTGATGCGGTGCACCGTGCCAATCGCCTTAGATCGTAGGTGCGAACCCTGACCAGAGCTTTACTTTGTGTAAATTATTTCATCACCACTGCTCTCAAAACGGTGAAGGAAAAAATCGTGAGGAAACAATGTTCTAGAACCAAAAATTCGAAGACATGTGACATCTACTAACCCGCACTGGGCCTGCGTGGTGGACGGCCCACTCTCCTCTCACAGAGACGAGGCCTGTGTCCCAGCAGTGGGAACATTACAGGCTGATTATTATTATTATAACTGACCAAGCATTCCTCCGACGAAAAATAGGACCCACCAATATCATTTTGAGATCATACGAAACCATTTCCAAAAACCTTCGAATGCTACCAACTATCCCAGTCTTGGCGCAGGGTCTCAAACCCAATTTTGTACAATTTTTTTGGCTAAAAGCTACATACAACATTGCATACTCAAACAACGTTCCTATCCTTGCTGACCTCGCGTCTTCTGGCTGAAGCTCTAGTTGAGGCTCTAATAGATGCCCTGATGGATGCTCTAGAGCCAATGGCGCTTGGAACTGCTCTGACGAACTCTTGGGGCTCACTGGTGGTGGTGACTGATGCTCTTTTGGTGTATCTGCCTGGGTGGTCGCCTTCCTCTGCTTCTACTTTTTTCCTGTAAGAAGCAACGTGTTTGGATTAGATAAACATAACTTCACGACTGTATACCCAGAATTGTAAAAGTTGCAGAGGTGCACTTATAATACACCTACATTTCGCCAGTAATGTTTAATTCCCATGCAAAGATATAGATACACGTAGATAACGCAAGAGCAACTAGTTACTTCGCGTGAAAAAAAAATCGCACCAGCTTACGTACAAAAATCGTAAGCCGCCACTTTCGCGCTCAGTCCAGCCGGTCGATTCTGTAAAAATCTCACCGTGAAAACTTAGGTGAAGTGAGTTTGTTTTTGCTAGGAATTGACACTATTGACAGCTCACTTCACGCTTACTTCACCTAAGATTTCACGATGAGATTTTTACAGAATAGCACCGCTGTGTACTGCTGGCTGCGTAAGCGTGAGCGCTGGCGCTAGGCCCCGGGGGGGGGGGGGGGGGCTGCCGCACGCGGCGGCGTCTTTGATTCAATTTGATTTTCCAATCACTAAAACCAACGGCGGTCGACAAATACTAATTTACTATTATTTTCTAGCTTTTTGTTTGATTCTGTTGACAGCCGTGTACAAGTGGATGCAGTGTATACGGACTTCTGTAAGGCTTTCGACAAGGTAGACCACGAAATTCTACTAAATAAAATAGCGTACAACGGAATCCGTGGTAACCTTCTGAGGTGGTTTACATCTTATATAACCAATCGCAGTCAGATGGTTGTAATCAATGGTCATAAATCTAACATTGTACAGGTGACCTCTGGTGTGCCCCAAGGCTCTATTCTTGGTCCCCTTTTGTTTATTTTATATATCAATGACATCAGCCAATGCTTTCGCAATACCAAGTTTTTACTATATGCCGACGACCTTAAGGTATACAGAGCCATACGACAACCTAATGACTGCCTTCTGCTGCAACACGATTTGGACCGACTATCCGATTATTGCCAAAAAAATAAGTTGCAATTAAGTTTACCGAAATGTAACTTTATGAACTTTACAAAAAATAAAACAAAAATAAACTATACATACACTTTGTGCAATGCCCCCCTACTTAAAGTGGACTTTATTCGTGATCTCGGCGTTGTCCTTGACTCTAAGCTTTGCTTAGACCTACACATAGGAAAGATTGTTAATAAAGCGTATCAATTATATGGATTTGTAATGCGATCAACAATTGATTTTAAAAAGCCTTCTTCTTATATTTGCTTGTATAAGTCTCTAGTACGCTCTCAACTGGAGTATGCCGTGTCCGTCTGGAGTCCATACTACAAAAAGTATGTTGAAATGATTGAGTGTGTTCAATATAAATTTTTGCGTACCATGCATTATAGATGTTATGGATATTATTTATCATACCAAGATTTGCTTGCAAAGTATAAGCTCACAACACTTGAAAATAGGCGTAAGTATTTAGAAGCTATGAATTTATATAGTATTGTCAGAAATAAATTTGACAGCATTGATCTCTCCAACATGATATGCTATATGCAGTTCCTAGGACGGTCCACAAGCGACAGGTGCGCGCTGGCCAATTATTTTCAGTGGGTACTTGCAAGTCCAACTCTGGCATGCGTTCGCCTGTTCGCAGAATGGTCGACTCCTACAATAGGACTTTTGAAGACATAGACATTTTTGCATGTTCTCCCTATGGGTTCAAAAGTCTTATACTTAAGAAGCTTTCTTGAAGTTTATTTTGTATTTTTCTTGTATTTTTCATATAGTGCCATTTCTTGAGTATTATAATTATTATGTACAATGTAGTATACTTATATAATATATATTACATTGTTTAATCATTATACTACACTATGTTAACGCGTAATTTATTAAGTTAAGTAAAAAAAAAAAAAAATGTTTCCCTAGCGATTACTTTCACTGTATTGTATCCTATCGTTAATCTGTGAACAGCGTTGTGGGCTTCAATATTGTCTATGTTATTGTTTTGTATTATTTTGGTTTCTATGTTTTATATTGTAGCTGTTTGTTGTTCCTCTTGAATAAAAAAAAAAAAAAAAAAAAAAATAGTGCTTGTGACGTCATAGAAGGTAGTCAAGAAATACCACGCTTGGTTTTCATACATATCGAGATCGTGATACTTGCGTTATCTAGGTCTATCTATATGTATATGTGGTCCCATGTATTAGGGGGTGAGCCTATTGCTTTCAACCTGACTACCGGGCACAAATTCACACTCCGGGCTGCTACTGAGAAAATTCCTGATGGAAAACCCAATAACACAGTAGTAGAGCTAGCAATGACCAGATCAAGTTTAAAAAAACAGGATTTGTCAAAAAAAGGAACAATGGAAAAGGACGGAGGCTCATGGCTCGGGCTAAATAAAGTCCTCGGCGGCCAATCTCAATGGAGACTAGCCTTCGGGGCAGGAGATATTATAGTGCACAAGTGTGCGCGCAGACACAGGTGCACTCCCTCTTCCCTCACTCTCATAGTCCGATGGGACGGCAATCCGACACGACCGGAGAGTCTTTGGCTTCGGATAAGGAAGGCTTTGGATGTACTATGTACACTAACTCTTCGGGGAATTAAGGCGAGATATATGTGTTTTCTGTCTAACAACGTTACTTTGTCAATCCCTTGTCTGAAAACATCTTATTAAATAAAACATTCTGTCCTTACCTGGGGAAACAAGGATTGTCCCAGAACCTCTGGTCCATTCCGAAGTTCTCTCCATCCTGAAGAGTTTGAGGCATGTCAGTGTCCATGGTCTCTGGTAGGAAGAGGCACAGTAGACCTCCAGCTATTCCCAGCGCGCCCAGGATTAGGAGTGGCAGATCTTGGGACACATTAGCCTGGAAGAAGGTAAAACTCATTTTTTTTATGTTGCATTTTGTTGTGGTGGAAGCGGTAGGTGGAGATCATTCTTGCTATCTGAGCCTCACAACCCCCTTACAATGATACCTTGAAGGTTCCATCAGTTAATAGACTTGTTCGACACAAGCTAAGGGGTTGTAATATTCTTATTTCTTAGTTGTAAGGCTCAAACCCAGGCATGAGCTTTACTTTGTGCAAATAGTTTCATCACCACTGCTCTCAACACGTTGAAGGAAAACTTCGTGACGAAACTTGTTCTAGAACCAAAAATTCGAGGATATGCGACATCTATCAACCGGCACTGGGCCTGCGTGCCATTCCCCCTCGAAGAGAGGAGGCCTGTGTCCCAGCAGGGAACATTGTGAGCTAATCTATATAATTATATAAAATTCAAAGTCCTGACTGACTGATATAACAACCCACAGCCTAAACCGCTGGTCCTAGAGACATGAAATTTGGAGGGTGTGTTCTTTGTGAAGAGTAGGTATCCACTAGAAAGGGTTTTTCGAAATTCCACCCTTAAGAGGGTGAATGGGGTAGGGTGAAATTTCACGCAGACGAAGTCGCGGGCAGAACCTATAGTTATGTATGTATGTTATGTGAGAAAGAATCAATGTTTATCGTCAGAATCAGTTTGCAGAAGGAATGTTTGCACAAAGGGTGTGCCACGAATTCAAGTATCATCTGTCGACCTAATATTCGTAAAGTACAATAAAGTTTAAGTTTTACAACCACATCTCTTGTTATTCGTTCATCATTATATAATATAATATTACCACCACCATCGTTATGTTTTTTTCATCTAGCGCACCCTGGGCTGTCAACCACCAATTATGCTGTCTGCCCAATCTTTTGCCACAACTATAAAATATTCCCAACGGGTACATATTCCCATTTGGGCTCAATTTTAGTTCATAAAATTACCATCTAATTTTGCTACCTTCTTCCAAGAACTATTAAAATTCACTTACCAAATAAACAACAAACGGAGCTACAATGGAAGCGACATATCCCATGATATGTATCAGCGCGACCCCCTGGGCTCGGACCACGGTGGGTAGCAGTTCTGCAGCGTACTGGAGGCCGATGTTGTAGGATATGTTGACGGCGAAGCGGCCGAGGATGGCTAGGGAGGCTGAGGGGCCACCTGGAGAGAGATAAAGAAAGGTCTTAAAGATTATACTGAGGCTTGGCATCATAAAATTCAGACAAGGGAGAAAACACAAACTTTTTAACATAGTATGATACAATACTAAGATTCGCAAGATTATTTTGATGAACCTACTCTAAATGAAGACAGCACAACCTCTTCGTTTAATCATTCGAGACCAAACGACTTCCAAGGGTACCATGAACAATACAATTAACTGTGTATCATTAGTCCAGACAGGTTAAAACCATTGTTAGAGGGGCCCGTGGCTAAATAATAACAGCCGCACAGGTCGATCGATCAGGTTAAGCTACGCTTGCCGTGGTTGGTCTGTGGATGGGGACCATCTTTACATACCGTGACCCCTCCGTGCCTCGGAAAGCACGTTAAGCAGTTGGTCCCGACTGTCATTCGTGGATCTTTGAAAGTCGTTACGGGTAGTCAGAAGCTCGAATGCCTGACAACCAGTCTTACCAAAGGGTATCGTATTACCCAGTAACTGGGTTGTGGAGGTCAGATAGGCAGTCGCTCCATGTAAAATACTGGTATTCAGCTGCATCCGGTTAGACTGGAAGTCGACCCCGAAAAGGCTAGGCAGATGATGATGAGGTTAAAACAATTGTCAATCTGCATGACTTACCAACTGGCACAGCGGTAGCTAAAAGACTGAAGATACCGCTGATGACCATGGAGCCACACGCCAACCATCTACGACCCCACCTGGAAAAACACACAACTTTTATTGAACAAAGTCGACCATGAGCAAGTCGCTAACGATGGAAAACAAATTAGAATGGCTGGAATAGAAACCCCTACCCAAATATGAGAGGGGTAGGGTATACAATGCTATACGGCTAAGAATAGGAATGCCGATGACCTCGATCTGCCGACTGTAACTTGAAAAGACGGCTTGCAAAGAAAATTTGTTGTTATCCGTTGTTTTTTTTTATCTTAGTGACTGCTCCAGAATGGGAAACGAGGCGCTGTTTTGCTAAAAACGACGATATGGTGCAAGGTCATTCCTATTCTTGGGTGAAACGCATTATATGTTGATAGACTAACCGCCAGATTAGTTGATGTATAGAAACGATACGATCGGTGCTGAAAATAACTATTATCTCTTTAGGTTTCCAAGGTCTAACATTATCTGTCTGAATCATTAATAAACCTTTTATTCCGGCTGTTCAGCTGCTTGATATATTCCTTTTGTATCGAAGGTTTATAATTCATCAGGTAAACCCTTGCCGTAACCGATTCAGTGTCCACAGAAATCACTTCCATCAGAAGGATCACCTTCTTCCCAATTTATTGTATAAGAACCACCTCCTTTTTCAAATCGGTTAAAGCGAAAGAAATATTCAAAAACAGCTGCCAATATTCAATAAATACCGAGACATGAGACATCTCCGTGCCTCCAAAAACACGTTAAACTGTTGGTCCTCACTGTCACTCGCAGGTCTTTGACATTCGTTACGGGTATTCAGAAGCCCAAATTCTGACACCCAGTCTGACCAAGTAGTATCGTGTTACACAATAACTCGATTGTGGAGGTCAGATAGGCAGTCGCCCCTTGTAAAACACTGGTATTCAACTTCTTCCAGTTAGACTGGAAGCCGATACTAACATAGTTGGAAAAGGCTAGGCAGATGGATTGAATCACCTTATTATTGAACTTGGTTAAAACGAAAATATAACATACCTATCCAAAACAGCAGTTAAAAACGTGTCAGCAGGCAACTCCGTAGCCGAAGCAATAGTGAACGTCAAGAATATATCCAGGCCCAAAGATCCGACGTTCCTGACATGGCCATCAAAGACCAGAGATATGGCCATCCAGATGACGATGAGCAGGATAGCGTTGCGTCTCAACCTGGGTGTCTTGAACAGGTCCAACACGGAGTAGGTTCTGCATTCCGCTTCAGATTCTTTGATGGTTTTTAGGGATGACTCCTGGAAAAAAATTAAAGTGTTATAAACTTTGTATATTTAATTTTCTTTGAAGAATAAATCTAGCTAAAAGCTGTATATTCTGTAAAGTAGGAGCGAGGAAGAGGTATAAACATAATACATTCTTAAACGTCATTGAACCATTGGCGGCAACCTTCTACAGCCGGGTTGCACCAAAAAAAACACAAAACAGGTGCACTCATTTTTTCGTGAGAGAAGAGTGAGTGTCTGTTTTGTGTCTCACCGTCCGATGGGACGGCAATCCGACACGACCAGAGAGAGATCAGGCGCAGGACCAACGGCTTCACGTACGCACTGAGGCACTAGGGTATCACACCGCCAACTTCCAAACTCCGGGCTGATACTAAGAAATTTCTAATGGAAAAACTCATTAGCACTTTGCTCGACCCGACAATCGAAACCGGCTTGCGACCACGTGACCGAAGGGGCGGTCAATTTAGTGGTTTATGTAGCAAGCGGGCCTAAACGCTTAGTCATCATTTCAGCCGAAAGACGTCCACTGCTGGACATAGGCCTCCCCCATGCACCTCCACTTCGACCGGTTCTGTGCTTCTTGCATCCAACGGGTTCCTGCGGCCTTCACAAGGTCGTCGGCCCACCTTGTGGGAGGCCTTCCAACGCTACGTCTTCCGGTACGCGGTCGCCACTCCAGAACCTTTCGGCCCCATCGGCCATCTGTTCTGCGTGCAATGTGCCCTGCCCACTGCCACTTAAGTTTGGCAATTCTTCGGGCTATGTCGGTTACCTTGGTAAACGCTTAGTATTCACAGAATCTTTCAACCTATTTGATGCGCTGGTGCAATTTGATACATGGCTATTTTAGTAGGCAACTTAGGAATGCCAATTTTGTTATAAACAGCGGTGGAGAAACGATACTTACCGTGAAATCACTGAGTACTTTTTCGGGGATTTTAGTCTTATTTATTCTTTCAAACTTCTTCATGATTGTTAAAGCTTTATCAATCTTTCCTTGTGACACCAACCACCTAAAAATACAATATCAAGTTACCTATTTATTCAGTAGTGTTGTGTGTTTAATGGGAATCCTTTATCTGGGTAAGGATATAATTATTATCGTCGTTTGCCCGACTAAAATTAGACAGTGGACAACTTAAGTGTCTTAACACACTATGCCGAAGGTACGCGACCGAAGTTCGGCATGATTACGCCTGCAATGCTATTTGAACTGATGGACACATTATGCCGAAATTACGTTGCGTTAAATAGCATTGCAGGCGTAAGCATGCCGAACTTCGGTCGCGTACCTTCGGCATAGTGTGTTTAATCACAGCGTTAGCACATGAGGATGTCTCCATATGTTAGGATTCTAGGATCTAGGGTGGAATCATTAAATCAATCAGTGATGTATAGAGGTATTTTTAGTCTTTGGGAATTAGAGGAATGACCGCCCTTATGTACTTCTTTGTCTTTCTTGATTTTTAAGAGAGGTAGAAATTCATAAATATTTCCACAAGAGAATCAGCACTAGTGTGTTTGAGGTTGATGGTGGTATATTTTTAAAAACGACCCTTCAAACTTAAACTGCGCATTCATTTTAATTCAACCAATTACAGGCAGTTTTGGACCGTCAAAGGACCACCTTAAGTCTGAGATTTCTCATGAAATTACGTCCAAAGACTTGTAGACTACAAGATATAATGTCTTCCCACTATTAGCTCTAATAATGTGTTTAGTTGTGACCTTACCTAGCGCTCTCAGGAACCAACCACGGCGTTAGAATAGCCAAAGCGAATGGCAGACTTGTGCCCATCGCAAACATACGCCAATCGTCAGCCCACAGTGCGATCCAGGGTAGCAGTGACGCAGCCAGAGTGAAGAACAGCGCAATGGACATGTTGGCAACAAATGTACGCCATTTTGGTCCAACGTATTCTAACACTGAAATGAATAGAAGAACTGTTAGTAATATCTTTGATAAAGCTAAATAACTAGACTTGTGGGACTTTGGGATGTGTGGGTAGGAATGGCTTTCATTTTGACAGTTCAACAACATTCATTGCATTATTTACGTTGTTGAGCAGACAATTTTTTCGAACTTATGAATCAATGGATTGGCAACTTCCATCAAAATTATTCAGATTGAAATTGATAGTGTGTGGCGCAATGAAGACCGTGCTGGTCTTTTTATCCCTGTTATAAAAAGGTGGTGCCATAGGTATCTTACTCTTTTCATTAGAAAATCAATTTTACCAACGAAAAGATTACAAAATACTTACAATGAGTTTTATTAGGTGTGTACGTAAAAATTGTCATAGATATAGTACATTAATAGTATATCATTAGTATTTTTATAGTACATTTGTGCCTGTAAGTAATTAAGTAGCAAAATGTCTCGTTTTGAGTGAGTTGCCGTGAATTTGTAGTTACGAAAACAGCGGTGCTTTTCTGTAAAAGTCTCACCGTGAAAACTTAGGTGAAGTGAACGTGGAGTGAGCTGTCAATAGTGTCAATTCCTAGCAAAAACAAACTCGCTTCAATTTTAGTTAGCGCTTGACGTAAATTGACTTATCTTTATTGAGCAAGTTTTTAATCACGTCTAAACTTGTATGGGGTAGTGTCAGGCGCTGATTAATTTGACAGGACTAAACTAAAATATATCTTCTGTCCTTTTCTTAATGAAATAGAAAGAAAAAGATGCACTGAACTTAAATTTGGTTTAGTTTGTGAACAAGCTAATCGGCACCATTGTTGCGAGTCCAGGGGGCCTAAAAAGGCCACTTTTGCAAAATCATAAAAGGAATTCATCAAATCATTATTCATAATAGACAGTTAACTGTTAAGTTAATCGTATCAAATCCCATTGGGAAGGATTTTTCAGTTATTTTTTTATTGTCTGTGCTTAAATACCAATCCAAATCCAATCCCAATCTCTTGCAACGAAAAAAAGCAAAATACGTTTATGATTCTGCCAAAGTGGCCTTTTTAGGCCCCCAGGAGTGGAGACCGCGTACGGCAAGGGTAACGTGAGTCCCCCAATACATGGACCGACCGATGGTGGATGGACAGACTGGGTGCGGAAGGCGGAGGACAAGGTGGTGTGGCGCAGGGCGCAGCCTATGTCCAACAGTGGACTGCGGTAGGCTGAGTTGACTGATAATGTTACTTACCAAGGATGTACATCATAGTGAAACAGTTGTCGAAAGCCAGTCCCACGAAGAACCGGCAGAGAGCGAAGGTCAGGAAACTGTCGCAGAACGACGTGCCCACACCGGCTATGAATCCTAGGAGATTGGTGCCTGAAAGATAATTATTTAAACCGTTTAGTGATTTTTTTTTTTTTTTTTTTTTTTTTTTTATTTGGTGTACATAATAAAGAGTATTTCTATTCTATTCTATTCTTTATTGTACACCAGAAAATATATAACAAAAAAATACGAATAATAATACAAAACATACAATGGGCTGCCTTATCGCTTTCTGCGATCTCTTCCAGGCAACCTTGGAATGGACAGTGATTGCGTGGATATAAAAAATGGGGTTGTCAGTATTTAGCTTTTACTTGTGACTATGCTCTTGTGGTCTATCCAACGAGAACTGCAAATTCCTGAACATTCATTGCTAACATTTTCAATGAAAATGACAGTTCAAAATGGTGACATGCGTCCGTTATGAGGGAAGGAAATATCAACATGCTTGCTCAAAACGAGTTGACGTTTTCAGACTTTATATTAATTTTAAGTCGAGTTTTCCAAACGATGTTTTCATTCATTCCACCGATCAAAGTCAAATCGTTTATTTCAAATAGCCACATAGAAAGCACTTTTGAACGTCAAAAAATACAAAAAATAGGTACTTTCGTATTGAGAAGAATGGGAGATACTCCACCGTTACTCTTTTAAAATGTTTTACAAGATTTTGTATACATTAATTTTAAGTGAAGACGATGCACCTAGAATCAAATAACTCTGCCACAAAAGGTAAAAATAATCACACTAATATTATAAAGGCGAAAGTTTGTGAGTGTTTGTGGTGTGTGTGTATATGTTTGTTACTTCTTCACGCTCAAACGGCTGGACCAACTTTCATAAAATTCGGTATGGAGGTAGCTGACCTGGATTAACATACAGGCTACTTTTTATCCCGATATTCCCAAGGGAACGACATTTACGCGTGTGAAGCCGCCGGGCGCAGCTAGTTAAAAATAAAGCAATGACAGGTAAATCAATTATGTGATAGATACATGGTGTTCACAAATACAAATATTGTAAAAGTAGATGATTTTCCTAGAATTTTAACAAAGTGATTGATGTCGGTGGTATCCCAGTTATGAGAATTTCTGATTGAAAATGGCTTAATAAGTGACCACTTTCCATTAGATGCCCACTTGTATGCCCTCCAAAAAAACCTTGGATCCTGTTAAAAATTAAGAAGCAAATTTAACCTAATAACTTACCAACTAGAGCAGGTATTCTTCCGTACTTATCAGCAATCCAGCCGAAGACCAGGCCACCGACTATAGCTCCACAGAAGAAGATGGCCTGCGCTGTTGCTGCTAAGTTGTCCTTCTCACACACCCAATCCAACTGAAAATAAGCATTGACATAGAGTTTAGAAATAAAATCGGACCAAAGAGCTTCGGACTCGACTCCTTACAGAGCACTAGCTCCCGACAAACCTGTCGGTTTACTAAAGTTCAGCCTTATACCTGTATTCTAAATACGCTATATTTGGGTGGCTCTGTCACTATACGAACAGTAATCGATCCTACGATTTGTTCGCAATTACTTTGTTACTGTACATAATTGTTTTACTGTGTATCTAGTTGTGTCATGTACCTACAGTATGTGATTTGCTAGTGTGATTAATTGTTCATGAAATTATAAATCTGATTTGAACTGCAAACCGTTTTTCTATTGCGCAATAACCAACACTACCCACACTACGCCCACAGTAGTAATTAAAATATGCCTGATAACGAGACTCACAAACCTACCTGCTCCGATCTACGACGATACGATCTTTAAATACGATTTATTCCGATCTGATCACCTGAACCCCCCCCCCTCCGCCCCCCCTCCTCGATCCCCTGCTAGTTCGTCTTCTGTCTTATCCACTTTATCTAGGTTTACTCTTTTTGACAGGTAAGTACAGTCAAGAGAAAAACGTTACATTACAGTTTGTCGGAAAACTGTATTTTATGCTACGGCTACATTGTCGCGATAATGTGAACTACACTTCACGCACTCTATGTTTAGTGCTCATATAAAAAAGACAACCGCAGCCAGCGACACGCGTCGACGACAGCCGTCCACACCCGTCGACACTCGTTGATACTGTTGATAGCTGCAGATTCCTCTGCCGTTTGAAGGCTCCTACAAACAGGCGCGACACACGATATAATCGCGCGCGACACAAAGGCACCGCAATTCGCGCAACGAGCGGTGCCTTTGTGTCGCGCGCGATTATATCGTGTGTCGCGCCTGTTTGTAGGGGCCTTGACGCGTGCCGCTCGTGTGTATGCACACTCGAGTAGTGTGCGAGAGAGGGCGCGCGAACTGTAGTTCGCTTTATCACGACAATGTAGCCATGGCGTAACAATCCTCTACCGACTACAGGATAATAATAGTCCTCTCCCAAGTTACACCCGGTTTTCTGCCGTTTGCCTCCACTCCTCCAGTCGGATAAATGATGATGATATTTAATTCTGTAAGTAGGTTTACACCTACAAACACTTTTACATGTCATTAATATTTTAGTGACGATAGAGCTATGGTGGCTCAGTGATAACGGCCCTGACTTACGAGTTGAAGGTCGTAGGTTCGAACCTTGACAGGCGCTTTACTTTGTGTAAATAATTTCATCACCACTACTCTCAAAACGCTGAAGGAAAACATCGTGAAAAAACCGGCATGTCCTAGAACCAAAATTTCGAAGACATGTGACATCTACCAACCCGCACTGGGCCGGCCCGGTGGTTTACGGCTCACTGCCACTCACAGAGAGGAGGCCTGTGTCCCAGCAGTGGACGTCTTTCCGGTGATATGATGAAGAGAAGAGAAGAAAGAGTCTCAACTCACCTCCGAAGCAATAGTATCATAAGGAACGTCACTCTTATTATACTCCCAGCCATTTTGACAAGGAACCACCGCCCACTCATCATCAGGAGTAGTTCTACCTTCAGCTAAGGCCTGGCTGAAGTCTGCTGAGTACATCTTGCAGCGGTCGTGGGAGAAGGGGCCATTTGATGGCGGGATGGCAAGAGCTCGTCTGGAATGAAAGAAAGAAAGGTGTTTAGAAAGATGCTGGTGAATTTGTACGTAGAAAGGACACACATCATTCAAGTGTTAAATTAAATTAATTAATTTAATTTAAAATTTCCATAGAAACAGAGATTTCCAGTTATCTTTTTTTAAATGTTCTTAATTACCTAACTTTTTAGACCTTTTTATTCTGCTTATGCGTATGAAGTTTCATTAAAATCGGTTCATTCATTTCGAAAAATAAGGGCTTGAAACTTTGAAAGTTTTTATGAAATGCCGTTCGGGTAAAGATAGAAATACATACATACATACATAGCCTAGTTAATGTCATACTGTGATCATTTTTTTTTTTTTTTTTAATCTTTATTTAAAGAGCTTTTTCGCTAACTGCGAATATGACACTCTCTATGTAAACAAAAGGTTAATATGAATTTACATTAGTGCATTTTACAGCTAGGTTCTGGGTCGGTTCTTCAAGGCGAACTTAACCATATTTATTATAGGAATTATACTATCCGATAACGGGTTTGATAGGTTTATGTTATGCGCGCCAATTTGTGTTCTGAGCGTTTCATTCCGGACACATCTCATCAAGATATGATATGTGTCCTCATCTTCATTACACGTACTGCAAACAGGTGATGTTAACTTATTCATCATAAAGCCGAATTTATTGAGAGGCATATGTCCTGAACGAAGCCTTAATAATATGGTTAAGTCCTCCCTGGTAACAAAAGACTTATCAATCCAAGGTGAATATGAAGGTTGTGAATGGATTGTTCTAACCCTCCATTGGCTTGTTGTAGTCGAGAAAAATATTAAACTTTTTTAACCAGTTAATTTCGGGTATTTACTCCCTCTCGTTAAGAGAAGGCCTGCATTATAGGCTTGTTATGACTTTGAACGAGAGGTTTTTCTGTATGTTTTTCTTCATTTAATTTAATAAGCGTGAGAAAATTACGGACCTTTTTGTAGAGACGTTTTGTTAATTTTTTGTTAGTTTCTACTTTTTGTGTTGTATAATATCGTGTCTAGCAAATTAGTGGTCTGCAGACTTCCTTAGTAAAAAGCATAATACTTCGTAGTTGATGTTGGGTAAAAAAAATTGCGATCAATTAATTGATTCATTTCATTTTTAGGGTTCCGTACCAAAATGGAGAAATGGAATCCTTATGGTGAGACTCAGTCTGTCTGTCACAGCTGGATATCTCAAGAACTACTAATGCTATCAACTTGAAATTTGGAACAGTTTTAGATGACGTTTGCTCAACTATTTTGCAAATAAGAAAGAAATAAAAATATATGTATATTTTTTTCAACAGGGACTGAAAGGGGGTCTAAAAAATTCGAAGTGGGGCTACTACGGCACGTGGGGGTATCATAATAATATGACAGAGCGCAGTTTCAACGTTCTCAAGCATTTTTTTTAGGCGGTTTAGTTTTCGACTTTTTGGTAAAATTTGTAAAAAAAAAATACCGTTCCCCCTTATCTCCGAAGTTTGCAAAGACAAAAATCTGAAATTATTCTATGTGATAGAAGTTTACGTAAAGATTACATGAAAAATAAAACGAAGTCTCCAAATAGCATACTTTTTCAGAAATCATCTACAAAAGTTACATTAGTTCCACTATCGGTCAAGAGATGGCGCTGACATAAAACTGCAATATTCTACACCGCAGCGCACAGTGTTTAAATTCTGACGAATATAGGCCTTGCCGAAAATTTAAAAACATAATGGTGCGGAACCCTCGGTGCGCGAGTCCGACTCGCTCTTGTGTCGAATTAAATTAGCTAGCGAAACTCTGCAAACGTGATGGGTATCGAAATGACAACAAGAGAAAAAAAAATTGAGGTTTTGCTTAGGGGTCAACGACCGCTGCACTGATTTGTTACTTGTAGTATGAGTTGAGAAAATGTGTTTTATCGTTTTTAGATATAAAAACGCGGAAGCTAGTAATAATATAAATAAATGATTTTATATTTTTAATATTTTAATATTTAAAAATATAATTTATTCTGTTTAATGAAATAAAGGAGATATAAATAACTAATAGCCAAGAGCCTCGACCAACACCAGAAGAGGCTCTCGTTGGGCAGCTGGATCAAGGGCTTGATTCAGAGAGCAGTACTTCTGGACACGACCCGCATTGTTAGGAGGTTCCTCTCTCTGGAGCCCTGACCGCCGGTAGCTTGGACCCTGTTCCCGATACCAGTGGGCTACTATTTTTTTATATTTTTAAATGTTTTATTTTTATATTATAATATACAGGGTTATTTGTAAAACACCAGCAACCTCTTAAGAGGTCATTGTACTCATCATTATGAACAACTTTTACTATGGGACCAAACCTGAAATCGCGAAAAAAAATCAGCTGTTCCCTACATTTATGTTCGTATAACTCGTCAAAATGTAGGGAACAGCTGATTTTTTTTTCGCGATTTCAGGTTTGGTCCCATAGTAAAAGTTGTTCATAATGATGAGTACAATGCCCAAGCAACACTTTAGCGGAAATTACTCAAACTCAAACTCAAAACTCAAACTCAAATCATTTATTTCAATTAAACCTTGTACAGGCACTTTTGAATTGTCAAAATTAAATAGTCTGTCAGTTAGTCAGAAAGTTGAAGCTAGTTGCCCCATGGACGTAATATATAGAAGTAACTCTATATATTACGTCCATGAGTTGCCCATTCCAAAGCGTAGATCTCTATGGAGAAGAACGGGCAAGAAACTCCATGGACACTCTTTTAAATCAAGATATTACAAAAATCCTGGGTACATTATTCTTGTTGCTTCTATATGTGAGAACAATGTAAAAAAGACAGAAATGAAGAAACAATTCAAGACATAAGATTAAAAATAAGCCTTGGCAGTTAAGAGATGACCAGTCTCAACCGACGGCGCCCGTTCACGAACATGACGCGTGGATCAGCACCATCCAGCTCAACCATTTTGTAGGGAACCGAATGATCCAACACACGCGCCACCATCGGTGAGACATTTAAGTGAGCATGACACGTTCTCAACTGCCATGCTATTTCAAGTCAACATCAAAAAATCATAATAAACGGAAACATGGTTCTTACATTTACAAAATTAAAAAAAATGCTTCTAAATTATACAAAACTACAGTTTGCAATTTAAGAGGTAAATAGAATTTTATTACCTACCAAACAGGAAGAGATATTTAATATTGAAGTATTCAACAATTAAAACTTGATTGAATAAATTAAAAAAAAGTTATGTTCGTAATGTCAGAAACACAAAAAAAAAGAAAAAGGGAAGCACCTCTTCCAAATATTGAAATTAACTACAAAGATAGTCTTACAATCTTCAGCAGCTCCAACAATACTTTCAAGTGTCAATCAATTAGTTGTGGTTGTGGAGCAGGACCAGCATTGAGCCAGGCATTTTTATCAGCGATGTAATCCCCTAACTTATAATATGCCTGACTGCATAGTGTGCGTTTTATACAAGACTTGAATTTTGTCTCATTCAGTTGAAGAATGTGGGGAGGTATTTTATTATAACATTTTAAACAGTACCCCATAAAAGATGAATCTACTTTAGCCAGTCTGAAACCTGGTTGAACTAATAGGTCCCTATTTCTAGTACTATAATTATGTCTTTCACCTCTTTTACTAAAAAGATGTAAGTTTTTCCTTACATACATGATGTTTTCGTAGATATATTGACAAGGCACCGTCATGATGTTAATTTCCTTAAACAGTTCCCTTAGAGAATCGCGCCTGCGGAGATTATATATAGCTCTGATGGCTCTTTTCTGCAGAATAAAAATAGAATCGATGTCTGCAGCCCGTCCCCAAAGTAAAATACCGTAAGACATGATACTATGAAAGTAACTAAAATAGACTAGTCTCGCGGTATCTACATCAGTAAATTGACGGATTTTTCTGACAGCATAAGCTGCTGAACTTAGCCGTCCTGCAAGAGATGTTAAATGAGGACCCCATTGTAGCCTTGAGTCGAGCGTGATCCCCAGGAAAACAGTTTTATCGACGAATTCCAGTTTCTCTTGATTCAATATTATCTCACAATCACTACTCTTGACATTTGGTAAAGAAAATCTTATGCACTTAGTTTTATTTCCATTTAATACTAAATTATTAGCAGTGAACCAATTTTGAACCTGCAGTAGGGCATTATTTACGTCGTCAAAATTTGTAGCACGTCTATTTACCTTAAAAATTAAGGAAGTGTCATCAGCAAATAACACCATTTGTGGTTGATTTTTTAATAAATGGAGTAGATCATTAATATACACTAAAAAGAGGAAAGGACCCAATATTGAGCCTTGTGGCACACCAATTTTTACTATTAAACCAAGTGAATTGACACCATTTATTTGAACTTGTTGTTGCCTATCATTTAAATAAGAACTAACTAAACAGAGCGCAAGTTTTCCAAGTCCGTAATGCTCAAGTTTCAAAAGCAAGGTTTCGTGATCGACGCAATCAAATGCCTTGGAGAGGTCACAAAAGATTCCTATTGCGTCTTGGGCCTCTTCCCACGCGTTAAAAATGTGTTTTAATAAAGTTACACCGGCGTCGGTCGTACAACGCCCTTTGGTGAAACCATACTGTTGATCGTGTAAGATTTTATTCGTGTTAAAATGATTGAGCATTTGATTAAGCATTATCTTTTCAAACACCTTGCTGAAAACCGGCAAAACGGATACGGGTCTATAATTATTCGTGTCTTTACTGTCCCCGGATTTGTAAAGTGGTATTACCTTACTGTATTTCATTAAATCGGGGAAGACTCCTTGATCCACGCACGAATTAAATACTAAGGCTAAGTAAGGCGCAATAGTCTCAATTATGGAGGTACAGACCTTAATGGACATTCCCCAAAGATCTTCTGTCAATTTGATCTTAATTTGCTTAAAAGCTTTAATTACTGTTAAGGGGTTAATATGCCTAAAGTTAAATTCAACCGGGCAGGCTGAAACGTTCGCCCTTACTAAATCCAAAGCGAGGGAGGGCGAGGAATTTAAAGTTTCAGTTGTTTTGAGTGGGATACTAGTAAAGAAATTTACAAATTCTTGAGCCACTTCTTTGTTATCGCAAATGAGACCGCTTGACGTCTGTAGTGTGTAATCAGAATTATGCTTTTTATTCCTGTTCGTTTCATTATTTATAATTTTCCAAACCGTCTTTATTTTATTGTCTGCTGATTTGACCTTGTTGCTAATGTATAAGGCTTTAGCTGCTTTACAAGCGTTCTTAAAAGTTCTAGAGTAAGTAGCAACATACTTATTAAAAGTTTCCGTGTTAATATAAGGCTTAAGGCCATACAGCTCGAAAAGTCTTTCCCTACTTTTCCTAAGTCCTTTAGTTGCCCAGTCACAAAATAAAAACTTAGGGCTGACACTTTTAGTGATCTTCTTAAAAGAATTATTGAACTCGGTTTGGACTACCGAAAAGAATTCATTATACATAATATTAACATTGTTCACTGTAAGGTTCTGATTACTTAATTTACAAGATAAAGTGCTATTAAATTTATTTAAATTACCTGATGATATTGGTCTGGATTGGATCTGCACTTTTTGTATTGGCATGTTGGACTCAAAACTTACAGTTTGACCACTGTGATCGGACGGGAGATAATTAACAACGGCTTTATCTAAATAGTCGCAGCAACAAAACACATTATCAATACATGTAGCAGTAGTCGTAGTTGTTCGGGTTGGTTCTACAAACACATTTGACAGATTGAACGATTTAAACAAATTTAATAATCTACTGGTATTTAAATTATTTTCTAAAATATTAATATTAAATATCATAAACAAGCTATATTACAGTCAAATGCTCTTAAGTAGCTGTACTAACGGATATGACGATTCTTGAGACTGTATGAGGGGTGATCTCTACACTGTTAAACAGCACAGCTGACTAATGGCTGTCTAATGGAGAAAAAAACAACAAAGTGCATTTTAGTAGAATTTGAAAGAACTATTGTCCAGCTTTTGGCTACGTATAATGCTACTAGCTGGTTAAGAAGACCAAAGCTTGTAAATGGCTGCTTAACGCGGTAAAGTCACACCTCTTCTAAGTTGTGAGCTGTATTAGAGAATAAAATTTTGCCATTGGCTTTTTTATGGTGTACACTAATTCTATTAGAATGCTACCTCAATGAGCTTAATAGTAGCTGGTTAAAAGAATTTAAAGACTGCGTGAGCTGTAAAGTAGTGTAGCCTTACTCCACTTTAATTCCAATTCTCATAGTGTAAATATTAGCTATTTAACAGCGTCTAGAATTATTGAAGAGTAAATATAGGTTAGTGCAATGGTAACGTCAATTTTGACATAACCTCGCAACGCGACCTAATTAATTTTAAATATTTAAAATGAATACGGTTAAATCATGGAAAAAAAGGAAAAGAACTGGTGCAGTTAAAAATAAACATTCAAAAGAATACAACAAGCAAAAAAAATAATATATAGTGAAAATCTCCTTCATTTATCTAGCTGCAGTCACGTGCCGGTGTCGATTGAAAATGAGGGTTCCGGACACATAGATTTTGTTACCAATGATCATAGTTCCGTACAATTAACGAATTCGGTCAGTGACTTTTCGAAAGCGAAACTACCCAGCGCGGATACAGTGTAAATAATGAATATTATACTGTTATGAGATTATATATTAATACTGCTGGGTATGGAATTGTCAATAAAAATAAAAGTCAATAAGTATACTTTATTTTATTAATCACAGATACAAGATTTGGCTTTGGTAATTCTATGTGCTAAACCATTAGTTTGTTATTTAAACAGTACATATTTCTTCTTCGTCAAAATGTTCTACATCTTGATTGATTTTTTTTGTCTTTTTCAAAATCTGTACATTACTTAGCACTAGGTAAATTCTTCACCAATTTATTTTTCAATTCCATCCATTTATTTTTCAGTTTCCGTTACTTTTACGTTACTGGTGTTTCCCCCTTTTCGGTTATTATTGCCGTTGCAATTGTTAGTCGTATACGGACAAAAACTCAAGTATGTGTCAATTTATTTACATACATTATTTTCAACAACAGGATTCTCTGTTAAGACGTCTTCTTCCACACGTTTTGCTGCTCTTGGAGTGTCTAAAATTAAAAGCATTAAATTAAGTAAAGTGATGTAAATTGATGAGAAAAAGAAGTGGAGGAGAATATTTAGCTAAGTTTGCTGATGTTTTAGTTTTTCAATGTCGGAATACCTTTTTACTTTATATTCTGCATTTCTAAGCTACATGACAATTTATTGGCTCACTAGTTGGGCATAACAGACGAGAATAAATAGGATCACACAATCAAGTGAATTACCTAAGCTACTTAAGTACGAAATGCCCGAAATGGTTTTCTATCAAGATTAGAGATCCCTAAGACGCTGTTGTATACTCTCACTTTACTCCTTCAACCAGTCGTTAGAATAACTGAAAACCATTGTACAGCTAGCGTACAGTTTTCAGCTGATAAATAGACTTAGTTATGGCCACTAAACAGAAAAGAGAGGTTCAAGGGAATTTAGTTAGAATTATTGCTGGATAACGAATTAACGCCATTTTAATGTAAACAAGCTGATTACATATGAAAAAAACACTGATATCTGTTAAATGTTCATGATATTTGAGAGCTATTAAAGTAAAAACACATTATTTTATTGTTACAAATAGATATGAATGCTCATTAAATGGAAAAAAAATACTAAAAATCCATAAACCGTATTTATTTTGTATAATATTTTTAGTAAAACTACATTATTTTGATGGCGCGTGTAATATTTGATAATATTACCTATAATATTAACAGTAAAGTGGCACCCGCAGTACAATTTACCAATACAGATACAAAACAAACGTGAAAAACACTTACCTTAAATTAGAATTTATTATTTGTCCACAGAAAGAATTTGACAGCGTTGACGTATAACACTTGCACTGCACAAAAATTAAAGTTTTTTGTTGCCATATTTCTTTGTAGATTTAGCACTAGCCATTATTAAGCCATAAACCAGATTTTGGCTGTCTAAGAGAATTAAAGGAGCTGGATAGTGGCCTATTGACAGCTGTCTAAGCCATTGTCCAGCCCATGTACAGCTCTTACAATGCTCGTGGACAGCTGTTAACAAGCTACTATAATGCTCAGGGCTGGTTAATTTGGGGCCAAATTTAGAATTATAAGAGCTGTGTAGCAGGATATACAGCCCTTGTACAGCAAGCAAAACAGCCTTGAGTTTTCAAAAATTCTGTTATCCAGTGACTATACAGCTATGTGTGCTGCTTGGGTGACCTCTTAAGAGGTTGCTGGTGTTTTACAAATAACCCTGTATAAAAATATAATTTATATGTTAAAAATTAAATAAAAGAGATATAAATAAATATCGATAATATAATAATATCTAATGTTAATATATCGTGAGGAAAACCCACAGAAACCAACAAACCATAAAACAATATATTATGAAATTGAAAAAAAAAAACCGGATATACCTAATATCAAAATCATCGATTTATTTGCGCGCCAAAAAATGAGTTGAACAATTAATTAAGGAAATAAATGCTTCCAATAGTTTTGTCCGTTTATTTATCTGCACCATTGGAGATGACCGTGAGAGTAATGCAATGACCTTTCGCTTTGTATAAGTGACCTTTAGTTAAGGTTGCAAACTCAGATTTAGGTTATATTTTGACCGGCTGGTTAGGTGTTAACTGCCCCGTCGTTGCTCTCGTGGTAGCAAGCGCGACTGCTGAGAGCACCTTTCGTAACACACTCATCATCTGCCTAGCCTTTTCCCAACCATGTTAGGGTCGACTTCCAGTCTAACTGGATGCAGCTGAATACCAGTATTTTACATGGAGCTTTGTGTAAATTATTCCATCACCACTGCGCGAAGGAAAACATCGTGAGGAAACCGGCATGTCCTAGAACCAAAAATTCGAAGATATTGTGACATCTACCAACCCGCACTGGGCCCGCGTGGTGGATTTACGGCCCACTCCCTCTCATTGAGAGGAGGCCTGTGTCCCAGCAGTGGGAACGTTATAAGGCTGATTATGTACGTTACATGGAGCTACTGCCTATCTGACCTCCACAACCCAGTTACTGGGTAATACGATACCTCTTGGTAAGACTGGTTCTCAGACTTTCGGGCTTCTGACTAGGACTACCCGTAACGACTGTCAAAGATCCACGAATGACAGCCGCGACCAACGGCTTAACGTGCTTTCCGAGGCACGGAGAGGTCTTGGTATGTAAAGATTGTCACCCATCCACGGAGCAAACGCGGCAAGCGTAGCTTAACCTGATCGATCGACCTGTGCGGCTGTTATTATTTAGCCACGGACCCCACAACAAAATGAAACTAACCTACTAACTACTAACCTTGTAAAAGGTAAAGCTACGGTCAGTTCGTGGATCGATGACCTCTCCATCTGGTCTGGTCCGATCATTTACTACTTCGCGTTAGAATCCAATATGCCCAGAATATTGTACGTTCCTACATTTCTGACACGTATCTAGCACTAGCTTCTGCCCGCGAAATTTCACCCTCCCCCCATTCACCCTCTTAGGGGTGGAATTTCGAAAAACCCTTTCTTATACCTACTATTCACAAAGAACTGCACAACTTACAAATTTCATGTCTCTAGAACCAGCGGTTTAGGCTGTGCGTTGATAAATCAGTTAGTCAGGACTTGGAATTTTTTAGATATGTTATTATTATTTATTTATTTATTAAACATACACACACTATCATTACAGGATGACCCCAATACGATAGTGGTTTGCAGACACACACCAAATAAAATTAAAATTAACTTACGGCTAATACATAAAAATCTAAACTTTAAAATACAAAACTATTTTTTAATGCTATAAAAACTTAACCTAAAATATAATAAAATTAGACAACACAGGATATTAATATTTAAATATAACTAACAAAATTCAACAAAACTCTTGCGAATTCACTCAAATTACACGAAAATATGTCAATTCTCTCATGGACTTCATTTAATACACATATTGTGCGGATGAGGGGTGTTTTTGACAGCAGGTTGGTTTTGGCAGCAGGCACGGCCAGTAGTTACGGCCAAAGTAATAAATCCTGATATTAATATACATATATTATCTACCCATTATTTATAATGTCGACTCAATTTAGATGAAGTGATAATTGACACAGAATTAATCACATTAGCGAAGCGGGGGCTACGTCGACATAGGATGCTAGAGCGAACGAAGAGCACCCCGGAGGTTCGGTTTGGTTAGGTTAATTTAAACCCTTTACACAGAAATAGGAGCCCCGCGAAGCGGAGCTACGTCGACATAGGATGCTAGAGCGAGCGAAGTGCATCCCGAGGTTCGGTTGGGTTAGGTTACTTTAAATATAATGACCAGTCATTATGTACGAGTATAATAGCTATTTAATCACTATGACTGTAACATTCATAGTTTGAAACATCAGAGCTTGTGGCTAATTTGACAACCAGTTTTACCAATGGGTATCGTGTTACCCAGTAACTGGGTTGTGGAGGTCAGATAAGCAGTCGCTACACGTAAAATACTGGTATTCAACTGCATCCGGTTAGACTTGACGCTGACCCCAACATTCTAGAGAACGGCAGGCACATTGATTGCCAAGAACCATTATGTATTTAATTATAGGAACTAGCCTTAGGTGATTATAATACGACAACTATTACAAAAATAAATGATTGATATTCGCGAACACTGCTCAGAATAACCTTCTAACTAAACAACACTCATTTTACTTCGTGATGTGATCGCCCTTGGCAACATCTCCGTGCCCTGTAAATTGGCAAAAAGTTACATAAATATAGGTTCTTTTTATGAACAATCATTGCAAACAAAATGCTTGATAGGCAAAAAAAATCTACACATAAGGGGAAGGCATGCGCGTACGTGTTCCACGCGCGCCTCAAAGAGATGTCAGCATCGAGGAGGGGCCCCATAGGGCCGTAGCCTGCCGGGTCAGCGAGATTGCCCGGAACATAAAGGACTAAGGAAGGAACACGGGTGGGTTTTAGTCAGGAGTCTGACACTCCCTTCCGCTCCACCCAGAGCGGGAGGGGTCATTTGATGATTTCCCATAAGCAAAAAAAGGAAGGCATTGAGGACTAGACGGAGACGTTTTAGTTTTTTTATTGACGTATTGCTAAATGGGCCTGCTCTTGACCTCGATCACGCCTGATGGAAAGCGATGGATGAGGACTATGATGGAACGAGCGTGCCCAGAAGATGTATGTCACTCTTGCTTTGAAGGCAGACGGGTTACATGTGAAAAGGAATTCAGACACTGGCAGAGAGTTCCACACTTTGGCTGTGCGCATAATAAATGTGTAGGAGAAGCGCTGAGTACGACTGGTCGGGATACCAACCAAGTGTGGAAGTGTGGTGGTGGCGTCGGGAGCCGCGTGACGACTCCCAGCCACCGTAGGTGCAGGCCTGCGGGCGGGGAGTAATGGGTAGCTCACCGTCCGATCAGGACCAGGCCCGTGCCGGGGGGCGCGTACGTGTTCCACGCGCGCCTCAAAGAGATGTCAGCATCGAGGAGGGGCCCCCTTAGGGCCGAAGCCTGCCGGGTCAGCGGGATTCTCCGAAAGGGTTACCGCTGGCCCGGAACATAAAGGGCTACGGAAGGAAGGAAGGAACACGGGTGGGTTTGATGATTACCATACGCAAAAGAAAAAAAAAGGTAGTTATATTGAAAAGGGAAACTAAACCGCTAAATGCTTTGCATAAATTATTTGTTTTTCAATTTGTCGGATTAATCTTCTCACAAAGCTCGTGCAGACACGCTAAAAGACAATTAAATTAATAAATTCCGCTCTTTTTGTCTCTCTCCCCGAACAGAGACGTAACTAACAAGCGTGTAATCGTTCCGGTGGTTGTACCACTTAAATACACTTACAGCCTTCTGCGGGACGGACGTCCGCATGACTAAGGATGTATTGTCTTTTTTATAAGAAAAGGGGGTATTGTGTTAACTATTAAGTTTATCGTATCAAATCCCATTGGTGAAGGATTTTTCAAATATTTTTTTGTCTGTACTAAAATCAATCCAATCCAAATCCAATCCCAATCTCTTTGATTATACCTATGTGGTGCAGCGAAAAAAAGAAAAACACGGTGTCTTCGCCACATTATGATTCATAATGTAATCCTTTTATAATTCTGCCAAAGTGGCCTTTTTAGGCCCCCAGATGTATGAACGTAAACGAAGCAAAAGGAGTAAGTGAGGAGGTGGCGTTCTGCAGTTTCTGCCTACCCCTTTGAAAAGAAAAGCGTGAGTTTATGTATGTATGTACAGCTTTAGACCTTGGACTGCCTCGTATATTTATAGCTTTAGAAGGAATAAAAACACGATCATGGCGAGCTCATCATCATCTGCCTAGCCCTTTCCCAAGTACATATTGTTGAGGTCGGATTTCAGTTTAACCGGATGCAGCTGAATACCAATAATTTACATGGAGCGGCTGTCTGTCTGATCTCCACAACTTAACATGGCGAGTTATGGGCTTATTAAATAAATCAAATTGTTCCAAAACTATGAAAATTTGGACTGGAGTCTATGAACTGGAGTGCATGGCAATATAAAGTCATACTTAAATGACAGGCAATAAAACTATCCCATAAAAAATAAAACTAACTGAGGACCTGAGCCAAGGGAGGTTTATTATATCAGGGGATGCTCCAGGGAAGAATACTCGGTCCGTGATTATTCTACATCAATTCCATGTTTGGTAGATGGTTATAATTTTTTTGCTTTAGTTTGATTGGACCCGGATACATAATAAACAATACAGTATTCACATACCGACAAAAAAAATGTAACTCTTAAATAAACTTCTTGGAAGAATGTGTATAAACACATTCTTCCAAGAAGTTTATTGTAATGGGTTTTCAAAGTTAAAAGGTACTTGAGTAAAAACTAAGTGATGTACAGTCAACATCAATTGCTGTACATAAAGCAGTTTGTTAATAAATATATTATCAAAATGACTATTGTTACTCTCATTTATTTTTTAAATATCGCAGCATTATGCTGAGATAGGAGCCTTTTTGGCATCACACAGGTCTTTTTTTGGAATATTTATTTATTTTTGGTGGTTTTTACTGTAACTTTGTTAGTTCTAAATGCTCCTTTATGACTATTTGTATTTCCTGTGTCCCAAATAAAATATTTATTATTTCTTTCTTTCACTTAACGTAACACCATGCTTTGTTTTCCCGAAGAGTGGAGCAGAAGTGTACATATACTAGGTACAGTCACCAGCATAAGTATGTATACACTTGGTTTTATTCAAAGACGATTTTCTCCTTTAGTTTTGAATGAAATTTTATGTTATTTTATTACGAACAAACTATTTTCGAACCCATAGGTTTGTGTAAAGTGTCGTATATCGTATTTCATCGTTGCATTCGTTATTTTAGTTCGTTAGTAGTTTCGTTAGTTGAGATACGATACGTAATCATACATACTTATGCTCGTGACTGTACCTGTATGGGTATTTCTCTTTGCGGTTTATACGGATCATCTTTTGACGTCAGAGTTTGATAACTATTGTTCTAAGAATCTTTATTATCAGAATTGATCTTTATTAATAAAAAAATGGTGTTGCGATCACGACGTTAAAAATGTTTGGTCATGAATTAACAATCTTTCAAGTTTTTATATAATTTAAAATTAAGTTGATTATGTAAAAAAATCATAATGATTGTATGTTATTATGCTACCATACTAATATATATTATTATGATATATATTAGTATGGTTACATTATTATGATATAATTTAGTATGGTTTTTATTGTAAAAAGAAAGTTTTTAGAGGTATCTTCATGATTTTTTTTCTATCGTATCAAATTAGTTGTATTATGCTTTCAACACAGTATCTACCGCCAATATCCTGAAGAATATCATATATTTTTCTGATTTTGTTTACTGTAGTCGATCATATACTTTATTGTTTCTAAAACTTGCGTTTTTTGTGTTTAGGTCCTGTAAGCCCTATAAACTATTGTACCCGGCTGTCATTTGTAGGTCTTTGACAGTTGTTACGGGTATCGTGTTGTCCTGTAACTGGGTTGTGGAGGTCAGATAGGCAGTCGCTCCATGTAAAATACTGGTATTCAGCTGTATCCGGTTAGACTGGAAGCCGACCTCAACATATTATTATTATTAATTAAAACGCAACAACAACATAACAACAACAACAACAACAAACAACAACAACAACAGGTTCCGAAGGACGTGTTTATTTTTTTTCGCGCACTGGGTTTTTAATGCACCGTTTAGCGCCGAGAATTGGAAATACAACAGTGTGTTTTTTGACGCGCTGGGATGCACTTTGTAGGATTCTCAACGCTCTCGGCTAACACCGAGAGTTGAAAATCCAACAGTGTGTTTTTCGATGCGCTGGCGTGCGCTCTGTTAGATTCTGAACGCTCGGCTGAACACCGTGAGTTGAAAATCCATCGCATTTTGCCGCGCACTGGATTTTCTACTCGCGATTTCTCGGAATCATTGATACGACGACGAAGAAAAATGCAGAAAAAAACGTATACAAGAAGAGGTATTCCTATGTACATAAGTATTTAACAATTATCCTTATACCATCATTAAAAACTCAGGCTCCCGTAAGTCGCATAACATACATAGAAAAAAACGCTCCTCAACAATAAAATTAGGTACATGCTATAAAAACTGGTTAATTAAAAAACAAGATGTCTTCATAAATGTTTATAAAATTAGTTACATTGCATTTGACGTCTGCAATTTCCGCAGGGTTAGGAAAAGGTGAACCTATAGGACACCCAGATTTTGCAACTTATCTTCTAACAAGCTATGTTGTCCCTAGAACTATTCAGGGACGTGAGGTGCGCGCACGACTGTTTTTGCCGTCACTCCTAGTCGTACGAATGCAGGCTTGCACCTCTACGTCGCCTTACAGACAATTTCAATAAATTTTTTTTTGGAACTTTGATCTATATTTGCTTTATCAAAACTTTGCTTGACACAATAAAAAAATTATGTGAATAATATTGTATAATTCCTTGGTAGCTGTAATTTATATGTACCTTATTATGTGTACTTATCTATTCTGTCCGACTTTAACTTTATCAACATTGTCTTTGTATTTTTGTGTATCTGTGGAGAACGTTGTTGTGGTTGCACATTTGTATAACTCCTTAAGTTCTATTTACTTGTAATATATAATGTGTAATTGTTTGTTCTTCACAGGATACAAGACGCAGCCCTTTATCGACCTCCGGTCTCCGGAGAGGAGTAGTAGCAGCATCTACACCGCCACATACGAATTACGCATCACACTGACGTCACGCAAAATCCTGTATCGCGCAAGCAGAGTTTACCGCGCAACTAGCATATATGTCGCAGCCAACTGGTTTAATTAGCCGTTTAGTTAACCGCCTAGCCTTTTAACTGAACGGCGCCCATTAGACTAATGGCCTGAATGATATTCAATGTTATAGTTTAGGTTGGAATTGTAACCATCACGCGCAAGCCGAATTGGTCGCAGTAACTAAGCCAGGGCACCCCGACCAAATAGGTTAGGTAAAGTTAGAACTGTGATCAACCGCGTGCGAGCTGAGAGAGCGAAGCGAGGCGAGCACTACTTCTAAAGGCTAAGTTGAGTGCGACATATACAACGAATCGAATCGTATCGATGCCGATGCCAAAACCTCATGTTCAGCAGTAGCGCACGCGGCTACTAGAAAAATGAGGCCACAATTCAAATAAATATAACATAACGTCAGCAGCCTATAATGTTCCCACTGCTGGGACACAGGTCTCCTCTCTTTGAGAGGGAGTGGGCTGTTGTTATCCACCACGCGGGCCCAGTGCGGGTTTGTAGATGTCACATGTCTTCGAATTTTGGTTCTAGGACATGCCGGTTTCCTCACGTTAATTTCCTTCACCGTTTTGAGAGATGTGGTAATGGAATAATTTACAAGGGGCGAGCCTATTGTCATCAACCGGGCACAAATCCAGAATTCGGGTTGCTAATAAGAAATTCCTAATGGAAAAATCCAATAATACTCTGCCAGAAATTGATGGGTTTAATTTCTGGCTTCATTCTCAGCAGTCATGGTATTTCGCACTGCAATGAAATGATGCTTATTTTTGTAAGTAGGTAGGTACATCTTATAATATGACACTTTTAGGCGTTTCGTCAATATTATAAAACTAGATGACGCTGACATTTCCTAGCTGTCTGATCCTTGAGAAGAAACGCAAACAAACTCAAAACTCAAAGCATTTTTTTCAATTAAACCAATTACAGGCACTTTTGAATTGTCAAGGGGTCGGTCAGTCAGAAAGATGAAGCTAGTTGCCCATTCCAAAGCGTATGTACCTATGGAGAAGAACGGGCAAGAAACTCTATGGACACTCTTTTAAATCAAAATAATATGGTTACAAAGTCTTGTTTACATCATTCATGTTAAAAATTATGCATGTGAGAACTCAGGGGTAGGCCCCATGAGTTCTCACATGCATAATTTTTACAAGGCCACTTTGGCAGAATCAAAACAAGATTACATATACATATGGCGGAGATGTGTTTTTCTTTTTTTCGTTGCACTACGTAGGTATAATCAAAGAGATTTGGATTGGATTGATAAGTATTTAAGCACAGACAAAAAATATAACTGAAAAATCCTTCACCAATGGAATTTGACACGATTAACTTAACAGTTAACTGTCCATTATGATTCATAATGTTATCCTTTTATGATTCTGCCAAAGTGGCCTTTTTAGGCCTCAGAGCATGGTCTCTTTTAAAGTCCAAACTTTATTTATTTATTTAACCATTTATGTACACACATATAAACAGACAAGTAAAACAGAACAGAAAAATAGGTAAAACAGCTGTTCTCTACATTTTGACGAGCTATACGAACATAAATGTAGGGAACAGGTGATTTTTTTTTCGCGATTTCAGGTTTGTTCCCATAGTAAAAGTTGTTCATAATGATGAGTAAAATCACGTGTTTAAGTATCGGTCACTAATTACCAGTCACCCTATGTAAGTCAATGGAAAGCAGCCATTGACTTATTAAAGCATCACATGAAGTAATGTTTTGCTCCGCTGGTGTAATAGCTGTATGGCCGGCGTACCAGTAGTAGGAGGATAATTAAATAAATACGAGATAAATAAATAAATACGAAGAGAATCAGTATGTTGGGGGCAACAGACTGATTCTCTTCAAGATTTAATGATAGTTCATGTCCCTAATTGCGCAGATTAGTTTGACGACTGCAGAATTACACCTAAAATCAATCACGACCATTCAATCTGTAAGTAATTATATTTTTTCCATTTTAAGATTATCTCACTAGGTAAATACAAAAGCATTTACTATATAATTGACACAATCTGCGCACTGTGCTTCTGATAATGGGGATAAATAATTCATCTTTATAATAGGTCGGTTTAGCTATAATTAACTCATTTTTTAATGCATTTATGAAAATATTCACTTACTGACTTGTTTTTAATTGCCTGATTGATGAGAGCTGGCAGTGGTGGACCAGTGAGCAGTGGCGTAAGTATAAGGTGGTATTGGGGCAAAATGCCACGGGCCCCAAGCCAGAGGGGGCCCCCGGCCCGAGGGCCACGAGCACAGCAGGATCCTAACATAAGTTTATAAATGCTACCTTTTTTTGAATGATAAATGATTTATTTTCTGTAAGTAACACAACAAACACAACACACAAACACTTTTACACGTCAATTATATATTTTTTAAACTAGATAAGGTCGGCGTTTCCTATCCGACTATTCTGAGAAGAAAGGCCGAAACAAACTCAGAGGTCAGTCTCTTTTAAAGTCTTGACAACAAAATCTTGGTCAGATCGTGTGAAGACCATGTAGATTGGTGTCTGAAATGGTCTTTTGAGGAAAGAACCACACAGATTGAGCGGACCTGTCCAATCAGTGCACGCATTTGTCAAAAATCGTGCAGCTCAACTCAGAACTTGAGGAGCTCAACGATTCGACGAACAATACCAAAGAAAGGACATTTGGGTAGGCCGCGTAAATTACTCAAACTGCCAGATCATGATTAAAACTAAAAATGTGCAACAAAGGACATCATTCAGGTTTCGAACATTTTGTACCTTTTTCCCATTGTTTGTCTAATTTTTTGGACAAGACCTCATGCTCAGCAGTAGCGCTTGTGACCACTAGACCAATGAAGCAGTCAGGTGTTAAATGTTGTAGAGGAAAATATGAAATCTACGCGGAAGAAGTCGCTAACAAGTTTTAGCAAAAAAAACAATAACGTTGGTTGAGCATCTTTACATTGAGGGAGGGGGGCCCCATCCCTTGAATTTACCACGGGCCCCAAACGGTTTAGTTACGCCACTGCCAGTGCCAGCAGACACAGGTGCATTTTCGGTTCCCTCACTCTCATAGTCTGACGCAGAGAGGTAGAGAGATCAGGCGCAGGACCAACAGCAACACGTATACACTAAGGCACGGGGGTAACACACCGTCAACTTCCAAACTCCGGGCTGTTACTAAGAAATTCCCGATGGAAAAAACCCAATAACACTTTTGTGTCTGACCAGGGAATTGAACCCAGGACCCCAGCAGACGCGCTTGAACAGGGGTTAAGCCGTTGGTCCTGCGCCTGATCTCTCTCCGGTCGTGTCGGATTGCCGTCCCATCGGAATATGAGAGTGAGGGTAGAGAGAGTCCGGGTCAGCAGGATTGTCCGAAAGGGTTACCGCTGGTCCGGAACATAAAGGGCTAAGGAAGGAACACACAGGGTGGGTTTTAGTCAGTAAGAATCTGACACTCCCTTCCGCTCCACCCAGAGCGGGAGGGGTCATTGGATGATGTCCCATCCTCAAAAAGAAAAAAAAAGGTAGAGAGACTGCACCTGTGTCTGCGCGGGAGTTATTATAGTGCACAAGTATGTGCGCTACTTGTGCAATATAATATCTCCCGCGCCGAAGGCTCCGCTATGATTGGCCGCCGTGTCTGAAATACGGTCTGGAGGACAGGAGATATAAGTACTAGCTTCTGCCCGCAACTTCGTCCGCGTGAAATTTCACCCTCCCCCCATTCGCCCTCTTAGGGGTGGAATTTCGAAAAACCATTTCTTAGAGGATACCTACTCTTCACAAAGAACACACCCTCCAAATTTCATGTCTCTAGGACCAGCGGTTTAGGCTGTGCGTTGATATATCAGTCAGTCAGGACTTGTACATTTAGTATTTTATCTATGGTCAGGACTTTTTTAATCCATACTAATATTATAAATTCGAAAGTAATTCTTTCTGTCTATAAGTTAACTTTTCACGCCTAAACCACTGAACGGATTTCGATAAAATTTGGCAGAGAGATAGATTGTATTCCGGGGAAGGACATAGGATAGTTTTATCCCGACATTCCCACGGGATCGATACATAAGCGGGTAAAACCGCGGGGCGCTGCTAGTTTTATATTATATTTAGATTGGAGATCTTATTTTACATCTACCTTAAAATACTGGTAGCAATTATTTTACTTTTTAAGATCCGCAACACGAAAAAATAAATTGATATGAACCGTTAACAACCAATTACGTCAATATAATCGAAAGGAGTCGACTTATCAAGGTGATTCCTAAAAATAATTGTACTACAATCATTTTCGTACATATCCGCATTCAGCACTTAACTTAACGTATTCATATGTAACAACTTTAATTTAAAAGCTGTGGGTTTTAAAGTGGTGTCATTTTTTATCAGAAATTTACATTTTGTAACCCTTTTAGAAAAAAAACAACACCCTGTAGTTTTAGGGCATGAACATTATGATGATGACTTATTAGACCCATACCCCCCCCCCCCCTATTACCTACTGATAAAAATCCTGACAAGAAATAATGGCATAAGTACTTTTTTTTTCGTTTAGCCTATGTTGTCCCACTATTGGGCAAAGGCAGTTTCATACACAAAATTTTAAAAATATATTTTGTGTTCCCCGGTTATTAAACAGTTTCATAGCTCATTCGAGATCAAATTGGTTTTTATTACCTCGTACTAGGTGCGAAAAGTATTCTCCTCGGGCATAAAAGTGGGCCAGCTTGAATCGGGAGTCTACTCCGAAGCGAATGTTCGGTCATTTTTTGATTCGAATATTGTTGTCCTAATACGAATTTAAAAAAAAAAAGGTAAAACAAAGGGCTAAGGGTTCTAAAAAGGTTCGGATTGGCACAGTTTGGTCGGGACCAATAGTCAATATAGGAAATTAATGGTAGTAGAAAATGACCGAACATTCGGCCGATACAGTGGTTAACCGCTTCGGAGTAGACCCCCAGGTCCCTTGCTTCGCTCAGGAGTATACTCAAAGATCCCTCGCTGTGTTCGAGGGCCTAGAATCCTTCGTTACGATCAGGATTCAATACAGCACCCGTGACTTCAGACACTGTTTTATCCCCTTAGTGAATAATCTACTAGGTATTTTCTTTCAATAAATATTTTTAGGGTTCCGTACCTCAAAAGGAAAAACGGAACCCTTATAAGATCACTTCGTTGTCCGTCTGTCCGTCGGTCAAGACCCTTTTTCTCAGGAACGCGTGGAGTTATCAAATTGAAATTAATATCAAATACTCAGGGCTGCAATCCCTTGAAGCAGTGACAAATCAAAAGATACGGGCCCTTATGTTCCGGAACTTCCCGTTGACCTAGAATCATGAGTTTGGCAAGAAGCAATGTCATGTAGCATAAGTAAAGGAAAAAAACCGAAAACCGTAAATTTGTAGAAACATTACATTATCCGTGCTTCGTTGGTCCCGGCTGTCATTCGTGGATCTTTGACAGTCGTTACGGGTTGTCAGAAGCCCGAAAATCTGACAACCAGTCTTACCAAGGGGTATCGTATTACCCAGTAACTGGGTTGTGAAGGTCAGATAGGCAGTCGCTCCATGTAAAATACTGGTGTTCAGCTGCATCCGGTTAGACTGGAAGCCGACCCCAACATAGTTGGGAAAAGGCTAGGCAGATGATGATTACAAAAAAAAATCCCGTAATAAACTATTTACATACCTACAAATTTGTATGAAACCCTTCGTGCGCGAGTGCTACTCGCACTTGACTGGTTTTTTTAAGAATCTTGATAAAATACGCAAACAACATCTTTTATTATTATTTGTTTATTTATAGGTACTTGAGCATTTTGAAAGCCTCATTTTTGGGCATAAAGTCATAATTTATATTTGACTGCCATCAATTTTTATTTCATTGTTACATGATTATATCCGAACCATATCCGAACATTATTATCTACATCATTTTATTAACAGATATTATCGTTTCTTAATAAACTATTGAACGGTCATTCTCTTTTTGCGGTCGCGTTTTTATATTCATGTACTTTTTTTTTAATTTTATGATATATGCATTCTTATCGCGTCAAGGTAATTTAAAGTAACACTAGTGCAGCGGGATTGTCCGAAAGGGTTACCGCTGGCCCGGAACATAAAGGGCTAAGGAAGGAACACGGGTGGGTTTTAGTCAGTAAGAGTCTGACACTCCCTTCCGCTCCACCCAGAGCGGGAGGGGTCATTTGATGATTTCCCATCCGCAAAAAAAAAAAAAAAAAAAGTAACACTAGTGCGCGTGAGGTCCTGGGTTCGTTTCCCGGCTTTGGCAAAGGTATAGGGGTTTTCTTTTAGGAGAGTCTTAGTAGTAGACACGCACCCCGTTTTAATCAGTCTTCCTAGCCTTTTTTCAAACTATGTTGGTGTCGGCATCCAGTCTAAACGGAAGCCTCAGAAATCCAGTTAAAACACTGGATTTCAGAGGCTTCCGGTTCCGTTTTTCATGGAGGAACAGCCTATCTGACCTCCACAACCCAGTTACTAAGTCACACGGTACCCCTAGGTAAGACTCAGTGCCGGATTAAGATTATGAGAAGATATTTGATGCCCTAAGCAATCCACGCCGGTAGTCCCTCCTATCCACTAGTCGCCTCGTATTTTTCCAAAACATCGACGAGCGATTTGTAAAGATTGGCGCACATCTCTAGCTAGAGTGACTTTTGGGTCTTGTAATATCTTGCTGATAAACAGCCTTGCCATTAATGTGCTAGCAAATACTGTTTCGGTGCTGTTTCTGCCTTATGGTGCCCCCCGAGACGTGGTGCCCTAAACAAATGCTTAATTTGCATAGACGCTAATCCGGCTCTGGTAAGACTCATTGGTGCCAATTCCCTTGTTCACAAACTAAACTAAATTTAAGTTCAGTGCATCTTTTTCTTTCTATTTCATTAAGAAAAGGACAGAAGATATATTTTACTTTAGTCCTGTCAAATTAATCAGCGCCTGACACTACTCCATACAAGTTTAGACGTGATTAAGAACTTGCCTACTAAAATTACGTCAATTTATGACCCATGAATATGAACAACTTTCACTATGAGACCAACTCTGAAATCACGAAAAAAAATCTGCTGTTTCATACATTTTGGTCAAGTACGTATTGAACTTTTGTATTAAACAGCTGTTTTTTTTTGATGCAATGGTCTAAAAAGTTGCATATAAGAATATTTTCGAAAAATAGTGTTACAGCCAAATTAAACCGATATAAAATTTTCCATAGAAACAGAGATTTCCAGTTATCTTTTTTTAAATAAGACATTTCGAAAATGTTCTCTACTAACTTTTTAGGCCTTTGTATCCTGCTTATGCGTATGAAGTTTCATTAAAATCGGTTCATGCATTTCGAAAAACAAGGGCTTCAAAGTTTGTATGAAATGCCGTACGGCGTAAACGCTCTTAAACGGTATTAGGCATATCTACAGAACATCTAGATCAGCGTGGAGATATCTAAATAGCTATACGTTATACTACGGAAATCCTTAATATTATAATTAAGTACTTATAAACATTATTTTTTACTTAAGAATTAACTTGTTATTGTTGGTCGCCCTTCGTGGTAACCTATTTGCATTACCAAAACGTTTTTTGCAATCATTATTTAGATAAGAACAGTAATGTATTTATTGTTTACATGGTGGCTTTACTCAGCGGATCGAGCAGTGGTGGCTCAGTGGTAACGACCCCGACTTACGAGTTGTAGGTCGAGGGTTCAAACTCAGACAGGCGCTTTACTTTGTGTAAATAATTTCATCACCACTACTCTCAAAACGGTGAAGGAAAACATCGTGAGGAAACCGGCATGTCCTAGACACGAAAATTCGACATGTAACATCTACCAAGCCACACTGGGCTCGCGTGGTGGATTATAGCCCACTCCCTCTCGAAGAGAGGAGGCCTGTGTCCCAGTAGTGGGAACTTATAAGTAACCTGATTATACTGTTAATTATTTAAACATAATTCAAATCAATATTAAACTATGAACATTATTCACGTTTATGACAGCACAACTGCGTTCTAAATCTTTGAATATACGGAGCATGACCAATACGCAGTAGGTACAGTCAGCCTCAAAACCACGAAGGTTGAGTAGATCGTGGAGTACATGCGTGTGAAGACCAACTGGACTTTGAGGGTCGAGAAGTTGGAGTCGCGTCACAACACGAACTTCAAGTCGTTCGTGGTCCGTGTTCCGACACAGCATCTCGAGAAGTTCCTCAAGGAAGAGTTCTGGCCGAAGGGTGTTGTGTACCGCCGGTTTTCTGGCCGGCTACATGACACCAGTCAGCGAAATACGACGCAGACACTTCGTGTGCGTTAGTTTTTAGTGTAATTATAATGTTGTATGTATTTATTTACAGTATTTTTAAGATAAATTATTATTGTATTGTATTGTATGTGTTTTTATCGGCCTTGATAAATAAATAAATGAAAGATGGATAAATTGACAAGAATTCATTTGATTGTATACAATTTTGTGATTTGTCTACAAACGGTTCCTTATTACTGTATCTTTGTGTAGCTACAATTAAGTACCCAATTGAAGCGACTGCGTATCTGTCCTTCACAACCCAGTAACTATGTAGTTAATAGGATTATACCCCTTGGTAAGACTGGCTGTCAGACTTTCGGGCTTCTGACTACCCGTAACGACTGTCAAAGATCTACAAATAACAGCAAGAGCAAAGATTGTAGACAATAAAATAAATTCTTTAACATAAACATCTTTTTGAGGCTGGCTGTCCGATACGATACGTTAATTTCATAATTTTTTTTTATCTGTGGTAATTTTTTATCTGTGGTTATTTTAGAAATAATTATTCATACGGCTACTTTAAAAACCGTCCACACTACATTGATTTTAACAAGTACTGCATAAATTATAAATTACACAACAATTTATATTTACACTGCTACTCGACGGCCTCGTCGGTTTAGTGGTTGCAGGCGATACAGCATGAGATCCTCGAGTTCGATTCCTGGGTCGAGCAAATTGTTAATGAGTTTTTAGTTATCATAAATAATTACTCCGTTCTAATAAACGTATTATATCAGATGAACACACCGATTTGTCTCTTTCAGTCGTGAGTAATTTGACTTTCGAAAGAAGAAGACAAAGCGTTGTGTAACTATACAGACGCTATACAACGTTTATTAGTAAGGGGCTTAGTAAGTCTAAGTATATTAATTAATATACTCTGGAATTTCTCAGTAACAGCCCGGAGCCAGGATTTGTGTCCGATAGATGGGTAATAGGCTCGCCCCCTATTACATGGGATTTTTTTTTTAAACTTGGATCTCATGCATTCTGCACTACCATCATCTGCCTAGCCTTTTCCCAACTATGTTGAGGTCGGCTTCCAGTCTAAACGAACGGATACAGCTGAATACCGGTATTTTACATGGAGCGACTGCCTATTTGACCAACCCAGTTAATGGGTATAATACGATACCCCTTGGTAAGACTGGTTGTCAGACTTTCGGGCTTCTGACTACTCGTAACGACTGTCAAAGATCCACGAATGACAGCCGGGACTAACGGCTTAACGTGCTTTCCGAGGCACGGAGGGGTCACGGTACGTAAAGATGGTCACCCATCCACAGACCAACCGCGGCAAGCGTAGCTTAACCCGATCGATCGACCTGTGCGGCTGTTATTATTTAGCCACGGCAACATGACTGGCAAAATGTAAGTGTTCTATAGGGTGCACCTCTCCCTTATCTTTTAGGGAATGCAGGCTCGATGTTTTATTTTAATACCTACTTAAATTAAAATATAGATACTTTTTGAAGCATAGATTAATTAGGGCCGTGGCTAAATAATAACAGTCGCACAGGTCGAACGATCAGGTAAAGCTACGCTTGCCGCGGTTGGTCTGTGGATGGGTGACCATCTTTACATACCGTGACCCCTCCGTGCCTCAGAAAACACGTTAAGCCGTTGGTCCCGGCTGTCATTCGTAGATCTTTGACAGTCGTTACGGGTAGTCAGAAGCCCGAAAGTCTTACCAAGGGGTATCGTATTACCCAGTAACTGGGTTGTGGAGGTCAGGTAGTCAGTCGCTCCATGTAAAATACTGGTATTCAGCCGCATCCGGTTAGACTGGAAGGAAAAGACTAGGCAGATGAGATTAATTAGTTAATGGCTCATTAGCTTACAACAACCTTCACAGTTTGATTAGTAGTTTAGTTTAGTTTTAGTCTTCTGGGCACGTTTCCGGATGACAGCGATGCGGACGAGTACTTCGCCGCATAAGTGTCCTTTGTTTTTAGAGTTCCGTACCCAAAGGGTAAAAACGGAACCCTATTACTAAGACTTCGCTGTCCGTCCGTCTGTCTGTCACCAGGCTGTATCTCAAGAACCGCGATAGCTAGACAGTTGAAATTTTCACAAATTATGTATTTCTGTTGCTGCTATAACAACAAATACTAAAAACAAAATAAAATAAATATTTAAGGGGGGCTCCCATACAACAAACGTGTTTTTTTCTGCGTTTTTGCCTTGTGGTACGGAACCCTTCGGGTGCGAGTCCGACTCGCACTTGGCCAGTTTTTTTGTATTTATTTGTATAGTAAGTTAGTTAGTCTTTTAATTTAGTATCTAGTGTAAATAGTTTGTATTTGTTTAATATGTACCTATAAGTACATAAATAAAATATTTTTTAACTAACTAAATTAAATGCATGTGTCTTTATCGAGATTGATTCGCATTTCAGTTCCAGTGAATACAGATAGTGAGTATCTTTATAGTCAATGGTTCATTAACCAGCATTAACGTTTAGCTAATGGTTCATTAACTTTTAATAAATATCTGCTTGTCGATCATGTGTTTTAGTTTACAGATGAAGATTTGTATTCAGTTCCCAATGATAAGTAGTAGCTTTACTTTTCAAAAATTTACATAATTTATGCTAATACCTATTTACCTGGCCTATTTCTTGGCCAAAGAATTAGCATTGCCATACAACGTGGCAATGCTGCCAGCCTTTTGGGCACTGTTCCTGTTGACAGCGATGCGGACGAATTTTTTGATGCCCCTATGATCATTTTGCTAAATTTTTTTCATATAAATGTACATATTATTATTTTAAGTAGTAGCTTGCTTATTTAATTTTACTAACTAACTGAACTGAACTGGCCTCCCACAAGGTGGACCGACGACCTTGTGAAGGCCGCAGGAACCCGTTGGATGTGACCAAAGTGGAGGTGCTTGGGGGAGGCCTATGTCCAGCAGTGGACGTCTTTCGGCTGAAATGATGATGATTAACTAACTGAAACCTACTGAATAGTCGACCTATTTCTATAGCTTGTATTAGAAATGTGTTGACTTATTTAAGGGTTGGAAGGCCCCTCACAAGGTGGACCGGTGACCATTTGAAGGCCGCAGGAATCCGCTGTATGTGAAAATCAAATCACGGAACCCGTTGAAGTGCCGATGCTTGGGGGAGGCCTATGGCCAGCAGTGGACGTCTTTTGACTGAAATGATGATGATGGTTTAAGGATTTGGTACAGACGATCAAACTAAATACCTCTCTCCATGGGACCAATAAAAATTGGGGCAGAAGAATTCAGCTGGGCTGGGCAGCGTTGGAGAAGCTTTGTCGTGTCTTCTCGTCGCATATTCCACAGAGCCCAAAGACTAAGGTCTTCAATCAGTGCGTCCTGCCAGTTGATGACTTACGGAGCCGAAACGTGGACACTCACGGTACGGCGGGACCATAAATTCAAGGTCGCTCAGTGATCTATGGAACGGCCTATGCTTGGAGTCTCTCTGAGGGATCGAATCCGTAACGAGGTGATCCTGCAGAGAACCAAAGTTGTCGACATAGCTCACAGAATAAGCAAGCTGACGAGCCGGCCATATTAGCCCTAGAACCGATGACCTTTGGGGTAGACGTGTTCTTGAGTGGAGACCGCGAATCGGTAAACGTAAGGTGGGACGCCCTCAGACTAGGTGGAGCGACGATCTTCGCAAGATGGCTGGTAGCGGCTGGATGAGAGTTGCCGAAAATCGAGTTGAATGTCGTGCAATAGGAGAGGCCTATGTCCAGCAGTGGACTGCTATAAGCTGACGATGAGATCAACATCGTAATCGCGAAAATCAGCCATTCCACACATTTGGGTTAAGTACATAACATAACATAATCAGCCTATAATGTTCCCACTGCTGGGACACAGGCCTCCTCTCAATGAGAGGGAGTGGGCCGTAATCCACCACGCGGGCCCAGTGCGGGTTGGCAGATGTCACATGTCTTTGAATTTTTGGTTCTAGGACATGCCGGTTTCCTCACGATGTTTTCCTTCACCGTTTTTGAGAGCAGTGGTGATGAAATAATTTACACAAAGTAAAGCGCCTGTCTGGGTTCGAACCTACGACCTACAACTCGTAAGTCGCGGCCGTTACCACTTGGCCACCACTGCTCTTAAGTACATATTGAAGTCTATTTGGTCATGCTAACCATCTCTTTTATGGTAAAATCCGCTATTTGACTGATGTTCTCAATAACACAGACTACGTTCATGACATTACAATAAATTATTACAACCTTGCGTATTGAAATAGTTTAAATTCTGCCCTAAATTAAGCAAAACCGGATGGTGCCGATTAGTTGACAGTTTTGGATTTGTTGCAATCACTCCATCCATGTATGGGCATGAGATATAAACTGGTGCACGTAAAATAATTATTTTTTAATGTTTATGTTCCAATTTCAGTACCGCGTCATGGTCAGATTCTTTGTGACATAATTTGTTGACACTATCTGTGGTCCTACCAAAATAAATTTCTAGGCCATGATCAAAGTTATAGCGAGGGGCTCGTGGCAAAATAATAACAGCTGCATGGGTCGAACGGAAGTTAAGCTGTTGGCCGAGGTTGGCCCGTTGATGGGTGACCATCTATTAGGTACATATCGAGACCTCTCCGTTGTCTCGGAAAGAACGTGTAGCCGTTGGTCCCAGCTGTCACTCGTAGATCTTTGACAGTCGTTACGGGTAGTCGGTCGGTAACCCGAAAGACAAACAGTCTTACCCAGTTAATTAAAATACTAGTATTCGGCTGCATCCGTTTAGATTGGAAGCTGACCCCAACATAGTTGGGAAAAGGCAGGCAGATTGTTTATGTTCTAATTTCGGTCCTACATGGTCAAATTAATTTGACATAATTGTTGGCATTATTTGTGGAAACCCATAACAATATTCAGGCCTCGATTAATGTTAAAGTAAATGGTTCATTAACTTATTACGTGCAAACTTTATTTACTAATTATTTCTAATAACTGATGATCAGCAGCTACTAATTATTGAACGTTCACATAACTTGTAAAAAGTGTACTATTTCAAATAGATTTTCCCAACTAAGTTGGGGTCGACTTCTAGTCTAAGCGGATGCAGCTGAATACCATGTTTTACACGGAGCGACTGCCTATCTGACCTCCAGAACCGAGTTACTGGGTAATACGATACCCCTTGGTAAGACTGGTTGTCAGACTTCTAGATTATATTTACATAGATTTTATTTATTTAATAAGGTACACCAACAGCTTCTATGAATAATTTATCTTAAGTAAATACTACAGATCACAAAAGACTCGGTCTCTTACACAGTCGCCAATTATAGGTTTACCAGCAATCTCAGAAATAAGTGATCACACATAATAATAACAGATTTTCTTTAAGTATTGCCACTAATAAAAACCTCACCAAAATAGAATACAGAACCTCCTTCTTTGAAGTCGGTTAAAAATAGTGCATAATATTATGTGCCTTTAAAAAAGTTAAAGAAATCAACTCACCTTTCTTCAATAGTCAAATTCGCCAACTCAGGAATCCAACACCAGTGCTGCTCCGGCACAAGCGTCATAAAAATTTGTGAAAAATAAACAAATGCCACAAAAAATGCAAAAGGAATCATCAATAAAAATAATATCTTCTGGTAAAGTCCAAATTCTCCTACATATGGCAACAAATCGTCAAAATCTGTATTTTTTTTCTTGTCAACATTGTTCGTTGACACATTTTTTGGTGTGGCAACATCGGAGCTGTCATTCTCGTAGGCTTTATTGACGAAGCCACCACTTAAATCTATGTTTGATAAATTATTTGTCGTGCTTTGGGTATCATCCTCGGAGGCGTAAGAGTTTCTTTCTTGCGGTGCCATGTTTAAGATTTTTGCATAATCTTTTTTCTTTTTATTGGCAATTTTGATCTGGAACAAAGAAAGAGTAATATATATTCACATAGATCCCTTATGTTGCTGATGTATCCCGTACTATAATGAAAGAATTACGTACCACCCGGAAGTACCTATCATTAAAGGGGTATCGTATTACCCAGTAACTGGGTTGTGGAAGTCAGATAGGCAGTCGCTCCATGTAAAATACTGGTATTCACTATTCAGCTGCATCTGGTTAGACTGGAAGTCGACCCCAACATAGTTGGGAAAAGGCTAGGCAGATGATGACTAGGTATACTAAAGCCTAAAAGTTTGTTTGCTTTTTTGCTTGTTTGAGCGCGCTAAACTCTGGAACTATCAACCGGATTTGGCAGCCCAATTCTTGAGGAAGGCTATAGTTTTTTTTTTTTTTTTTAATTGCCCTTAGGACCCGAGAAAAAAAGAACAAAAGGTCAGAAGGAACGCTAAGCGACAATGAAATGATAGCGCAGGCGATGGTGGCACAGTGATCACGTGCTGCCGTGCATAGCGAGTCTCAGGGGAGGCCCCTTTACAGTCTCCCCAGGGATGTGCCTTTCAGGCGTGGCACGGGGGTTCCGGAATTGGTCTTACCGACGGGGTGGGTCGGGGAGCATGAAATTTCACGCGGACCGCGTCGTCGCGGACAAAAGCTAGTTGTAGATTGATAAAATGAGAAGGCGAGCACTTCCAAAGGTTTATATAACTTTGCATTTTTCAAAAACAAAGTCGAAAAAGGCGTTCGAATTTATTGACGGGAAATGACCTCCTTCTCCCTGTCCTTGTCGCACAAAACGGATGTTGCACTGAGTAATACAGAGTTCAGGTTTGTGTTAGGTACTTATGAGGTTTTTCACAATATCACTGTCTGTATCCATTTATGTACAGACGCCAGCACATCAAGTTACTACAATCTGTCAAATTTCTTTAATAGATTTTCAAATTTATCCCTAAAAAATAAGGTTCAAAGTTGATTGGGAAAATTTGACAGTTTCGGGTAGCTTGATGTGCTGGATTCCTCTCACTATTTTGGACATAAATAACATAGAATTCTTATTTTTATTATATTTCAGATCTCCATGCTCTCAAAACGGTGAAGGAAAACATCGTGAGGAAACCGGCATGTCGTGGAACCAAAAATTCGAAGAAATTTGACATCTTCCAACCCGCAATAGGCCCACGTGGTGGATTACAGCCCCTCGAAGAGAAGAGGCCTGTGTCCCAGCAGTGGGAACATTATAGAATGATGCTACGCGGGCGATGCCGCATGCAGAAGCTAGTACCGAAAAGCCATTTCTTTACGCTCGACACCCGCGCACGCGACTCTGACGTCACACAAAACGTCATCCACCATTCACTAAATACTCGACCTTGAACGAACTGAAGTATTGGGTTACATAAGTCTGTATGTGGTAAGGTTATGGCTTAAGTGAATGACCCCGGTTGACGGAACTGTTAATAATAGATGGATGGTGGCTGGGTTGATGGTTTTTGTTCTTTTCAGCGTGTCGATAGCGATCTAAATGGACTCAGCCCAGAATTGTTGATGTTTCTCTCAAATTAGGTACGATGTTTATTTTTTTTTTTTTTTTTTGTCATTTACTTCTTTCACATAATCTTCTATTATTTGACATTATATACAATTCAAATTTTTCACCTCTTCATTAGTAGTTGTAATGCCAATCATATCACTTGGTTTTAGTAGGTTTTTATTATTTACTAGCTTCTGCCCGCGACTTCGTCCGCGTGAAATTTCACCCTCTTAGGGGTGGAATTTCGAAAAACCCTTTCTTAGTGGATACCTACTCTTCACAAAGAACACACCCTCCAAATTTCATGTCTCTAGGAGCAGCGGTTTAGACTGTGCGTTGATATATCAACAATCAGTCAGTTTATCATTTTATATATATAGATTTTATTTTTCCTTTTGATAGATTCTTAATTTGTAAATGTGAGGACTTTGTAGACTTTAGATCTGCAGACCATTTTTTATTTTATCAAGTACCTGGTACTAGTTGACAGGCTTCCCAACCTACTGTAATTTGAAAACATTGTAAAAGCCAATTATTTTTAAAAAGAGTAACCGTGGAGTTTCTTGCCGGCTCTTCTCCATAGGAAACGACCAATTAGAACCGTGCACCTAGCTTCAGACGTTTCATAAGTGCCCATGTAGGCTTATGTGAAATAAAATATTTTTTTAAATCGGTTTAGCCGTTTCGGAGATTAGCCGGAACAACCAAACATAAAAAAATATATAGAATAGAATAGAATACTCTTTATTATGTACACCATATAAATTACAGACATAAAAATAGAAACAATACAAAGGGTGACACAATGGGCGGCAATTATGTAGGTACTGTACATAAATACATTCATATGCATTTAGTAAAAAGCTGTTATTTTGACATTAAAAACAAACACTTAATTTTTTTTTTCAAATTTTTTTTTGTTACAAAAGATATTAAAACTATGGCAAACCACTTTAGGAATAAAGAGTGTCTACGTGGTTGTAAGAATCACGTAACAACAAGGTTTACATTTCGTAACCGCTGGTCATTCACCGTGACCCTCGTCTGTTACTATTTAAATATACAATAGCTGAGTGCTTGGCCAGACTGGCAGAGCGGGCGCGGGGCGGGCGTGGCGCGGCTTACTCTAACATGAGGGCGAGGCCACAACACTGCTTTGCGGCGTCGCATCGTAAAAATCTACGACGCATTGTACTGTGTGACGTGTCTTTGCGATACGACGCCGCAACGCAGTGTTGTGGCCTCGCCCTCTGAACTTCATTTGAGTGTCTATAGTTGACACGCAGGTGTAGTGAGAGGCGCGAACTTCTCGGGAGCGCACGGGCAACCCACGCCATTGCTCGTTCATACAAGTGGCCGCAGTGAGTGCGCAGGCGGCTCGCGCGGGGACCGGGGTTCTCAAACTAGTACGAGCGTTTTTTTAGTAAAAATAAGTCTTCTTCATCCATATTATATTTTAACAAAGACTGGATACGACAACACGCAGAACGCAGCCGCGATCGGTCCGTAGATGGGTTACCATCTTTACATATTGAGACGCCTCCGTGCCTCGGAAAGCACGTTAAGCTGTTGGTCCCGGCTGTCATTCGTAGATCTTTGACAGTCGTTACGAGTAGTCAGAAGCCCAAAAGTCTGACAACCAGTCTTACCAAGGGGTATCGCGTTATCCAATAACTGGGTGGTGGAGGCAGTCGCTTCACGTCAAATATTAAATGCCTGCGACCAACGAGTCAGTCGATTCCCAAAACGTAACCTTAAAATGTTGCTTCACCTCAAAAATCAATCTATCAATGAAACATCCACCTCGATCTAATATAACAGTAATTGTCAGTACCCAGGGTCACGGATACCAGTGAATGACCAGCGCGGCAGCGGTTACAACACAAACCTTGGTTAGTTACGTGTTTTAACTTGAACAATCGCTCCGCGTTTAGGCATTGTGTTTGGCCTAGCAGTTACGTTAACTATTGGGTACTAATCGCTTAGTTTGTGTCGTTTTTGGTGTAATCTTGAATGAATCGTGTTTGTAAACTAATTGATTTAAAGGGTAAGATGAACTTGACATAGACTATGAATTGCTTGTGGATTGAATGATGGCAAAAACACATTGGGGGTAAGGACAACTGTCAAATCATGGTGTCTTTTGTTCTTAGTTCTGGCTCCAAACTAATCTTATGTCCGTAGTTGATACCGAGAAGGGTACTCTACTTCGGACGAAACATGCATGGAGAATAGAATGGGATTCATGAAGTAGCCTCCTCGTGTAGCGCAGTTTGTTCCGCCAGTTACTCAACTGAACGCTCGAGCTCGGCGCATCCTGGACAGTCACACCCACCTTATTTGACTGGCCAGTTCTTCCCTTGCAGTGGTAGCGCTAACGCCCGCCTGGTTTGCGACCACCCTCCCACCGGGGTCCGGCGTTAAGCAGCCTGCTGTGTTTCGTCGTTGCGTCGTAGTTCCAGTGCCTTAGGCATCTTCTGGGCACACTCATTCCGTCATAGACCTCATCCATCGCTTTATATTAGGCGTGATCGAGGTCAAGAGTAGGCCCATTCAGCAATAAAAATAAACAAAAAAAACTACGAATTTCTCCAGGTGTGTGGTCATCTCGGAGACAAAGCTGAATGTCAATTGTAATTACACAGCAACGCTACATGGCGGCAGAAATAGGCATGATTTGGGAAATGGTACTTCTCCGAGTTTTTTAAGAGTTCTTCCGGGTATTGGGCTGGCAGCTTTTAATAGAGACATCCATCCATACTAATATTATAAATTCGAAAGTAACTCTCTCTGTCTGTCTGTACCTATGTTACCTTTCCACGCCCTAACCACTGAAAGGATTTCGATAAAATTTGACAGAGAGATAGATTGCATCCCGGGGAAGGACATAGGATAGTTTTTATCGACATACCTCACGGGCGAAGCTGCGGGCGGAAGCTAGTAGTCTATATGGATGGAATAAGATGTCATGATAATGACGCTGTTAATACATAACATATTCAGCCGATAATGTTCCCACTGCTGGGACACAGGCCACCTCTCTGTGAGAGGGAGTGGGCCGTAATCCACCACGCGGGCCCAGTGCGGGTTGGTAAATGTCAACTAACAGTATAGCAATGACTTTCATGTTGACAGTACAACAACATTCATTGCGTTATTTACGTTGTTCAACAAAGAATTTTTTCTAACAAATGAAGCAATGGATTAGCAATATTCCTCAAAATGATTCAGATTACCTGTGTTACACGATTAGGATGCGGGATCCATGGACCCGAGATTATCATCATCATCTGCCTGCCTTTTCCCAACTATGTTGGGGTCGGCTTCCAGTCTAAACGGATGCAGCTGAATAGGTACCAGTATTTTACATGGAGCGGCTGGCCATCTGACCTCCACAACCCAGCGACTGCGAAATACGGGGTCTTTTACCAAGGGATATCATATTACTATTACGATACCCCTTGGTAAGACTGGTTGTCAGACTTTCGGGCTTCTGACTACCCGTAACGACTGTCAAAGATCCACGAATGACAGCCGGGACCAACGGCTTAACGTGCATTCCGAGGCACGAAGGGGTCTCGGTATGTAAAGATGGCCACCCATCCACAGATCAACCGCGGCAAGTCGATCGACCTTTGCGGCTGTTATTATTGCACAGGTCTCGAGATTATGCAAATTTTAATAATCATAGACTAGTTTAAAGTTCCAAAACTTAAATAAAATAAAATAAAATCTTGGCGTGTTATTTTTATTTAATTTATAGCTGTCGATAGGTATCGAACGATACGTATACTGCAATTAATTAATCAATTTGTAATCGGAGCGACTAGTTAGAGTATTAGGGTGACCAGTAATCTTACGAAGATTACTTCGTAAGATTACTTCGTAAGTTGTGGACTGCCACATCGGTCTCGTGGTTGCAAGCGCGACTGCTGACTGTGGGATCGTGGGTTCGATTCCCAGGTCGGACAAAGAGTTATTGGGTAACAGCCCGGAGTTTGGAAGTTGGCGTTATAATAATTATCTCCTGCGTACCTGGCCCATATCCGTTGTGATTAGCCACCGTGACCGAAATCGGACGGGAGGCTGTTATTATTACTTTGTAAGTATATTCAGAGCAGCCGTGAGGCACACACTATTGTTGTTGAAACATTTAGGTATTTTTATTTTGTGTTTCACGAACTGTGTCCAAATATTTTTTTTTTCTTTTATTCTTTCTTTCTTTATACTTAGAGGAAATATTTCCAGGGACGGGCAACACTTCACAAGACTTAGTGGCAAAATTATTTTTAACTCATCTCACCTTTTGAATCTTAAAAATAATCTTTACAAGGGAAAAGGTTACGAGAGCTCAAAATCTTATATTTATATAAAGTGCAAAGTCCTGACTGACTGATATATCAACGCACAGCCTAAACTGCTGGTCCTAGAGACACGAAATTTGGAGGGTGTGTTCTTTGTGAAGAGTAAGAATCGACTAAGAAAGGGTTTTTCGAAATTCCACCCCTAAGAGGGTGAATGGGGTGAGGGTGAAATTTAACACGGCGAAGTCGCGGACAGAAGCTATAGTCACTCAAAAATGCCATATTACAGAAATTTTATTGTTAAAAATACTTTTTTTTTCTATAATAAATCACATTCTAGAATCGAAGTTGAAATGTGGTGTAACATTTATACCAATCACCACTAACGAACCCTAAGTTAATGACCCATTCATCATCATCATCATTTCAGCCGAAAGACGTCCACTGCTGGAAATAGGCCTCCCCCAAGCACTTCCACTTCGACCGGTTCTGTGCTTCTCGCATCCAACGGGTTCCTGCGGCCTTCACAAGGTCGTCGGTCCACTTTGTGGGAGGCCTTCCAACGCTACGTCTTCCGGTACACGGTCGCCACTCCAGAACCTTTCGGCCATCGGCCATCTGTTCTGCGAGCAATGTGCCTTGCCCACTGCCACTTAAGTTTTTCAATTCTTCGGGCTATGTCGGTTACCTTGGTTCTCCTGCGGATCTCCTCATTCCTGATTCGATCACGCAGGGAAACTCCAAGCATAGCCCTCTCCATTGCCCTTTGGCTGACTTTTAGCCTTCTTATAAGGCCCATTGTGAGCGACCACGTTTCAGTGATCATTAACTTTAATGAATGCCTTTGAGTGCAGACGTATCTATGACAGTCCCGAACAAAGTGCTCATTGAAATAACTACATATAAACTAGAATTTACTAGAACAACCAACCTTGGGTTATCATCTCGAATTCTCGACACGAGCTCTAATAATTATATGTTTTTATAACATCTGTCAAGTACAGCTAATGATATATAACGTAAATAAGTACTTCTGAAAATATTATAAGTATGATAAAAAATATTATACAGTGAACGAATACCTACTTAACTGACACATTATAATTAAGTATCTTTTTTTTATACTTTTTTATTTGACATTTAAACTAGAATTTATAAATCTATTATATTTTGTTGGAATGTTTTTTTTTTTATTATTATGTCGACAATTTCAATTATTATTATTATTATCAGCCATTTCTGTCCCACTGCAGGGCAAAGGCCTCCCTTCCCTCCTTCCACTTATCCCTGTACAGTGCTGTTACACGCCAATCCTTCTGAAAAGAGTCGAGCTCGTCCCGCCACCTCATTCTGGGCCAATTTCAATTAAGTAGAGTTATTTAATAACTGAAGTGGGAGTGGGCCGGACACGTCTCACGAATGCACCCGGAGAGATGGGCAAAGATCGTTACTCACTGGACGCCTGAGGCAGGACATCGCCGTCGAGGTAGACCAAGGCGAAGGTGGCGTGACGATCTAATATCATTCGCAGGGCCAAAATGGCCAGAGATCGCACAAGACAGGGAGGTTTGGAAGGAAAAAGGGGAGGCCTTTGCCCAGCAGTGGGACACAAACTAGGCTAACAAAAAAAAAAAAAAAATTAATAACGTGTGATAATTGTTTGATAATTTATTATAATCTCAGCATGCTTGTACCAAGATAATATTTGTACGCCAATGACGGCTAGACATAGCGTTCTTTATGAGCGTTTACGCCGTACGGCATTTCATACAAACTTTCAAGCCCTTATTTTGCGAAATGAATGAACCGATTTTAATGAAACTTCATACACATAAGCAGGACACAAGGGTCTAAAAAGTTAGTAGAGAACATTTTCTTGTGACTATTGTAAACAACGTACCTAATCATTAACTTTCTAGAAAAAATACTGCTCTCAAAACGGTGAAGGAAAACATCGTGAGGAAACCGGCATCTCCTAGAACCAAAAATTCGAAGACATGGTGACATCCGCCAACCCGCACTGGGCCCGCGTGGTGGATTACGGCCCACTCCCTCTCATTGAGAGGAGGCCTGTGTCCCAGCAGTGGGAGCATTATAGGCTGATTATGGTTATGGTATGGTATTCTTTACAAATAAATCTAATAAACTTTACCCAACTCAGGAGCCGAATCAAATACGTCACACTCGACAGTTGTCATTATAATCAAAATACCTTCAATTAATTCTGACAGCTTTAGACATATTTCAAAGTTATTATCTCATGATTGATAGTTTTCTTTAATAATACCATATAATACCCATGGACGTAATATATCCTCGACCACAAAGTACGTAACTCTATTGTTTCTAACCATAGATTATTGCTAATGGCTTCAAATATTACAAAGGGGTTTTATTCCTTAAGGCGAAAGCGCCAGGGTAGCACTAAAAACAAACAAACAACAAACAACTCTCTAAGACCATGTAATCCCCAAATGTCAAGAATTCATGAAATAGTCATTCTTGGGGATTACATGGTCTTAGAGAGTTGTGTTGATGACTTTAATGATTATAATTCTGTAAATACATATTTGTTACGGCCGCGAATCATATTTTAATCAACGTACAACTTAATACTGACCAGCAAATTGCAAAAAACGTAAGAAAATTTGAATTTCGCGGGCCACCTTAGAGCTTCCCCCTTAAGCAATAGCTTCGGCCCGCGACTGACCCGCGTTGAATTTCTTGTTCCACCGCACCGCCTGCTCTATTACTTCGTTTTCGCTTAGTATTCTTTCTGATTTTTAGGGTTCCGTACCCAAAGGGTAAATACGGGACCCTATTACTAAGACTCCACTGTCCCTCTGTCTGTCACCAGGCTGTATCTCATGAACCGTGATAGCTAGACAGTTGAAATTTTCACATATGATGTATTTCTGTTGCCGCTATAGCAACAAATACTAAAAACAGAATAAAATAAATATTTAAGGGGGCTCCCATACAACAATCGTGTTTTTTTTCGGCGTTTTTGCCTTGTAGTACGGAACCCTTCGTGTGCGAGTCTGACTCACACTTGGCCATTTTTTTTTTTTTTTTTTAACTACAAACCTTTAGTCAAAAATAACATACCAACTTTAAGGGGGAAGCGCTGAGGTAGCCCGCGAAATTCAAATTTTCTTACGTTTTTTGCAATTTGCTGGTCAGTATTAAATATGATTCGCGGTCGTAACAAATATGTATTTATAGAATTATAATCATTACAATCAATAATAAAACTTGTTAAGTTAGTATAATCTGTAGTATAAATTTTGGCGGCACGGTTGGCGCAGTGGTTAAGCGATTGACTGCTGCGCTGCGTGTCGCGGGTTCGATTCCCGCACGGAACAAATATTTGTATGACCTACAAGTAGTTGTTCCGGGTCTGGCTGTTTGTGTATGTGAGTTTAAATGTTTGTAAACGCACCCACAATACAGGAGAAATTCCTAGTGAGGGGCAACGTTTAAAAAAAAAAAAAAATCCCCAAATGTCAATATTTCATGAAATAGTCATTCTTGGGGATTACTTGGTCTTACAGAGTTGTGTTGATGACTTTAATGATTATAATTATGTAAATACATATTTGTTAGGGCCGCGAATTATATTTTAATCAACGTACAACTTAATACTGGCCAGCAAATTGCAAAAAACGTAAAAAAAATTGAATTTCGCGGGCTACCCTGGCGCTTTCGCCTTAATTGAGAAAAAAAATTAAAAAAAAAAACTCCTACTTCGTCTAAGACATGTAGGGCTCAAGCGGCTCAACATGCTCTAAATGGTGTCAACTATCACCACCTAGGCTTCGTAACCAGCTTCCAATCACGCCTTATATCGAGACCCCTTTGTACCTCGGAAAGCAGGTGAACCCGTTTGTCGCGGCTGTCATTTATAGATCTTTGACAGTTGTAACGATTTATTCCGGTCTGATCCCGTGGCTAAATAATAACAATCGATCAGGTTAAGCTACGCTTGCCGCGGTTGGTCTGTGGATGGATGACATACCGTGACCCCTCCGTGCCTCGGAAAGCACGTTAAGCCGTTGGTCCCGGCTGTCATTCGTGGATCTTTGACAGTCGTTACGTTACGGGTATTCAGAAGCCCGAAAGTCTGACAACCAGTCTTCAGTCCAAGGGGTATCGTATTACCCAGTAACTGGGTTGTGGAGGTCAGATAGGCAGTCGCTCAATGTAAAATACTGGCATTCAGCTGCATCCGGTTAGACTGGAAGTCGACCCCAATATAGTTGGGAAAAGGCTAGGCAGATTTATATTTATTATCTGACCTACATTTTGCTGGCATCCAAGATGGCGGCTTTATGAAGTTCAGTCACGTATCAACTGACCGTGTAGCGTCTGTCGTTTTAATTAAATACTCAGTTGGTAAGTTTCTTAGATTCTATGTTTTTGCCCTTTTGTGTATTTTTTTGTTAACTATGTCTGTATATTTGCTAGCACATGAAAGGCAAGGCTGTTTATCAGCAAGATATTACAAGACCCAAAAAGTCACTCTAGCTAGAGATGTGCGCCAATCTTTATAAATTGCTCGTCGATGTTTTGGAAAAATACGAGGCGACTAGTGGATAGGAGGGCCTACAGGAGTAGATTGCTTAGGGCATCAAGTAGTCTTAATCCGACTGTGTGGTACATGGTTTTTTCCCCATCTCAAAAAACGCCCGACGTGCTAAAGAAAAATGAACTACAACGTGGTAATGCCGCCAGTCTCTTGGGTACATTACCAGTCGATAGCGATGCGGATGAGTTTTTCGAAGCTATTGGCGCCGATTCTGTTTTTCACAAACTAAACTAAATTTAAGTTCATGTATCTTTTTCTTTTTTTTAGTCAGCGCCTGACGTAAATTGACGTATTTTTAGTAGCCAACTTTTTAATCTCGTCTAAATTGTCTATGGAGTATCTTAATTTGACAGGACTAAACTAATATTTATCTTCTGTCCTTTTCTTAATGAAATAGAAAGAAAAAGATGCATGAACTTAAATTTAGTTTAGTTTGTGAACAACAGAATCGGCGCCATTTTCTAGTTTCTGTATAGTTTTAGTTAGGTTAGAATTTAATTTTGTTATTTTTACTACTGAAGTGAAGTATCTATTATCATTTTTGACCAGTAACTCTTAGTCACCCTACTAGAGCGGTTAGGCATTTAACTCAAGGATACATTTCGCAACGTTTGGTCCTGAGTTCGTATACTTAGTTTATTTAACTAGTTTTGCACTCGACCGCGCCCGTCTATTGGTAAGCTATTATTACCTACTACTTATTATTATACGCCTTTGTGTGGCGGAATTGTCTTTTGTAGTTTATAGTTGTTTGTGCAAGGAAATTTATGAGTTGCAATTTGTAGAAGAGGGTCTAAATCAAAATTAAAAGTCATGTACCTTACCTATTCAAATTAAGCTGAGAATCAGCACTGGAACGTCAAAATTACATAAAACAGTCCCCCAAAACACCCGCACTTTACCACTTCCTAGTGCTTTAGCTGGGAAGAAGTGCCGCCGCAGATTCCCCAGCAGCACAGCCACATGAGTAGACATTCCGTTTGTCTACTCATCTGGCACAGCTGTTCAGTTAGGGTCAGTTCACACCTCGATGCAACGCGCAGTTTTCAAGATAGCAATACAATTATAGACCTTATCTACTAAAGTAAAAGGTACACAATGACGCGCGGCGCTGCGCGGCCCACCTCACTGCATTGTGTACCTTTTTGTGTAGTAGATAAGGTCTATAATTTGTATTGCTATCTTGAAAACTGCGCGCTGCGTCGTGTCGCGGTGTGTTCTGACTCTTAGAAGAATTTGATTCTATACAGCCGGGTAGTTGCGTAACACACTAACAGTAGCAATGTGTAGCAAAGTGTGGGATTTTTATCTCACTAAAACCACCCCGGTGATCACCATCAGCACATAGGACCTAATATGACACCTATAGGGTTTTTACAGTAATTATCGTTCATTCATTTAAAAATCCGCGTTGAATAAATTATTACCCTGTAATTTTGTACTAGCCAATTAACCGTTTAATAACTTTATTGAAACCAATCTAAATGAAACCTTACCTTCCATGATTTAAAGTCCATTATCAATTTCCTAGTTGCAGAAACTAATATTGTACGAACAACTTTATTTTTGCAGTTCGGAAAATTTATTGATTGACTTTATTGCTTTGAATTAAGGTTGACTTTTGATTGATGGAGTGCATTGTTAGTGGTGTTATTAAGTTGGTAAATGCCGGCAATGACCTCTTTCGGTACTCATGACCACGAAGGAGTAATTGCACTTTAATAATTATTTGTTTGAAAGAGAATAAGAAAAAAATGGATAAGATTTACTATCAAAAGAAGCTTAGTTTTTGTTTTCAGCAATTTACTTCATACAGACAGTTACAGTACTGGTAACCAGTCTTACCAAGGGATATCGTATTACCCAGTAACTGGGTTGTAGAGGTCAGATAGGCAGTCGCTCCATGTAAAATACTTGTATTCAGCTGCATCCGGTTAGACTGGAAGCCGACCCCAACATAGTTGGGAAAAGGCTAGGCAGATGATGATGATGACAGACAGTTACAGTAGTACACACACACACACACACACACAGTACAACACAGTAGTTCACAGTTTAGTTCATTAGTCATCTTAATGTTAAATGTTACCAACACTAAAAATACTTATAAGAGAACTAATAATCCATGCTCATATTATAAATGCGAAACTGTGTCCGTCTGTCTGTTACCTCTCCACGCTTAAACCGCTGAACCGATTTAAATGAAATTTGGTATGGAGATAGTTTGAGTCCTGGGAAAGGACATAGCATAGTTTTTATCCCGATATTCCCACGGGATCGAAACTTATGCGGGTGAAACCGCGGGACACTGCTAGTATTATAAATGCGAAAGTGTGTCTGTCTGTTACCTCTTCACGCTTAAACCGCTGAACCGATTTAGATGAAATTTGGTATGGAGATAGTTTGAGTCCCGGGAAATGACATAGCATAGTTTTTATCCCGATATTCCCACGGGATCGATACGGGTAAAACCACGGGGCGCTGCTAGTTTCTTATACAGCCTAATCAGCCTTTAATGTCCACTGCTGTGACACAGGCCTCCCCTCTATGAGAGGGAGTGGGCCGTAATCCACCACGCGAGCCCAGTGCGGGTTGGTAGATATAAACTGCCACATCTACGTAGTATTATAGATCCTTATGCCACGGACGCTGTGCAGTAAGGTTGATAATAATTACTCTATTCACTAAAAACACGCATTTTTTACTGTTAACTGTACAAAAATATAATATAATTCAACGCTTTTTTTCTTGACTGTCTGTCTTGTCGTGAACTCGACTACTGAAATTGAGGTCCTAGGTTCTATCCCGAAACCGTTTTTATTGTTAAAGGGAATTGTTTTTTGTTTATATGGAACCTGGCATACTTACTCTGAACATTTAAAGTAATCAATCATCTATGCAACAAGATGTCCCAAAGTTAAAAAATATGGATGTCACGTGATCAACTTTGAACATTATAGGCTCTCACAAACAGGCGCGACACGCGATAAAATCGCGCGCGGCACAAAGGCACCGCAAGTCGCGCAACGAGCGGTCCCTTTGTGTGTCGCGCCTGTTTGTAGGAGCCCTAAGAGCGTAGACGGGCTGCGCGAGAATTGAGAAATAGGTATTTGAAGAAAGTATTGTTGTCTCTCTCCCTCTAGTCTCCCCCCGTAGAGTGCGATAGGGACAACTGCAGCTCAGAACGATTTTACCTAGAAAAAACCATGACCGATCGACGTTTCGTATTCCCCTGTTTTCTCCTCGAAACCTAAGCCGATTAAAATATTTTTGGTATCAAAATTTAAAGGAAGAATAGATCTATGCCCCTATCATTTGTTTTTATCTTAAAAACATTTCAATTTTCTTTGGTAGTCGTCTGATTACGTAGGTAAAAACGGGGCATTTTTTTAGGTTTTCGGAAAATCATATTTATTTCTATAATTTTTTTTTTTTAAATAAAATAACAGGGGCATGCCTTCAATAGACCTAGATTTTTATAAATAAAATTGATTACTCTTGAGGCATTATCCAGGAAGAGAATAGGGGAATACGTTTGTATGGAAAAAATGCAGCCCGTCTACTCGGAAACGTGACGCTTTAGAGCGGTTCTGCACTACATCCGATCCGAATCCGAGAAATGTCAATATAGTGGTATTTTTATATGAATTTTGACAGATTGAGACTGTGTTTATACTGTGAACGTTCTTATTAAAATTACGAGAATTGCTCAGATGATGATACAAAGATATTTGTAACCCTGAAATAATAAGCAATATATTTTAAGCTGCATAAATAAGAAATATTATTATTCAATACAGTCTGAAACAATAGGTAGGTACTGACAGGACGTTTACCATAAATTAATTAAGATTGAATATAATTAATTGCTTATCACGAGTACCTAAATCTTATGGTAATAACTGTGTATGGTCTGTTTCAAAAGGGGCTCATATTGTTCGAGGGGCTCGTGGCAAAATAATAACCGCTGCACGGGTTGATTTATGGGGTTAAGTTACGCTTGCCGCGGTCGGTTCGAGGATGGGTGACCATCCATTACATACCCGTGCCTCGGAAAACACGTTAAGCTGTTGGTCCCGGCTGGCATTCTTATATCTTTGACAGTCGTTACGGGTAGTGAGAAGGCCATATAAGTAGGTATACATATTTGACAACCAGTCTTACCAAGGGGTAGTAACATCGTGTTACCAATCAAAAATTTTAGAAAAATAGTGTTACCTACAGTCTTTAGAATAGTCTTAGATGTCGTTTGCCCAACTATTTTGCAAAAAAGAAACATTTTTTTTTTTTTGTAACATGGTCTTATAGTTGACAATATTCTACTCCGTATTGTTAAAACACTCTGACGAATATAGGCCTCGCCGATGAAAATTTAAAAACATTTCACGTTTCACAATAGGAAACCCTCGGTGCGCGAGTCCGACTCGCTCTTCACCGGTTTTTTTTTCGATACGGTACCTTGTCGGATGGAACAATGAATATCTATACAGGTAGTAATTATAAAGCGTTTATAAATGTCAAGTTTTTTTTTTTAAATAAGAGAGAAAGTCTATCAATCACTAAATGTCATTGACTGCAGCCTAAATTAAATTGCAATGGCCGACACACTCACTATCGGTCACATTAATTATTAAACCTAGGTTACATTTTGACAGGTCAAGAATATTCATTAGTTATATTGTCGAGATAACAGCTGCAAAAGTGACAATCACTTTCAAGTACTGTAGAGGCTTTAAGGCTCCTTCAAACAGGCGCGACACGACACGCGACACAAAAGCCGGTGCTTTTGTGTCGCGTGTCGTGTCGCGCAACGAGCGGTGCCTTTGTGTCGCGCGCGATTATATCGCGTGTCGCGCCTGTTTGTAGGAGCCTTTAGCCTGCATGCAACCTCCGTGAGTATTTTAAAGTTGCTGGCATAATATTGAACCTTACATATGAAATTGGCGTTTTGTCGCTGGCCACTGCTGTCATCTCAAATATTTGGCATTTGGTTAGGAATTCAAAATTCAAACACCGATTTTAGCACCGAGGGTTCCGTACCATCATGTTTTTAATTTTTCATCGGCGAGGCCTATTAATTTTCGTCAGAGAATTTGAACACAGTGCACTGGGTTGCAGAATATTGCAGTTTTATGTCAGCGCGATCTCTTGACCGATATTGGAACTAATGTAACTTTTGTTGATGATTTCTGAAAAAGCGTGCTATTTAGAGACTTCGTTTTATTTTTCCTGTAATCTGTACATAAACTTCTATCACATAGAATAATTTCAGATTAATTTTCTCTTTGCAAACTTCGGAGAGAAGGGGGGGAACGGTATTTTTTGCCCGGAGCGGCTAAATAGCTACAGGGCACCGCTGCTCTCGACTACAATACCACCTACTAGACCGCAATACCGCCGACGACGTTCTGTAATCACTAGCACATAACCTAACCTTATTCTAATAGCCCAAAAAATATTATAATATGACATGAACATGGAAATAATGCCACTATATCTATAATTATATTTTTTAAATTCCGCATTGTTCTACAAGTTTCAATTTGCATAGGTAACAAATTGTTTCGCTTTGCCCCCGGGCACAAATTGAGGTTACACTGATTGAGGCTATTACATATCATTTGCCAATTAAAAATAATAGTTTTTCGCTATTTTGAGGGGCTCGTGGCTAAATTATTAATAGCCGCACGAGTCGGTCGAAGGTGAAGCTATACTTGCCGCGGTCAGTTCGTGATTGAGTGACCACCCAACCAGCAATTCAGTCCTATTATTTCAGCTCATAACTCTAAAAAGCTCTATAAACGATTTATTAAGGTTTTACCGGTGCCACAGTGTTGTATAAAAGCGTTCGACAGTACATTATTGCTCTAAATGCTTAGAGAGCTAAAAATACCTATAAACAAAGAATGTAAACGTTTACTACGCCATTTTATACAACCGTTATAGTCAAGTACTATAGCAAGTATTAATATAACTAGTACATAATAATATTGCTCTATAAAATTGTTTACAGGTGCCTTTATTTATCTGATTAACGTAATAATGGTTCCAAACGAACTGCAATAGTAGTTTCGTTATAGCAGTGAAGAACACTCAACTACAGGGCGATATTGTGATATTGTGAATATTTAGATCGCTGCTATAGTACGTGTGCGTTAGTAGTCACAAAGACTTTACAATAGAGTGTTTTTGTGATGTAGTCTAATTTCAGGGCACGGTAATAGGACGTAAGTGTATTATAATAGTTTTTAAATGCATATTATAATTTTATCGATAAGCATATCACACAGACACTATAATAGAGCAGAATTATTTAATAACAACTTTTTTGGTGCCTAGCAATGCGCTTGTTGGTATTATAAATGGGTATCTATCACTATAATGACGCAAAATTGGCACATGCATGTAGATAAATGTTTCTATTAAATGACAGCTAAGTCCCAAAAAGGATTCTTGGCTTACTTTTATAACAATATTCAGACATTTTGATACGGAATTAATGCGACGTGCATTCTGCCCTAAAAACCAAAAAAATGGATTTAAAGAATTGGAAAAGATATAAACGCAGTGGAACTTATAGAAGAGAAGTTAATAGACGTTTTGAAAAAGCAACTTCGTCATCATCAAACAATCAAAGCAGTGATAGTAGCCAAAATCTAGTTGGAATCACAATTATGGGAAACGGTTCCGTACAAAATGTGTATTACAAAGATATTATTTCTGAAGAGAGTCCTTACTCCAGCAATATTTCTGAATCTTCAAGCAATGATTCATCATTCGAAAAAGACCAACAATTTCGTGACGGCGTGAAAAATTGGGCCATTAATTATAATATTTCGCATGAAGCGACAAAAGATTTAGTACGATTAATTAGCTATTATTCGATTGGGTATGGAAGCGTATTGAATGGTTGCGATAGGATAGGTATGCAGTACTAGCAGCATTACGTAGGGTTATTTTTCACCCAATTTAAACTTTTCATGCGATCGCCATGGCTTTTGTGTAAAAAATACAAAAGCAAAAAACGTTAAGCACAAAAGAACTGAAACACGCCTAAGTGGTTCGAAAGGTAAAAGCAAGTCAAATATTAATAAAAATATAACAATGGATATTTTCCCGCTTGTATTTTTAGCACGGTATAAATTAAGCGAGTGTCTAGAAATGGCTCTCATAGATCAATTTCTGCCTCGCACCTGTCCAAACCTGTGCATGGGACACTCAGAAAGTTTTGCAAAAATAAAAAAAATGTTCTATAGGTAAATATTTTTTTATTAAATATTTTCAGAGTAGGTACTCTCCACTAGCCTCTATACAAAGTTTCGTGCGTCTGAACCAGTTTTCGAAACACTTTTTCCAGTCCGCCGCCGCAGACACATCGTTTACAGCCTGCTCGAACGCTGACAGCGCATCTTTGCTAGCAGCATGAAATCGTCTCGAACTCTCGACTAAGAAATTTATCGATATCCATATTGGCGTCCATAAGTTACACTGAAAAAACACAATGTTGACTGCAATTTATATTTATATATGTATTGCTTCTAAAGTTCAGTGATGCTACTAGACACATACATAGGTACTTCAAAGATATATAAAAACTAGGTAGGTACGTAAGACTTGATACAACTACGTTTCTTCCCGAAGAAATAAAAACTGGTTACATGATAAATTCACACTATTCGTCAGTAAACAGTTTATAATTTAGGTTTTTTTCCATTACTTATGGTCTTCAGAAAAATAGTAAAAAAAACGCTGTGTAAATATTATATAAGTATTCAGAAATGCTCACACAGAACCCCAATTTTAGGTTGAATCCACTATGACTGACAGTGAAAACATTATCACAGCAAGTACTATAATGGCTCTTAGAATATCGAAATCACTTTATATGATAAATATTTAAGTAAAAACTCAACAATTCGAGGGGGGCACTTTAAATTCATGGCAAACCTATCCCTAGTTTATCAGTAAACCTGCAGTCGCACATCATTTTCACCGTAATAGACTAATATTATAATAACAAAATAAAATCTTACTCACCTCAGATTGCTTGTATCCTTTTGTAAAATTATTTAAATTTTTTTTTTGCACTCTGCACTGTCACGAATGTAAAATAATGAATGGTGAATGAAAAACGTGAGGTAAAGGAAACTAAACTCTTGTATAGTACGAAAAAGTACTATAAAAGGTCCCACAGTAGCCAGTACATCATTATTTTGAGACCTGCATCACTATTACATAGATTTTATTGGACTGTTTCGTTATTAGGAACACTGCATTAAAATTATTTTGTCACTGAACAGAGATGTAAATGCGCCACTTCCGAATAAAAGATACGTTCTTTGGGGTTTTATAGGACCAAGAACAGTTTTTTACAAAACGTTCTATGGTTTTTTATAGTACTAGTTTTTGCTGCTTGGGCATCCATTACGTATCGAAAAATCAGCTGTTCCCTACATTTATAAACGCGTGCTTCATCATCATCATCATTTCAGCCGAAAGACGTCCACTGCTGGACATAGGCCTCCCCCAAGCACCTCCACTTCTACCGGTTCTGCGCTTCTCGCATCCAACGGATTCCTGTGGCCCTCACAAAGCCGTCGGACCACCTTGTGGGAGGCCTTCCAACGCTACGTCTTCCGGTACGCGGTCGCCACTCCAGAACCTTTCGGCCCCATCGGCCATCTGTTCTGCGAGCAATGTGCCCTGCCCACTGGCAATTCTTCGGGTCGGTTACCTTGGTTCTCCTGCGGATCTCCTCATTCCTGATTCGATCACGCAGGGAAACTCCAAGCATAGCCCTCTCTATTGCCCTTTGGGTGACTTTTAGCCTTTTTATAAGGCCCATGATAAACGCTTGCGCGATAGTGGAGGAGTAGCGCTGAGTACGACTGGTCGGGATATCAACCAAGTGCGGAGTTTTTTTAATTAACGCTAATTAATAAACTGCACTCGTTAAAATATTGAGAAAGAATATGTCTGCATGCTTGGATGATTTCTTTATATTGTCGGAGGAAAGAATTACGACACTGTACAGTACACACATACCCTGCAATTTACTTACAATCAAGATCTCTGATTGGTTGAAAATAGTTACAGTTCAATAATTTGTGCTTAGGAGAAATACTTTGCTGGTCCTCTAAAAACCTAATTGACCTCTTTTTTTAATTGATTAATGAACCTATTAAAATGTTTTGGGTTTCTAATGATGCACACTTTTAAGGGTTTTGTACCCAAAGGGTACCAACGGAACCCTATCACTAAGGGGCCATTCAAGTATTACGTAAACATTACAGGGGCGGGGGGGTCTTTGCTTTGCTTACTTTTGATGACATGGGGATGGGGGGGTCTGGATGGTGATTACGTGAGCAGTTTTTTTTTTTTTACTTTTTCGGATTTTCTACAAAATTGGGTCAATTTTGGCTTGAACACTTCATTAAGGCAACCCTACTTGTCTATCCTTGAAAATGAAATGCATATAATTATAACTGCTGCTCATGAATCGATAAATAAACCAGAACACATTGAAAAAATAATGCATACTTACAGTACCAATGTTTACGTAAGCATGCCCCCATGCTTGGGGGTAAGCGCTTTGCTTACTTTTGCTGACGAGGGGGAGGGGGGGGTCAATAATTGCAAAAAATCTGCTTACGTAATTCTTGAATGGCCACTATGAGCGGTTTCGCACTACATCCGATCCGAATCCGAGAAATGCCGGTTCGGAGTGACCATAGTCCTATTTGTATGAGGGGTTGCGCACTAGATCCGAACTCTATCCGTCCGAATTTAGAACATTCCCCATTTGGATTGAAGTCTTTAATTCGGATACGGATCGGATGCGCTTTTCGTTCGTCCGTCCGTCAATCTGTCTGTAAGTGGGTTGCATCTCTTGAATCGTAATAGAATAGCGGAGTAATAGACAACCGTAATAGACAGACAGACAGACGGATAGACAGTTGAAATTTTCACAGAGAGTATAACTATACATAAATATTTGTTACGGCCGCAAGTCATATTTACATCACCATACAACCTGATACCGACCTGCAAATTGCAAAAAACGTAAGAAAATTTGAATTCCACATGCAAAAAAGAATTGACACGAGCGAGATCCAACGAACTTTTCAACTTAGTAACTAGGAGAAATGGTGTTGTGCAATTTGATATCTGCACGTTGTGCAAACAACTTGCACAATCTGTCGAATAAAATTCAACTTGCGAAAGTAATTACTTAGTGGATTTTATCAACATGCAAATAATTATTGTCCAATAAATACTAGTATAATAAATAACATTATTTATTTCCTAATTTGCTTTTATGTTTTGCATAATTAAGTATTAGGTTCTGTGTGTAATTGCAATCAGTTAAAATGCAAATACTGTCATTATTGCATAGTTTTCAGATAAATATTTGTATGGGGTCAAAATAATTTATATTCACTAGTTTTAAATTTAATGGCCATACTTATGACGACCCAGAATTACGACCAGTTCAAGAAAAAGAAGTATATCTACTAATTATAACTTAACTATATTTTTGTCCTAATAAAAATTATGATTCATAATTATATTATAATTATTTGGTCATAGTTTTATTTAGACATCATTTTAAGTTGTTTTGACTGTCACGACTAAAATTTGAGATGGAACATGAAGGGTAGTCAGAAGCCCGAAAGTCTGACAATCGGTCTTACCGCGTGGTATAGCGTGTTACCCAGTAACTGGGTTGTGGAGGTCAGATAGGCAGTCACGTCGTGTAAAATACTGGTATTCAGCTCCATCCGATTAGACTGGAAGCCGACCCCAACATAGTTGTGAAAAGGCAGGCAGATGATGGCCATGAAGGGCAGACCAAATTTTTATTTTCACTCTCAGATTTTGGAGATGTAGATATTTTTGGATATTTTGGTAAGTGCAAGAGAGGAGTGTCTTATCACAAGTATTTTCTTGCTTAAAAGGAGACTCTAAATCAGATAATATAGCGCAAATATTATGTCAATTGTTTTTTTTAACGGCATTCACTTTTTTGATCCTCAATCAAAATACTAGATTTTTTTTGCAGTCCGAATGCTTTTACAGTTGTAATGCCACGCGGTATTTTTGCATTTATTTAATAAAACGCATAAATATAAATTTTTCATGTTAAAAACATTATTGCGGGCATATAACGAAAGGTGATAACCTAGGCATAAAAATACCACGTTTTTTATATAAAAATAATCATTCAAAATGTAAACTCATATGAATACATTCGCAAGAAGTTGGTAGAATCAACAAAGAGTTAATTACAATATACAAGCAAACACTAAAATATATATAGACCCCCTTACTAATAAACGTTGTATAGCGTCTGTATAGTTACACAACGCTTTGTGTTCTTCTTTCAAAAGTCAAATTACTGACGACTGAAAGAGAGAAATCGGTGTATAACTATTCATCTGATATAATACGTTTATTAGTAAGGGGGATTATGTACAAGTATATAACAAAAAAACCAGGCAAGAGCGAGTCGGACTCGCGCACCGAGGGTTCCGTACCTTCACGTTTTTAAATTTTCACCGGCGAGCTACTTACTAGATCCCGTTCAAACCAATTTTCGGTGGAATTTTGCGCTCTTTTTTACTTTTTTTTCTTTTTGCTCGGCTCCTAAGGGTCATAGCGTGATATTAAATAGCCTATAGCCTTCCTCAAGAATTGGGCTATCAAATGCAATATTTCATCAAATCCGACTGGTAGTTCCAGAGATTAATGCGATCAAACAAACAAAAAACAAACGCTTTATTATTAGTACCTATAGATAAAGATAGACAGACGATAAAAAGATATTTATTTATAGATATGATCAAAAGGTTCCATAATAAACACACATTAATTAATAATAAGCTACGTTAAAACTTGATAGTTATTTTTGGGATTCATAAATGTCATCCGTACTAATATTATAAATTCGAAAGTAACTCTGTCTGTCTGTCTGTATGTTACCCTTTCACGCCTAAACCACTGAACGAATTTCGATAAAATTTGGCAGAGAGATAGATTGCATCCCGAGGAAGGACATAGGATAGTTTCTATCGACATACCTTGCGGGCGAAGCCGTGGGCGGAAGCTAGTTTACATATTTAAAAGTATAATTATTTGGCCGTTTGTTACGGGTCGTCAGAAGGCCGAAAGTCTGACAACCAGTCTTACCAAGGGGTATCGTATTACCCAGTAACTGGGTTGTGGGGTCAGATAGGCAGTCGCTCCATGTAAAATACTGGTATTCAGCTGCATCCGGTTAGACTGGAAGCCGACCCAAACGTAGTTGGGAACAGGCTAGCCAGATGATGAACGGTCCGTAAATTATAAGAATCGGCCTTAAAGGGCTGTGATCGTGGATATATCGTCTACAGAATGACGTCAAATACTCAAAAAAAATATTTTAAACTAGCTTTCGCCCGCGACTTCGTCCGCGTGAAATTTCACCCTCCCCCAGTCACCCTCTTAGGGGTGGAATTTCGAAAAACCCTTTCTTAGTGGATCTCTTCACAAAGAACACACCCTCCAAATTTGCGTTCTTTGTGAAGAGATCCACTAAGAAAGGGTTTTTCGAAATGCGCGTACGTGTTCCACGCGCGCCTCAAAGAGATGTCAGCATCTAGGAGGGGCCCCATAGGGCCGAAGCCTGCCGGGTGAGCGGGATTGTCCGAAAGGGTTACCGCTGGCCCGGAACATAAAGGGCTAAGGAAGGAACACGGGTGGGTTTTAGTCAGTAAGAGTCTGACACTCCCTTCCGCTCCACCCAGAGCGGGAGGGGTCATTTGATGATTTCAGATCCGCAAAAAAAAAAATAAACCCTCCTCATGTCTCTAGAACCAGCGGTTTAGGCTGTGCGTTGATTTGATATATCAGAAAGGCAATTCCCGTACTTTTACAAACGATCGCATTCTAATCTGTCTTAATTTGTCAAAAATACCTTTAATTTTCCTACATTTTTGACAAGTTTTTGACATTGATTGTCGTTGAGATCGCGACTAGATTTTTAACGTTTTTAGGTTTTCGTACCCAAAGGGTAAAAACGGGACCCTATTACTAGGACTTCGCTGTCTGTCCGTCTGTCTGTCACCAGGCTGTATCTCAAGAACCGCGATAACTAGACAGTTGAAATTTTCACAAATTGTGTATTTCTGTTGCCGCTATAACAACAAATACTAAAAATAAAATAAATATTTAAGGGGGGCTCACATACAACAAACGTGTTTTTTTCGGCGTTTTTGCCTTGTGGTACGGAACCCTTCGTGTGCGAGTCCGACTCGCACTTGGCCAGTTTTTATTTATTTATTTCTGTCTCAATCTATCAAAAATACCTATAATTTTTCTACATTTTTGACAAATTTTTGACATTGATTGTCGTTAAGATCGCGACTAGATTTTGAAAGTTTTTATTTATTTATTTATATTGTATGTATGTACCTACAGACGCCAGCATGTCAAGCTACCCGAAACTGTCAAATTTTCCCAATCAACCTTGAACCTTATGCTTTAGCGATAAAGTTGAAAATCTATTAAATAAATTTGACACATTGTAGTAGCTTGATGTGTCGTCTGTACACCAGAAAATACATAACAAAAATACAATTATCACTACAAAATACAGACCTTATCCGGCCTTATCGCTTTCTGCGATCTCTTCCAGGCAACCTTTTTAATTACGGGAATTGGGATTCAAATTATAACCGAAAAGTCCTTTATTCTAAAAAACTAAAACCACCTCAAAATCCAAAAAAAGAAACTCACCAGTGCTCCCTATTCTCGGAAGTCGGAAACTCGGAACTCGAAAGTCGGAAGTTCGAAACTCGGAAAACTGGAGCACAACACTACACTTCACTAGGTACTATTGTATTACAACATTACCTATCGTGGCAAACGCGGCGCGCGCCTACTTCGACTGGGGCAAAATATCTAGCCTTGTGGCTTATATAGCGGAGTTAAGATGGTGGTGTAGTGAAAGATGTGCTAATATAAAATATAGTAGCATTTCTGTGTGGGTGTGCGTGCTAACTCACCCCACTCTTAAGGGGCTAACTGGACCTAAACACAAAAAACGCAAGTTTTAGAAACAATAAAAGTATAATTATTATGATCGACTACTTACAGTAAACAAAATCAGAAAAATATATGATATTTTTCAGGATATATGCTAGATTGATAGTATGTTGAACATAATACCTTCAACTAATTTGATACGATAGAAAAAAATCATGAAGATACCTCTAAAAACTTTCTTTTTACAATAAAAGCCATACTAATATACATAAAATCATTCTGATTTTTTGTCAGATTATTCTACAAGCAATATTATACTAAAATACTAGTGTTTTATTTTTTTTGTCCAAACAATAGATTTTTTGTAATTAAACAATTGCTTCATATTTTGCAATTAATTACCAGTGTTGTGCGCGCTTGTCTTTCTTTTCTATGCAGTCCGACAGTGACCACGCTTTAGGTCATGTAAGCCCCTTAAAAGAAAGATGTTAAAGGCAGTTTTATAACCCAAGGGGGAATAAAGAAATTGAATTGAAATTGATTGTTGGGGCTCGCTGCTAAATAATAACAGCCGCACAGGTCGATCGATCAGGTTAAGCTACGCTTGCCGCGGTTAGTCTGTGGATGGGTGACCATCTTTACATACCGAGACCCCTCCGTGCCTCAGAAAGCACGTTAAGTCGTTGGTCCCGGCTGTCATTCGTGGATCTTTGACAGTCGTTACGGGGAGTCAGAAGCCCGAAAGTTTGACAACCGGTCTTACCAAAAGGGGCATCTTTTACCCATTAACTGGGTTGTGGAGGTCAGATAGGCAGTCGCTCCATCCCCCCCGGTGGGTTCCCGCATTGTCGAGGCGGGGGGGCTCAGTAGCCGTGGCTTGGACACCCACGGTGAAGCGAAGAGGAACCCGAGGAGGGGCCGCTCGTCAGGGCTTTTGCCGACAAGCCGACGACGTAGCGGCCAACATGTAGGTTGCGGTGCCGCTTGGGCGACATCGCAACTGAGGCGGGCCGCGATGTCGTACCGGAGGCATCGCGGCTGAGGGTTGGAGGCCGCGGCGGGAGAGGAGTGCCGGTATTACGGTGCGCCGCTCTCCCTACCTTCCGCGGCCTTGACGGGGTCGCCACCGTTCGATGGCGGACGCGGTGGGGCCGCAGGGGAAGAGGAGTGTTGGTATGACGTTGGCCACTCTCCCTATCCTCTGCGGCCGAAAATTGGCAGGCGGCGGGGCCAATGACCTGACCCGTCGCAGGGGGACCAAGGGTGGCAGAGACGGGGTCGTCTGGCGCCCATGTGCTGGTTTGGTCCTTGGGGTGGTCACGGCGTGCTATGTGTTCTGGTGCGCCGGTGATGGGGAGTACTCCCCGGAGGAGGGTCCGGTGACGGACAGCCGCGGCGGGTTCACGGATGAGTGCTAACGCGTGCCCGTGTTCCCGCCATAAGCGGCAGAGGAGGACACCGTGGAGTTTTAGTGGGTTAGAGTCCCACATAACTGCACTATCTCCCCGTGGTAGTGCAGAATGCATGAGCATTTCTCCACGTAAAAAAAAAAAAAAAAAAAAAAAAGGCAGTCGCTCCATGTAAAATACTGGTATTCAGCTGGATCCGGTTAGACTGTATCCGACCCCAACGTAGTTGGGAAAAGGCTAGGCAGGTGATGATGTAAAGAAATGGAAACATTTGCCATTCAAATGTAGCTATGATTAAAGTGTCTTATGGATTAGCATAATAACATAGTTATTATCCATACCTACTAATATTATAAATTCGAAAATAACTCTGTCTGTCTGTATGTTACCTTTTCACGCCTAAACCACTGAACGGACTTCGATAAAATTTGACAGAGAGATAGATTGCATCCCGGGGAAGGACATAGGATAGTTTTTATCGACATTCCTAGCGGGCGAAGCCGCCGGCGGAAGCTAGTCAACCTATAATATTCTGGTCGGCTGTGTCCCAGCAGTGGACACAGCCCTCCTCTGTTTTTGAGGAAGTGGGCCACCACCACGTGAACACAATGCGGTTTAGTCACAAATGTCTTCGAATTTTTGGTTCTAGGACATGCCGGTTTCCTCACGATGTTTTCCTTCTCCATTTTGAGAGCATAATCAGCCCATAATGTTCCCACTGCTGGGACGCAGACCTGTGAGAGGGAGTGGGCCGTAATCCACCACGCGGGCCCAGTGCGGGTTGGTGGACGTCACATGTCTTCGGATTTTTGGTTCTAGGACAGGTTCTTTTGGACAATGATACGCAATGACAACTTGACATGAAAATCTTTATAATAGTCACGTTTTTGCTTAGCAATAGCGGTCATTACCCTTTCCCTTTCTGTTATATTATTATAATTTGGTCTTCATCTCCTATAGTTTACCAAAGTCAGTGGGCTTAACAATACCACTTTGGAGAATCATAAAAGGCTAACATTATGAATCATAATGGCGAAGACAGTCCGTGTTTTTCTTTTTTCGCTGCACTACGTAGGTATAATCAAAGAGATTGGGATTGGATTTGGATTGGATTGATTGGTATTTTAGCACAGACAAAAAAAAAACTGGAACATCCTTCACCAATGGGATTTGATACGAATAACATAACAGTGAACTGTCCATTATGATTCATAATGTTATCCTTTTATGATTCTGCCAAAGTGGCCTTTTTAGGCCCCCAGATATTTATTTATTTATTTATTTAATTATCCTCCTACTGGTACGCCTTACAGCAATTACACCAGGCGGAGCGAAAAATTACTTCATGTGCTGCTTTAATAGAATGGCTGCTTTCCATCCATCCTGTGCGCGGTGGACATCGAACGGGCGGCGATGGAACACTTGATATATATCTTTTATCTGTGGAATAAAATTGACGTCTTACAGTTCTAGTAGGTATGGAAAAACTGTCAAAAATTCAAAATTAATTCTCAGGATAAGGCATAATATTCTAGGTATAAAAGTTTGGTGAAATTCGCCTTCGGTCAGATAGGAAATTTCGACTCTAGGTATATAGCTATTTTTAGGGTTCCGTACCTAAAGGCTAAAAACGGGACCCTATTACTAAGACTCCACTGGCCGTCCGTCAGTCTGTCACCCAGGCTGTATCTCATGAACCGTGGCAGCTAGACAGTTGAAATTTTCACAAATGATGCATTTCTGTTGCCGCTATAAAAACAAAGACTAAAAACAGAATAAAATAAATATTTAAGGGGGCCTCCCATACAACAAGCGTGTTTTTTTTGTGGTACCTACGGAACCCTTCGTGTACGAGTGCGACTCGCACTTGGCCAGTTTTTTTTTTTATATGTCGCGTAAAAGTGATGTCGGTATCCTATTTACAGAATCAACAATTTCATTTCTATAGCAAAAAATGTTCCTTGTCTGCGCAAAGCGATATTACATTTTAAATCATCGTTTTCACTACAGCAAAGCCTTTGCAAACCATTGAAGGCTTTACGCACTCAAGCCAACCAACCCAAGATGACCTCCGCTCACAATTATAATACGAAGAATCAGAGGTCAGACTATAGTAGTTCTTGTTTTGATACAGTTCCTACACTCAACTAAGTCGTGACGTCATTTTTGACGCGAATTAAAACAAAGAAATTTACTTGTTTACGTTTTTTTTAAAGGGTAGACCTATTTGAAAGGGCCTTTTTATTATTTTAACTGAGGTGGTCACTTGCCCTGCAGTGGGACATCACAGGCTAATAATAATAATAAATAATGGCTCTCGTTGGGCAGCTGGATCAAGGGCTTGATCCAGAAAGCGGTACTTCTGGACACGGCCTGCATTGTTAGGAGGTTCCGCTCTCTGGAGCCCTGACCGCCGGTAGCTTGGACCCTGTTCCCGATACCGGTGGGCTACTATTTTTTATATTTTTAAATGTTTTTATATTTTTTCTATACTGATATTTAAAAATAAAATTTAAAAGGAAATAATAAGGTGGTCACAGTCGAAAGTCAGTTAAGTATTCAAACTAAGCTGAGAATCAGCAGTTTTTGAACGTCAAAATTACATGTCCTAAGACATTCCCCCAAAACGCCTGCCTTTCACCACTTCCTAGTGGTAGCTGGAACGAAGAAGCGGCGCAACAAACTCACCAGCAGCACAGCTGTCTTCAGGGGGCCTAAAAAGGCCACTTTGGCCGAATCTTAGAAGAATAACATTATGCATCATAATGGACAGTTATAAATAATAAATAAAAAAAATAAAAATGTTTATTGAAGAAAAGCCTAAGTAGGTACATTCCAAAGCAATGTTATACAACTGAGTGGCTATGCTAAGCACAATACATTGAAACCCTGATCTCTAAACTAGGGGTGACCCTGTATCTTAGAGATCAGTGTCCCTCCGCAGCAAAGTCACCAGCCAATATTTGTAACTCAATGGCACTTAACAAAGTATTTCTTTACATATTTAAATAACAAGAGAAATAAAAAAAATAAAAAAAAAAATATAAAAAACAAAACAAAATAAAACTTGAAATAAAATAAATATATTATTCTCATTTAGTTTAGTTAACTGTTATTTAATTTTGTCTGTGCCAATCAATCCAATCAAAATCCAATCCCAATCTCTTTGATTATACCTAAGTACGTAGTGCAGCGAAGAAAAGAAAAACACCGACTGTCTTCGCCATATTATGATTCATAATGTTATCCTTTTATAATATGTTCTTGATTACTAGTTTATTTATTTATTTATAAGTATAAAAAGTATGTATTAGGTATGTTGAAGCTGTGTGTAGGTACTCCCCGTCACTTTTCCCTAAAGGTTCATTAGAAAACCAGCGTCAGACAGCATCTGAATGAACCTTTTTGTCGCAGCCGTGAGGCATACACTATTGTTGTTGAAACATTTTTTTTTATTTTGTTAATTTTGTATTTTGTGTTTCACGAACTGTGTCCAAATAAACTTTTTTCTTTCTTTCTTTCTTTTATGATTCGGCCAAAGTGGTCTTTTTAGGCCCCCTGTTCACTGTCCCCCTGCTCAGCCCTGATGGGAAAAATTAGATATTATATTAGACATCCCGACTTCCGTAGGTAAGTTATTAAAGATAGGTTTTTACGTGTGGCCTTTTTACCCGATAGCAGCAAGTGGGGTAATGTTTTATAACGTACTAGCTGACCCGGCGAACTTCGTACCGCCTCAAGCCTTGTACGGACTAACCCTCTAGTATTGTAATAGTAGTCTATGGACTAACCGTTCCCATGTACGCGCAGTTGGATAAGCGACCAAAACGAGATTGATCATTCCAACTATCGTTCCTGTGTTCTCGTTTTAGTCGCGTAATGCGTAACCGCGTAAAAAACCGCGTAATGGCCGCCATAGACGTTCAAGTAATTTGATCGAACAGGCTAGTTCAAACAGTTTGGTCAAATTGGCATGACTGTCTATGGTAAAATTTGATCAAATTTAATGAGAAATCAAATGGAAGGAAGAAGTATGAATTTTCGTATTTTTATTTGACCAAACAGTTTGTTCAAACTGTTTGATTAAAATTTTGAGTGTGTGTGTTGCGAGCGCTCAGTTGTTGCTACGGAAGTATTTCCCTTGCGGACGTATTGTATTGCAATATTTCGAACCGCGATGTACTAGAAGAATTCATACAAATAAGCGTAAGCTGAACGAACATTACATCAACTCGAATAGCGCGTTGATCAAATATCGCGGAAAAAAAAACAGCTGCCGGTCGATTTTGTAAAAATCTCACCGTGAAAACTTAGGTGATGTGAGTTTGTTTTTGCTAGGAATTGACACTATTGACAGCTCACTCCACGCTCACTTCACCTAAGTTTTCACGGTGAGATTTTTACAGAATAGCACCGCTGTTCCCTACATTTTGACGAGTTATACGAACATAAATGTAGGAAACAGCTGATTTTTTTTCGCGATTTCAGGTTTGGTCCCATAGTAAAAGTTGTTCATAATGATGAGTACAATGACCTCTTAAGAGGTGGTTAATGTTTTATAATATAATTATAATAAAAAATAAATAATATACTTAAATATAATAAAAATAATATAATTTTTTACTAAATAAGAATTTAATAATACTCGATATTGCACAACATTATTGACCTAAAAATAACAAAATTAAATTCTAACTTAACTAAAACTATACAGAAACTAAAAAATTGCGTCGAAAAATTCATCCGCATCGCTGTCGACTGGTAATGTACCCAAGAGACTGGCGGCATTACCACGTTGTATGGCGATGCTTAGCCTCTGGCCAAGATAAAAGCCAGCCCTTGGGTCACGAGAAGTGTCAACCAGCCGTTTCGAAATTTCTTTAAAAAGACCATGAGCACTCGGACCCCACGGCCCGAGAGTTTCAAAAGTTTTATATAATTTTTTAATTCATACAAACATTTTTATTTATAAGTAGGTAATATGATAATATTTATTCTATGCTAATATTTAAAATAATAATAATAATTAGTAATATTATATAGTAGGAATAGTAGGATTAGGTATTAGTTATAATTTGCTTACTTATTATTTTTTTATTTATTATCTTTCATTTAATTTTTTGGAGAAAATGTTGTAACTAAAAGTGACTGTTAAAAGTCACATGCTATTTGGCAGGTTTTGAACCTGCACCTTCGCTTACCAAAGTGGACTTCCTTGATCTAAAACCACAGTTAGCAAATAGATTTGTAATCGTCATTTTGAGTTGCAGTAACGATTACAATATCAATCAACTCCAATCTATCAATCTTTTCCCGTCTATGTTGGGGTCGGCTTCCGGTCTAACCGGATGCAGATGAATGACCATTTCTTAAAAAGTTATACAGGGATATTGGTAAAATATTAACAACCTCTTAGGAGGTCATTGTACTCATCATTATGAACAACTTTTACTATGGGACCAAGGCTGAAATCGCAAAAAAAAAAACAGCTGTTCCCTACATTTAAGTTCGTATAACTCGTCAAAATGTTGGAAACAGCTTATTTTTTTTTTTGCGATTTTTGGTTTAAAAACTAAAATACAGATTCAATGACACCGACTGCGACTTCCGAAATTAAAGTTATTTTTCACTTCAGTAGCTCAAACATGTAGGTTTTGCTGCCTGAAATCAGTGAGCAAAATGCGATTTTGCTCACTGAGTGAGACAAAGTAACTTTTTAATAATTTTTTAATCTAATTCAGCCTTGGGTTAATCATACAATTCGAAACATTCACACTCTATCTCTTTCCCGCCATTAAAAAGAGAGACCATCAGCCCTTTCGAAGTTCCGATTTTGAATTCGACCTCAAAGACAAACACGTTCGGAATTTCGTACTAACTAAAGAAATATTACAAAAAGATAATTATGTCTTTTAATGTAATTTATTGAATTTTTAAATTATTGTTGTATTTAAACGAAAATAAGTATTTACTGCAAATAAAACTGATATTTAACCTGTAAATATTTATTTCTTGTTTTAATAATGTTACGTAATATATTTTGAATAATAAAATATCATGGGTGCTATTTCCGAACACGCCTTACAAAGTGTTCTCGCTGCTGAAGTGAAAAGTTATGTGTGTTACACGAGAGCAAAGTTTTTTGCATCTCGTGCCTTTGAATCCCTCGCCACACTCAGGATTCAAAATCAGCACTCGCAGCAAAAAACGACTTTGCTCTCTTGTTGCACAAATAACTATTTCACTTTTTAGAGATTTTTTGGAAGTCGGTTTTTTTTTTTTGTTAAAAAGTTTTTGACTGACTAGTTTTGTCAAGATTCATTGACTAATCTAACAACTGACTGCTTATTTTACAAAAAAATAACTTCCTGTGTTTTTTGTCTAGATCTTGCTTAAAATCTAGGTGACCAACTGTTAGCTCTTTTTAATCTTGCAATGTCATCTGGGTTTTCTTGTTAATATACATAAATGAATAATAATGAATACTTATACTTAGAAAAGAGGGGCTTGTGGCTAAGTACTAACAGCCGCAAGGGTCGATCGATCAGGTTAAGCTACGCTTGCCGCGGTTGCTCCGTGGATGGGTGATCATCTTCATATACCAAGACACGTTACCACCGTTGGTCCCGGCGGCTGTCATTCGTGGATGTTTGACAGTCGTTACGGGCCGTCAGAAGCCCGAAAGTCTGACAATCAGTCTTACTCCGCTCCGCTCTGGGTGGAGCGGAAGGGAGTGTCAGACTCTTACTGACTAAAACCTACCCGTGTGCCTTAATTAGCCCTTTATTTTCCGGGCCAGCGGTAACCCTTTCGGACAATCCCGCTGACCCGGCAGGCTTCGGCCCTAAGGGCCCACCGAGATCACGTCTCCCATTCCTTGGACGCCACAGCGTGTTTACGGGATCATTTTACGCCAAAACAAGCGTTCCGCGTAAGTTCAAGGCCTTAATAATAGCCTCCCCGACCGTTTTCGGTCACGGTGGCCAATCTCAATGGAGATTAGCCAGGTACGCAGGAGATATTATAGTGCACAAGTGTGTGCGCAAACACGTGTGCACTCTCTGTTCCTTTACTCTTATAGTCCGATGGGACGGCAATCCGACACGACCGGGGATAGTTCAGGCGCAGAAACAACGGCTTTACGTGCTTTCCGAGGCACGGGGGTATTAAACCGCCAACTGCCAAACTTCAGATTGTTACTATGTTTATGAAAAACCCAATAACACTTTGTCCGACCTTGAATCGAACCCAGGACCCCATGCTCAGCAGACGCGCTTGCAACCAGGAGACCAACGGGGCAGTCAAGAACCGCTGCGGCAAAGCTCCTACGGAGCCCGAAGTCAGCTTGCGTGCCGCAAAGCCGAACATACCGGTGTACATCTCCCGCCTGCACTACACCACTAAGACGGAGGACATCATGGAGTACGTGCGCCAGAAGACGAGGTACGCGCCGAGGGTGCAGTTATTGTCGCACCGCAACGTCAACTTCAAGGCGTTCGTGGTGCGCGTGCCGAATTGCTATCTGCCAGTCGTCATGGAAGAAGACTTCTAGCCGCAGGACGTGGTGTTCCGTCGCTTCCGCGGACAACTACCACAGAGCTGCTCAAGAGTTAGCTAGTGAAGTACCGTTTTATAATAAGAATATGTATTTTTAGATTAAGGTATTTATGTATGGGCCTGCGTCGCCTGAAATAAATAATAATAATAGACAGCGTGACATACTAACAAACAAAGTGTCAATCTCCCATAGGTAAAGAAAACTGATTCATCACTTTTTGTAGACTATATTGACCCTAGTCACTCACCCAAAACTTACCGCTAACTTCGACCTATTTACGTCTGTTTTTGTTCTAAATTAGTCTTAAAACTATGTTCTTTTAATTACGGTTAATTAAGACTGTTTTGGAGGTCGCACGTCGTTGTGGGTAGCGAAGTGTGCTGTGGGTGCTGTACCACGAATTTGGTTAGGTTTACAATACTAACCAGCCGAAAGTGGTGTCTCAACTTGTGATCTGGGGGCCTAAAAAGGCCACTTTGGCGGAATCATAAAAGGATAACATTATGAATCATAATATGACGAAGACAGTCCGTGTTTTTCTTTTTTTCGGATTGGATTTGGATTGGATTGATTGGTATGTTAGCACAAACAAAAAAAAATACTGAAAAATCGGTCACCAATAGGATTTGATACGATTAACTTAACAGTTAACTGTACATTATGATTCATAATGTTATCCTTTTATGATTCTGCCAAAGTGGCCTTTTTAGGCCCTCCTGGTCGCGACGACCTAGGTAGGTACAGTCAACAAAGGAGTTAAGTATACAGGAGCGTCGGATATTGTTGAAGTTTACTAAGAAACCGATGGATATTCTCGAATAAAATTTTAGTTTATTAATAGAAAACAAACAGCTCATTTATTAAATTAAATTTCAGTCCAGAACATCCATCGGTTTCTTAGTAAACTTCAACTATATCCGACGCTCCTGTATACTTAACTCCTTTGTTGACTGTACATGACGTAGGAATAACAACAACCGATTCCTAGACAACTTTTCACAGGAGAATATATCTACATACCGTTCTATTTACCTATATATTATAATTACCTATAGTAGGGGGGCCCGTGGCTAAATAATAACAGCCGCACGAGTCGATCGATCAGGTTAAGCTACGCTTGTCGCGGTTGATCTGTGGATGGGTGACCATCTTTACATACCGTGACCCCTCCGTGCCTCGGAAAACACGTAAAGCCGTTGGTCCCGGCTGTCATTCGTGGATTTTTGACAGTCGTTACGGGTACTAAGAAGCCCGAAAGTCTGACAACCAGTCTTATCAAGTATTACCCAGTAACTGGGTCGTGGAGGCTGTCGCTCCATGTAAAATACTGGTATTCAGCAGCATCCGGTTAGACTGGAAGCCGACCCCAACATAGTTGGGAAAAGGCTAGGCAGATGATGACTATGCAATACTGCAGCTACTCATCTGCCTAAACCTTCGGAAAAAAACAGTCGTGATATTTCTATTATTGTAAGGGGTACTTATTTTTATAATATTTTTTACAAAACACAATTGAACTGTCGGAATCGATCATTGTGTACTGTATGGACGAATGAACTAAGACCTTGGAACATTTCCGTTTAAAAAAAAACTCGTTACAAAAAGTGTTATAACTGGTTCTATTTATTTTACTGTTAATTTTAATGGCTATAATTTATTTGTTTAGTCTTAATAAAAACGTGTTAATTTTGGTTCTAGTGTTTAAATTATGTAACAGTAGCTGTTTATTATCTTTATCTGAGGTTTTTTGCAGTTCTATTCCTTGTTGTAAAGAATTGTTTTTTTTTTTTTGGCTGATTTGACCATTTTGATCGACACAAGGGGATTTGGGCAGGGCTAAGCAATAACGGCCACATGGGTCTATCGATCAGGTTCAGCTACGCTTGCCGCAGTTGGTCCGTGGATGGGTGACCATCTTTACATACCGTGACCCCTCCGTGCCTCGGAAAGCACGTTAAGCCGTTGGTCCCGGCTGTCATTCGTGGGTCTTTGACAGTTGTTATGAGTCGTCAGAAGCCCGAAAGTCTGATAACCAGTCTTACCAAGGGGTATCGTATTACCCAGTAACTGGGTTGTGGAGATCAGATAGGCAGTCGCTCCATGTAAAATACTGGTATTCAGCTACATCCGGTTAGACTGGAAGCCGACCCCAACATAGTTGAAAAAAGGCTAGGCAGATGATGACAAGGGTATTTGAAATGGCCCAGTATGAAACCAAAATCAAATTCAAGTTATTTATTCAAGGAAGAACCAGCACTTTTTGAATGTCAAAATTACATAAATGACAGTCTCCCGGCACCCCCGCCCTTCACCACTGCCTACTGCTTCAGCTGGGAAGAAGAAGCGGCGCAACAAACTCTCCAGTATGATGATTGTGGCAGTTCATATCCTTTCACGAACGTTCATTGCAGCAGAAAGCCTGTGTTCAATAAAAATATAATATTGTTGGACACTACTACCCGGCCCAGGAGCGCGGGGGACACGGTCACTGAAAGGAGGTTGCCGCAGGCGGCAGGCCACCGTCGCCTCCTTTTGTGAGGACGTAATGTCGGCAAAGGAGGCGGCGGAAAGGGAGAGAGAAGCTGTTACCTCTCTCCCGGCCCGCAGCAGACGCACCGGGCGTCGCAGGGTGCCGGACGATCTCCGGCCACCATAGGGCGCGGCCTGCGGGCGTCAGACTAGGGGCGTCTGTCGCTCGATCAGAAACAGGCCTCGAGTAGAGTAGAGTAGTGTTCCGCGCGCGCCTCTTAGTTGGAGTTCCTGCGGCCGCTGGGTGACGGCCGCAGAGGGTGACGGGGCCCGCCTACAAACATCTGGCGGGCCAATACCTGTCGGGGGCGCGGATGAATGCGCAAGCGATACCCGTACCCCCGGCAATAGGTACAGGAAGGGAACACCGGGGTGGTTTTTAGTCAGTAAGAGTCTGACAGACCCCGCCGCCCACCCCAGGGCGGCGGACATCCATGAGGATTTTCCCCCCGCAAAAAAAAAAAAAAGGCGGCAGGCCACGCTCTCTGGTCTTCGTCAGCCGGTCAGTAATCTCTTCTTGTTGATTTCTTTAATTTGACTAGTGATGATTTTTACCGACTTCAAAAAAAAGGAGGTTATCAATTCGATACGTATGTATGTAATATTATTGGAATTGCATTATATTCACATATGACAATCTACTAAGGCTTTCAAACAAATATACAAAATTTCATAGACGTATGTATGTATGTATGTATGTATGTTTGTCCACGCATTTCTCAGCAACTATTAATCGGATCGTGACCATTTTTTTTGTATTAGCTTACATTTACTTCAACTTAGGGAACAGTGCAAGTTTCATCAAAATCGGTTTAGTAATTTTCAAGATATGGACTAATACGTGTAAGTGTGACGGCCTGGCGTATTGATACGAGCTACGGGTGTAGTGTCAAAGGGAAAACATCTCAAAACCTTGGTCAAATTCTAGTGCAAAAACTAAAAATTACGAAATAAAAAGTAATTTAAAAAAATTAAACCGACTTCAAAAAGAAATTAACTCAAAATTATGAAATAACTTTAATTTCGGAAGTCGGTGGCAAAAAACTAATAAAATACAGATCCCAAGACACCGACTTCCGAAATTAAAGTTATTTCATAATTTTGAGTTAATTTCTTTTTGAAGTCGGTTTAATTTTTTTTTAATTACTTTTTGTTCCTCTGATTGTAATTTTGCTATGGTTGATAATTCTTTTTATAATTCATGGGTTTTAGTTTTTAGGTTAAGAAATAATTCTTCTATTGATTTCGCTTACAATAGTGTGTCAAAGCGCCTGTCTGGGTTCGAACCTACGACCTGCAACTCATAAGTTGCAGCCATTACCACTGGACCACTATTGCTCTTATGTAATTAGCACCTTGTATTTAAAGAGTCACGAGTCTTACTTATAATTAATTTTGACAGGAGTATGACAAATTGTCGGATTAACTGTTCAATCAAATTAAAATAACAAGTAAGTAGCTTTCGTGGGTCACGATTTCAGGCCTGTTATTAAATAATATTAGTTAATTTACTAATGAGCATTGAGAAGTGTTATTATAAAATAATACATTATAATTACTTGGGTACTATAGGTAATTAAAACGTTCATCATCTGCCTAGCCTTTTCCCAACTATGTTGGGGTCAGCTTCCAGTCTAACTGGATGCAGCTGAATACCAGTATTTTACATGGAGCGACTGCCTATCTGACCACCACGACCCAGTTACTGGGTAATACGATACCCCGTGATAAGACTGGTTGTCAGACTTTCTATTCGGGCTTCTTAGTACCCGTAACGACTGTCAAAAATCCACGAATAACAGCCGGGACCAACGCCGAGGCACGGAGGGGTCACGGTATGTAAAGATGGTCACCCCATCAACAGACCAACTGCTGCAAGCGTAGCTTTACCTGATCGATCGACCCGTGCGGC